>JAQQAC010023519.1:4039255-4069430 GCA_029783875.1 Phataginus tricuspis
GTTTGGGAGTGGAGTCTTTAGGGTTTTTAATGTACAGTATCATGTCATCTGCAAATAGTGACAATTTGACTTCTTCTTTACCAATCTGGATGCCTTGTATGTCTTTGTTTTGTCTGATTGCCGTGGCTAGGACCTCCAGTACTATGTTGAATAACAGTGGAGAGAGTGGGCACCCCTGTCTTGTTCCCGATCTTAGATGAAAAGCTTTCAGCTTCTCGCTGTTAAGTATGATGTTAGCTGTGGGTTTGTCATATATAGCCTTTATGATGTTGAGGTACTTGCCGTCTATACCCATTTTGTTGAGAGTTTTAATCATGAATGGATGCTGAATTTTGTCAAATGCTTTTTCAGCATCTATGGAGATGATCATGTGCTTTTTGTTCTTCTTTTTATTGATGTGGTGGATGATGTTGATGGATTTTCGAATGTTGTACCATCCTTGCATCCCTGGGATGAATCCCACTTGATCATGGTGTATGATCCTCTTGATGTATTTTTGAATTCGGTTTGCTAATATTTTGTTGAGTATTTTTGCATTTACGTTCATCAGGGATATAGGTCTGTAATTTTCTTTTTTGGTGAGGTCTTTGCCCGGTTTTGGTATTAGAGTGATACTGGCTTCATACAATGAGTTTGGAAGTATTCCCTCCTCTTCTTTTTTTTGGAAAACTTTAAAGAGAATGAGTGTTATTTCTCCTCTATATGTCTGGTACAATTCAGAGGTGAATCCATCAGGTCCAGGGCTTTTGTTCTTGGGTAGTTTTTTGATTACCGATTCAATTTTGTTGCTGGTGATTGGTCTGTTTAGTTTTTCTGTTTCTTGCTTGGTCAGTCTTGGAAGGTTGTATTTTTCTAAGAAGTTGTCCATTTCTTCTAGGTTTTGCAGCTTGTTAGCATACAGATGCTCATAATATTCTCTTATAATTCTTTGTATTTCTGTGGGGTCCGTCGTTATTTTTCCTTTCTCTTTTCTGATTCTGTTTATGTGTGTAGATTCTCTTTTTCTCTTAATGAGTCTGGTTAGGGGTTTATGTATTTTGTTTATTTTTTCAAAGAACCAGCTCTTGGTTTCATTGATTTTTTCTATTGTTTTATTCTTCTCAATTTTATTTATTTCTTCTCTGATCTTTATTATGTCCCTCCTTCTGGTGACTTTGGGCCTCCTTTGTTCTTCTTTTTCCAATTTCAGTAATTGTGTCTTTAGACTGTTCATTTGGGATTGTTCTCCCTTCTTTAAATGGGCCTGGATTGCAATGTACTTTCCTCTTAAGACTGCCTTCGCTGCGTCCCACAGAAGTTGTGGCTTTGTGTTGTTGTTGTCATTAGTCTCCATATATTCTTTGATTTTTGTTTTGATTTGGTCGTTAACCCATTGATTCATTAGGAGAATGTTGTTAAGTCTCCATGTATTTATGAGCCTTTTTGATTTCTTTCTAAAATTTATTTCTAGTTTTATACCTTTGTGATCTGAGAAGTTGGTTGGTAGGATGTCAATATTTTTTAATTTACTGAGGTTCTTTTTGTGGCCTAGTATGTGGTCTATTCTGGAAAATGTTCCATGTGCACTTGAGAAGAATGTGTATCCTGTTGCTTTTGGGTGCAGAGTCCTGTAGATATCTGTTAGGTCCATCTGTTCTAGTGTGTTGTTCAGTGCCTCTGTGTCCTTACTTATTCTCTGTCTGGTTGATCTATCCTTTGGAGTGAGTGGTGTGTTGAAGTCTCCTAAAATGAATGCATTGCTGTCTATTTCCTCCTTCAGTTCTGTTAGTATTTGTTTCACATATGCTGACGCTCCTGTGTTGGGTGCATATATGTTTATAATGGTTATATCTTCTTGTTTGACTGACCCTTTTATCATTATGTAATGTCCGTCTTTATCTCCTCCTACTTTCTTCGTTTTGAAGTCTATTTTGTCTGATACAAGTACTGCAACACCTGCTTTTTTCTCTTTGTTGTTTGCTTGAAATATTTTTTTCCATCCCTTCACTTTTAGTCTGTGTATATCTTTGGGTTTGAGGTGAGTCTCTTGTAAGCAGCATATAGATGGGTCTTGCTTTTTTATCCACTGTGTTACTCTGTGTCTTTTGATTGGTGCATTCAGTCCATTTACATTTAGGGTGATTATTGATAGATATGTACTTATTGCCATTGCAGGCTTTAGATTCGTGGTTACCAAAGGTTCAAGGGTTGCTTCTTTACTATCTAAGAATCTAACTTAACTTTCCTGTTAAGTTATTGTGAATGCTGTCTGATGTTTCTTTATCTCTCCCTTCCTATTCTTCCTCCTCCTTTCTTTATATATTAGGTGTTTTATTCTTTGCCTTTAGTTAGTATTTGGATGGTCTGCTTTCTTTGCTATGATTTTATTTTCTCTGGTGACATCTTTTTAGCCTTAGGGGTGCTTCCCTCTAGAGCAGTCCGTTTAAGATATGGTGTAGTGGTGGTTTATGAGAGGCAAACTCTTTCAACTTTCCTTTGTCTGGAAATTGTTTAATCCCTCTGTCATATTTAAATGATAATCGTGCTGGATACAGTATTCTTGGTTTGAAGTCCTTCTGTTTCATTACATTAAAAATATCATGCCATTCTCTTCTGGCCTGTAAGGTTTCTGTTGAGAAGTCTGATGACAGTCTGATGGGTTTTCCTTTGTAGGTGATCTTTTTTCTCTCTCTAGCTGCCTTTAATACTCTGTCTTTATCTTTGACCTTTGCCATCTTAATTATTATGTGTCTTGGTGTTGTCTTCCTTGGGTCCCTTGTGTTGGGAGAGCTGTGGGCTTCCATGGACTGCGAGACTATTTCCTTCCCCAGTGTGGGAAAGTTTTCAGCAATTATTTCTTCAAGGACACTTTCTATCCCTTTTTCTCTCTCTTCTTCCTCTGGTACTCCTATAATGACAATATTGTTCCGTTTGCATTGGTCACAGAGTTCTCTCAATATTCTTTCATTCCTAGAGATCCTTTTTTCTCTCAGTACCTCAGCTTCTTTGTATTCCTCTTCTCTAGTTTTTATTTCATTTATCGTCTCCTCCACCGAGTCCAATCTGCTTTTAACACTGTCCATTGTGTTCTTCAAGGATTGGATCTCTGACCGGAATTCATTCCTGAGTTCTTGAATATCTTTCCGTACCTCCATGAGCATGTTCATGATTTTTATTTTGAACTCCCTTTCAGGGAGAATCATAAGGTCCATATCATTTAAATCTTTCTCAGGAGTTGTATTCATAATTTTACTCTGGACCAGGTTCCTTTGGCGTTTCATATTTGTGTATGGAGCCCTCTAGTGCCCAGAAGCTCTACTCTCTGGAGCTGCTCAGCCCCTGAAGCAATGTCAGGGATTGTAGGGGAGTGGTATTGGTGCCTTGGGGGAGGAAAGGGCTGGTTCCTGGTTCCTGGCTGCTATGCCTGTCTCCAGTCTCTGAACCAGTGGGCTGAGCACACAGGTATAAGCCTGTGTGCTTTGCCTTTTAAGTTGCTGTAGACAGATCCTTCCTCCGGCTGGCCCAACACCAGGGAAGGGCTTCCAGGTTTGCAAGCCCTGTGGGGCTGGCCAGGTGAAAGGTGCACTAGTCTGCCTGTCACAGAAGGGGTTCCTGGAGCCGTGCAGGCAGCCAGGGAGCTGGCACACCCGAAGATCAGAAAACCCCCAATCTGCTGGGCAGAGTACACCCGGACAATTTTGTCTACCCGTCCCTTCTCCTGAGCAGCAAGCTCCGTGCAGTCCCTGCCCCCCCAGCAGGCCTCCTGCTAAGATCTCCTTTGTTAGGAAGTCTCCCAGACTGCCTGCCTTTCCTTCCTCCCAGAGCAGCTGGGTATGGATCCCTGATCTCACAAGCAGCTGGAATCTCAGTCTCTCCAGGAACTCCGCCTGTCTTAGCTTTCCAAGCTCCTAATTACAAGAGCATCATGCAAGCACCATGAAATGTGGGTATGTGCTCCCAGAGTAGATCTCCAGTTAGGTATTCAGCAGTCCCAGTTCTCCACTCCCTCTCTGCTCTGCTCCGTTCCTGTTCCTCCTGCCGGTGAGCTGGGGTGGGGGAAGGGCTTGGATCCCGCAGGACCACAGCTTTAGTACATTACCGTTTTCTGTGGGGGCTGCTCTTGTCTCCAGGTGTGTGCAGTTTGTTGTAGTTCTCTTTCCCGTTGCTCTTTCAAGAGTAGTTGTAGTAGCTTTATTTTCATATTATATGCGGTTTTAGGAGGAAGCCTCTGTCTCACCTCTCACGCCGCCATCTTTAATCCCTAGCTAAGAACATTTTATTTTGGAATAATTTAAAATTTACAGGAAGTTGCAAAGATATTACAGAGTTTCTATGTTTTGTCACCAGTAGTGCAATGCTCCCTCCAGGGGCATCCCTGGCCCGGCCCCAGGACCTGAAGACATGGCAGAGGGACCATGCTGGGTTCCCAGGGTCCCAGGGTCCTCACAAGGGTCCCGTGATAGGGGACAGACAGTCAGATTCAGAGAGACGGGAAGGTGCGGCCCTGCCAGTGGTGCAGATGGAGGAGGGGGCCCCCAGCCAAGGCCGCGGGGCCTCTAGAAGCTGGAAGAGGGGGACACGGTTCTCCATGGGCCCCCAGCCCTGCCCACCTGGATTTAGGACGCCTGGCCCCAGAACATGAGATGATGAATGTGTGTTTTTTTAAGCAACCAAGGTGGTGGTAATTTGTTACAACAGCCTTAGGAAACAAGTACTATTTGTCACAACCGAGGAACTGACACTGGCATATTGCTCCTGCCAATTAATAATATTACTAGTTCTACTGCTCTGGGCCAAACTCCAAATTTTATTTGGATTTCACCATTTTTTTAGAATCAGTTTTCTTTTTCTGTTCCAGGATCCCATGTGACATTGAGCTGTTTCTCTCGTTATGGTAAGAAGACGCAAGCAGATGAAATACGGACTATTCCTGCGAAAATCTGGCTGATTCTGATGCCCACATAGCCTGGTACGCAGCCAGAGTCGATCCGTGTCCTTGGATAGAGGCCGAGATGGCATCCAGCAGGAGAGGGGACGCCAGGGAAGGTGTCCACCTGCAGGAGCTGTGCCCGCTCTGAACCCCGAGAACACCCACCTTGCAGGCAGGGTCTGGCACAGCTTGGGGAGGGGGTCTGGACTTGCCCAGGGCCACCTTTCAGATCAGCACCTAAAGGGAAACAGCTCCTAGTCTGGAGGGACGGACGCCAGCCAACCTACAGAGAAATGGCATAATCTCAGGTGGTGAGGGTACCGCAGAGGGAGTCTCACGGTAGGGTGGGCAAGGGGTGGCCCTCACCCAGGTCCTAGGACATGAGAGGAGTGGCCAGGTGAAGACTCGGGGGTGGGGAGCACCAGAGGCAGAGAAAATGGCATGTGCAAAGGCCGTGAGGTTGGGATAAGCTTGGTGTGGGATTTCATGGCCAGAGAGGTCAGGGTGGCTGGGCCAAGCTGAGTGGGTGGGTGACTAGGGGGACCACAGGGTGCACCAGTGGGCCTTTGTTTGGATGTGATCTGATTTGATTATGGAAGGTGTCTTGCTGACAGGAAGACACTGAACTTTCCACCCTGTGGCCCCAGAGAATCCACTGAGTCCAGCCCCCAGTCACCCTTGATTCCAGGAGCCCTTGAGGACCCAAACAATCTGGTGCCCCCACCTGGCCAGAGCTGTCCTTCACGTTCCTGACCCTGGGTCTTGGCCGGTCCTGAGCACCACGTCGGGGCCTATGTCTTCAGCTCCATCTCCCCCTCTGGATTCCCCCCCCAGGCTCTTGAAGGGAATGTCCCCCAGACTTACTCGGGGTGCCCCTCTCTGGCCCTGGCCACACCCGACTCTGGCTGTTCTGGTGTTCTAGTACCACAGGTCAAAGGGGACAGTTTGCAGTGTCTGAGCCCAGGTGAGACTGTGCCCCCCGGGCGCGCCCCCCCACATGCCCCTCTGTCTCACCTTTCCCCTCCGCCGCTCTCCCCGCGGCAGTGCGGACCACCTGTAGAAGGCATTCCAAGCTGGATGTGCCAGACAATGTCCCTCGCAGAGGCCCTGGCCAATAAGGGGCAGATGCCAGGGGTCTGACGCCCCCCGCATCCTCCTCCTGGTCAGGCATTTCTGAGGAATCTTCTACCCAGTTCCGGAGGGGCCCACATGGTCGCCAGGCCATGCCCTGCCTCGTTCTCCCCCGCCCCTTCCTCTTGCTCTGCAACGCCGCTTGCTGCACTAAACCCTTGCCTCAGACTCTGCTTTGACAGGAAAGGTGCCTATTTCAGTCTCTTACTGGCCTGGACATTGTGAGTGGGAGGAAGTGAATAAAGGGGACAGGGTCTCAGAACTGAGCCCTGGGCACCAGGAAAAGGAAGAGGAACCTCAAAGGAGAACAGAAAAGATTTGGCAAAAAGATGGGGAAAACGCCTGTAGAGAGGCGTCATGGAGGGTCAGAGGACGGATGGTGCTTCCGGAAGGAGCTGACATTGGTGCTGAGAACTGGGAGAGGCAAGGTGGAACCCAAGCCCAGATCCCCGCACATGGGGGGGAGGCCCCCTGGAGTCTGCCCCTCACTGTCTCAGTGGCTGCCCCTCCACCTGCAGCGGGTATTCTGAGCTCAACGTCCTGACATTTCTCCCAGGAAATGTGCTGAGTCTGGGGAGTTATCTCAGGTCAGCAGAAGAACAGACTGGAGGGAAGGCAAGTTTGTGGCCAGAAGCGTGGGGGTGGAGGTGGGTGTAGCCAGGCAGGGTTGCCAGCCCGTGACCACCTCTGCCCAGGGAACCCTGGAGGGGTCAGCACAGGAGGGTCAGGCAGCCCCGCTGAGCCCAACACCACCTCGCTTCTTTGCAAAACTGCAATCCTGGGCTAGCCATGCCCACAAGGCCTCAGTATCCCCATCTGTAAAATGAGGATATCGATAAACACCCCTAAGGCTGTAATTTTTGGGGAGGGCTGAATCTAATATGTTTTCCTTTTTTTTTTAACCTTGGCAAAATACACATAGTGTAAAATTCACCATCGTAACCATTTCTGAGTGCACAGCAGGGTGCATGAAGCACAGTCACCTGCCATCAGCCGTCCCCACCTTCCATCTCCAGAACTTTCTATCCTCCAAAACGGAAGCTCTGTCCCCATGAAACACTAGCCCCCCCACCGCCTCCCCAGCCCATGTCCCCACCACCCACTTTCTGTCTCTGTGGACGTGTCTCCTCTGGGGACCTCCTGGGAGTGGGACCACACAGGGTTTCACTGAGCACCACGTCCTCGAGGCCCAACCACACTGTAGCAGGTGTGAGAATGTCCCTCGCTTTTAAGGCTGGATACTATTCCAGTGTGTGTGCAGACGGACACATTTTATCTGTTCACCACCAGTGCACACAAGTGGTTTCCACCTTTTGGCTGGTGGGATTCATGCTGCCATGGATGTCTCTGTTTTAACAGATAAAAGTATTGTAGTTTTTTCATTCTAGGGTGCTGTGAGGGGAGGAGCCTGCTAGGGGGGCGGTGCAGGCTGGGAACTGAAGTTCTCCCCAGCCCGTGGTGGGGGCTCAGGAAAACACAGCGGATGGCCGGGGGCCGGGAGAGCCTTCTCTGTGCGGAGGGCATCGGCTGACGGGCAGGCTGTGGGGCACCTGGTGAGGAACGTGGGGTTTCTTTCCCTGCAGAACACTTCTGAGGGATCAGGGGGCCCAGCTGCCCATTGCTGCCCACACTACTAAGTCCTTTGGGGCACAACTGGATAACCTAGAAGAAATGGACAACTTTCTAGAAAACTACAACCTTCTAAGGCTGACCCAGAAAGAAACAGAAGATCTGAACAGACCAATTACTAGCAACAAAATTGAATTGGTAATCAAAAAACTACCTAAGAACAAAACACCTGGACCACATCGCTTCACTGCTGAATTTTATCAAACATTTAGTGAAGACCTAATACCCATCCTTCTTAAAGTTTTCCAAAAACTAGAAAAGGATGGAATACTTCCAAACTCATTCTATGAAGCCAGCATCACCCTAATACCAAAAACCAGGCAAAGACACCACAAAAAAAGAAAATTACAGACCAATATCCCTGAAGAACATAAATGCAAAATTACTCAACAAAATATTAGCAAACTGAATTCAAAAATACATCAAGAGGATCATACACCATGATGAAGTGGGATTCATCCCAGGGATGCAAGGAAGGTACAACATTCGAAAATCCATCAACATCATCCACCACATCAACAAAAAGAAGAACAAAAACCACATGATCATCTCCATAGATGCTGAAAAAGCATTTGACAAAATTCAGCATCCATTCATGACAAAAACTCTCAACAAAATAGGTATACATGGCAAGTACCTCAACATCATGAAGGCCATATATGACAAACCCACAGCTAACATCATACTTAACAGCGAGAAGCTGAAAGCTTTTCCTTGAAGATCGGGAACAAGACAGGAATGCCCACTCTCTCCTCTGTTATTCAACGTAGTTCTGGAGGTCCTAGCCACAGCAGTTAGACAACACAAAGAAATAAAAGGCATCCAGATTGGTAAAGAACAAGTTAAACTATCACCGTTTGCAGATGACATGATATTGTACATAAAAAACCCTAAAGAATCCACTCCAAAACTACTAGATCCAGAAATCTGTTGCTTTCCTATACACTAATGATGAACTAACAGATAGAGAAATCAGAAAACAATTCCATTCACAATTGCATCAAAAAGAATAAAATATCTAGGAATAAACCTAATGAAGGAAGTGAAAGACCTATACTCTGAAAACTACAAGACACTCATGAGAGAAATTAAAGAAAATACCAATAAATGGAAACACATCCCGTGCTCATGGATAGGAAGAATTAATATTGTCAAAATGGCCATCCTGCCTAAAGCAATCTACAGATTCAATGCAATTCCTATCAAAACACCAACAGCATTCTTCAACGAACTAGAGAAAATAATTCTAAAATTCATATGGAACCACAAAAGACCCCAAATAGCTAAAGCAATCCTGATAAGGAAGAATAAAGCTGGGGGCATTATGCTCCCTGACTTCAAGCTCTACTACAAAGCCACAGTAATCAAGACAATTTGGTACTGGCACAAGAACAAACCCACAGACCAATGGAACAGACTACAGAGTCCAGATATAAACCCAAGCATATATGGTCAATTAATATAAGACAAAGGAGCCTTGGACATACAATGGGGAGATGACAGCCTCTTCAACAACTGGTGTTGGCAAAACTGGACAGCTACATGCAAGAGAATGAAACTGGACTACTGTCTAGCCCCATACACAAAAGTAAACTCAAAATGGATCAAAGACCTGAATGTAAGTCATGAAACCATAAAACTCTTAGAAGATAACATAGGCAAAAATCCCCTGAATAAAAACACGAGCAACTTTTTCCTGCATGCATCTCCTCGAGCAAGGGAAATAAAACCAAAAATGAGCACATGGGACTGCATCAAACATAAAAGCTTCTGTACAGCAAAGGACACCATCAACAGAACAAAAAGACATCCTACAGTATGGGATAATATATTCATAAATGACGTATCCGATAACGGGTTAGCATCCAAAATACATAAAGAACTCATGCACCTTAACATCCAAAAAGCAAATGACCCAATTAAAAATGGGCGGAGGATATGAACAGACAAGTCTCCAAAGAAGGAATTCAGATGGCCAACAGGCACATGAGAACATACTCCACATCGCTAATTATCAGGGAAATGCGAATAAAAACCACAATGAGATACCACCTCACACCATTTAGGATGGCCAGCATCCAAAAGACTAAGAACAACAAATGCTGGCAATACAGAGATACAGAGAAAGGGGAACCCTCCCTACACCTCCAGAGGGAATATAAGCTAATTCAACCATTGTGGAAAGCAGTATGGAGGTACCTCAAAAAACTAAAACTAGAAATACCATTTGACCCAGGAATCCCACTCCTAGGAATTTGTGCAAAGAATATAATTTCTCAGATTCAAAAAGACACATGCACCCCTATGTTTATCGCAGCACTATTTATAATAGCCAAAATATGGAAGCAACCTAAGTGTCCATCAGTAGATGAATGGATTAAGAAGATGTGGTACATATACACAATGGAATATTATTCAGTCATAAGAAAGAAACAAATCCTACCATTTGCAACAACATGGATGGAGCTGGAGGGTATTATGCTCAGTGAAGTAAGCCAGGTGGAGAAAGACAAGTGCCAAATGATTTCCCTCATTTGTGGAGTATAGCAACGAAGCAAAACTGAAGGACTGAAACAGCAGCAGACTCACAGACTCCAAGAAGGGATTAGCGGTGACCGAAGGGGAGGGGTGGGGGAGGGCGGGTGGGGAGGGTGGGAGAGGGGATTCAGGAGTATTGAGATTGGCCCACATGGTGTGCGGGGATCACGGGGAGGACAGGGTCGCACAGAGAAGGCCAGTAGTGACTCTGCGGCATCTCACTACAGTGATGGACAGTGACTGCAGTGGGGTGTATGGGGGGGACAAGATAACAGGGGTGAATGTGCCCCCCCCACCCCAAGCCCTCCAACTCTATGATGCAAGGGCGCCCTGACCTACCCCAGGTTGTCCTCCACCCTCTGTCCTCCCTCCATAAGATAACAGGGGTGAATGTAGTACCCACATTGTTTTTTCATGTAAAACCTTCATAAGAGTGTATATCAATAATACCTTAATAAACAAAAAAAAGAAATGGCCTCCCCGAGGGCAGTGTGAGGTGGATGTTGTGTCTGAGGCCTGGGGCTCCCGGGGGCGCCGCGGGTACAATGCAGTCAGTGAGAGGATGGCCAGCACTCGGCTCTTTCTTATCAAAGCTCTGCCCACATGCAGGCTTCATGTGACACCCCCCCCAGCCCTCAAACTCGCTGACGCAGGGGGCCCTGACCTCCGCCAGGTTGTCCTCCATCCCGTCCTCCCCCATAAGGTGCTCTGGAAGAGCGGCTGCTCTAAGCACCAGCCGGCGCACCTTGGCAACACTGGGGGGGCTGTTCCAACAGAAACTGGACCTTCCTTCTGTCACCCATAGGTTATGATCAGACACCAAAATCTATTGATTAGAAGGCCCGGGGTGTCTCTTCACAGGTTGAACACCACTGCACAGGTAACCCCGGTAGATCCCAGGGCTGCCGGGCACCAGTCTAGCACTGTCCCATTTAATGAGACACAGCTGCCCCACACATTCCGGAAAATTCTTTATCAAAAACCGTTGAACTTGGTCTGTCAAAGCACCTCCGAGAGGGGCGCACCTTCCACTGGGGGGCTCTCTCTGAGCCCAGTTTCTCCATGCTTCACACCAGAGCACCCACCAAAGCTCCCAGGTCCCCCGGTGCCCTTCCATGGTGCCCCTCAGCCGTGCAGCCCCAGGCCAGGCTGGTGTGAGGCCCATGGTGTCACGTCATGGCCCCTGGCTGCGTGGCTTCACTTCTGTGACAAAGGGCTGGGGAGGCTGAGCGGAGGCACTTGGCTCTGATTGTCCCCATAAGGCTCCCCCAGGGCCCTCAGGATGTGTTCGCCCTCCCAGGAAGGGAGGGCTGGCCTGCAGGGGAGTTCCAGGATCAGCACAAACACCCCCACGGGGGCTGCAACTGGAGACAGTCTCCAGGCCTTATGCTGCAGGGGCAGCCCCCGCCTGGGCCTGGGGAAGCGGACGTGGGCCCTCCTGACAGCCTCAGGTGACCAGGTGACAGGAGGTAAAATCGGGACACCCAGGCCACCCTCCTTCCCCTCACCCTGCCCACAGCACCCTCAGAGCCACCTGCCTGCACGGGGGTCCCAGGGATGACCTCAGGCTCCCGGCCACATAGGGAGGTGGGTTTGGGCAGAAGGGGGCAGACGGGCCTCTGGCAGGGCTGTGGTGCAGGTCAGACCTGTCTTCCTGCAGGGCCCACCAGCCTTGACCTGAGAGAGATGAACTTCTGGGCCCAGAAACAAAGCACCAGCCCTGGGCCTGCTGGGGGGCCCTGGGGGCAGCGGTCCGTCCTGCCCCGGGTGTGTGCGGGAGTCCCAAGCGCACCAGGGCCTGGACCGCTGCTGCTGGGACACCAGGCTCACACAGCTGCCTGGCCACCCTGACTGTGGGCTGCAGTGCACCGGCCCCACCCGACGTGTGCTGGGGAGGCGGCAGGGCCCTCTGGCACCTGGTGCGCTGCTCTGCACCCAGGCACGGGGGCTCTGGGACTGCCTGTCATCGAGCTCCTCAGAGAAGCCATGTGGCCGAGGCTACCAGCAGCATCGATGCCCCAGCTGCTGCCCCAGGGGCAAGGATGTCAGGAGCCTGTCCCATCCTCCACTCCACTGTGGAGCTCCTCTGGGTCCCAAGTGTGTGGACACAGCCCCGGCCCCTCCCTTCAGGGGAGGCCTGTTGGCCAGAGGGGCAGCTGGCCACAGCAGGAGGGGAGGCCCTGGCCCTGCCTCTGCCTCTGTTCCCTTCCCAGCACAGAAACTGTGGGGCGTGGAGCCTCACCCCACCTGGTCTGGTCCTGCCCACCCATGCATAAGGAAGGAGCTCCCAGAAGCAGGCATACCTGGGTCACCAGGAGGATGCTGGGCCTGTGAAGAGAATCCAGAGGGCACAGTGACTTGGAGGGCCAGACGCTCTGCCTCCACCTGTCCGGGTGTGCTCAGGCACTGGTGACAAGTGACCGCCCTCTGTGCTCAGCTGGCCCGGGTTCAGCTCTAGGAAGTTGTGTGTGGCTGTCCCCAGGAATCTTCCCATGCAGAGGCCCGGGAAGGACGGGGCCTTTGGGCTCAGGCTGTTCGTCAACACGTGGTCGCAGTGGGCTCACCAGCCTGGGTCCTCACCCCGTCAGAGCACCACCTTGGGCATCTTCCCCAGGCAACAGCCCCCTGGAGTCACCCCTTTGGGGACTCAGTGTCAGAGACCCAGGCCCTTCCGGCTTGGGGGCAGTATAGAGGGATAGCAGGCTGCCGAGCTGAAGCGTAGTGTCTATCATGTGTGAGGGGAGCCATCCACTATGTGGAACTTGCCAGAGTCTCTTGAACTGCCCCGGGTGCCCCATCCTAGTTTAGGCAGGAGAGCTAATGGTTTTGACCTATCAAGTTTACCAAAGCCCACCACACTGTAGACACTGTCACGGGCACTGGGCCGGAAGCATGCCCACCCAGACCTAAAAGGGCTGAGCTCCTGGAGTCTCCCCTGGTGGGGCCAGGAGGAGCGTGGCTGGGTGAAACCACACGGTTTCCCAGGGGTGGGCAGCTTGGGCCCTTCTCTGAGAGTGGCGAGACACACAAAGGGTTACATCAGAGGAGGACGCCACCCCTGGTGCTGCAGGCTGGGGGACAGGACGTGGGGTCAGGGCTGGGGGCCCGTTGGGGTTCCAGGGAAGGATGGCCAGGCCCAGGTCCGCAATGGCTGGAGACGGGGCCCGTCACCCTCACCTGCTTGGCTGCACACGGCAATAGGCACTTGGCAGCCGCATCGGCTAGAAGGTTCTCGGCAGGAAGGGCCCGCTCTGGGGCTCGCAGCGCAGAACTAACTGAAGGACAGCCATGGCCAGGAAAGGCTGACTCCTAGGACCTGTAGCCTCACCTGCTCACTAAGCCGAAACCTCAGTAAGGCCCCAGTGGCCTTTGTGTTTTTCTTGTAGATTTCTGAAAGTGGTAACAAGTGTAGCAGTTGCCGGGAAACAGCCTGGAAGGCCAAGTGCAGGCTCTGGGCTTGCAGGCTTTGCACCCTCGGCTCCTGCGGCCTCTGTGGAGGGAGTGGGGCAGTGGGTCTGGACAGAAAGGCGTCTGTGGGTCCCCTCTTCTCTTTCCCCAATTTGTTCATGTGCTAGAAATGGGGGAGGGGCTCTTGACAACATTCCACATGCGATTATTAACTGCAAGGCTGTCAGCTCCAGGCAGGTGCAAGGACACAGTCCCCCTGCTCATTCTAACAGCAACATTTGCAGAATTTGAACACGTAAGACAAGTCCACTGAAATCTGAACCCCAGAGGGCAGTTCCTGTCTTGTCAGCCAGCACGGATATTCCAAGAAACGCTTAGAGCTGTGTTTTTCAACTGTGGCTATCTTAGGAAATAAAGTCAGAAACTCTCCCTCAAAGCATTTCATGATCTGTTTTGGGACTGCTGTTAAGGGAACGTAACAGTAATAAATGAATTTGTAATAGAAGAAAAGGGGAATCAAATCTTTGTTCAAAACTGAACACTGACATTCACTGGAAAGTGAACTCAAGTAGCCCCGGAAACTTTGTAACCACTAACGGGGGTGGAGGGCGAGGCAGTTTCTAATTGTCCTCGAGATTTTCTGAGTCTGAGGGTCAGATAATGCTGAAAGCTGATTTTGTTCAACCCAAGCATCCAGTCCCCGGGGACTGAGGAGCAGAAAAGAAAAACAAAAAGCTTGTGAATCAGTGCCGAAGGTCCGCTTGGACCCTTGCAAGCTGCTACTTCACGTGTCTGCACCCCAGCCTCTCTCCCACAATGTCCCCTCGAAAAGCCCCAGCCGCTTTGCGTGTCAGGAGGACGGTGGTTCTCTTAAGGCTGACACTGGGCCGTGTACACACTTATACCCACAGGCCGACACACAAGGCCGCCTAGATCACACACCGATTCAAACCCACCGAGACACTCTGACACCCATGCACACACAGCGGCAGATGCACCGACGTGGACGCCCACCCGCACCCCACGCACGCACACACTCCAAACCAGCCCAGACAGGCGTGCACTCCCAAGGACTCGGTGTCCCCCACGCTCAGGGGCATCACAGCGGGACCCCCGCCACCACGGCCCCACGCCCAGGGGCGCGCGGCCACCCGGCGCAGGAAGGGAGGGAGCGCGGCGGCGTGGCCGAGGGAGGGGGCGCGGGGAAGCACGTCCTGAGCGGCCTGCCAGGGTTATAAACACCCCCAATCCGCGCGCGGCCAGAGCCCCGCCCGCCGCCACCGCCGCCGGCCTGGGTCCCGGGAGCTCGGGCCGGCCCGCCCGGAGCAGCCCCGCTGCGGGGACTGGGGGGCCACGTCCGAGGCGGCGGTGAGCAGGGGCCGCGAGGAGCCGCGGGCGGGCAGGGGTGTGGCGCGGTGGGGAGCCCGACCGGAGCGGGGCTGCGAGCGGGGAGAACCGGGTAGGGGTGAGGGGCTTGGGGGGCGAGCCCACCCCCTCGCCAGCTCGGACTGCGGTGGCCACAGCTGCTATTTATTGAGGGCTAGTCCTGCCCAAACGAGCATTTACGGGGCCAATGCATCTCGACTGGCCCCGCCCTCCCAGAGCTCCCCTCTGGGGGTTTGACCTTCGGCCGGCTGGTCCCATTTCCCAGAAGGGCAAACCGAGGCCAGAGAGGAGGGAGCGGGACCCTGTGGATTTCAGTCGCTCCTGGATCAGCGCTCAACGGATGTGACGCTGACGCACCAATGGGGGTGACCTGGACCCTTAGGACAGGGGGAGACGCGAGCTCAAGGAGGTGGCTGCCCCACAGGCCTCTGGGTGCCTGGCTGGGGGCCGGGATCCAGACGGAGGCAGGGCGGTGGCCCCTAGACCTCGCCATTCCAGGCGTTTTCCAGGCTTGGCCCCCAGGGAGCTGGGCTGAGCCCCGCCTGGCCTTTGCCTTTTCGAGGGCTGCTCAGGGACGGAGTCATTGAACGGCAAACAGTTATGCTGAACTTAGAATGACATTGGGGGCTCCTGCATTCAGCAGGTACTCCGTAAATTCCGGACTCCTCCTGGAACTCCCACGGGGTTGCAGCTCCACCCTCACCCCATCCTCACCCCAGGCCAGACCAGATGGTGGGGGCTGGGTTTGCTACCCCCTCGTGGGTTTGCTAGCTACTCACCCCAGGGTCTCTCGAGCTCCCATTGGAGAAACAAGTCTAAGTAAGCCCTCTCGGACCCCTGCCTCCCCTCTATTCCCTGGAGGCCTCCTGGGAGCCCACCGTGAGCTGCCTTCTATTTACCTCTTTCTCGGGCAGACAGCTTTGCTTTCTTAGTTTGTCCTTCTGCACATGGGCTGCCCAGCCACCAGTCCTCAGTCTGGTGATGGGTGGCCAGCAGACAGCGTTGGGAATTTTGGGGCTACTTTGAGCCACGCGGTCCCAGGTGCTGCTATTTACTACTTGCAAACCTGTTAACTTATTCTCTGAAACTGGCTCTCTGCATCCATTTCCCCTCCCCGCCATGCCACAGTCCCACACATCCTTGGAGTCGGTCTCTCCCCTGTGGGTGTGGTCTGAGTAGGGCACGTGACTTGGCCCTAAGCCACACCCACAGCCCATGATTGAGTGGGTGATGGGCATGTTGGGTCTTTTGCAAGGAGTCCTGGGAAACAGACTTTTGTGCCTTGAGTAGCATTTGAAGCTACTGCCCTGGATGTGGGTGTGGGGGGAACCCCGAGGGGTCCTGGGATCATTGTGCTCAGTCCCCATCCTCTCGGAAGGGGGAGGAGGGTAAGGGTCCCAGGACCGTCATTTCAGCCTTGAGCAAGCTGTTCCTGAAGCCCATCGCTGGGCTTTCATTCACGCAGTGACCCTAATACCTAGAGCAGGGTCTGGTACACCGCTGATGCTCAGTATTGAATAAATAGGGAGGCTGCAGAAGGCTCCGTCCCTGGGGAGGCGGGACTGACATTGTGGTTTGAATGTAAGGAGGCACAGGAGTTAGGGTGGTCTAGGAGGAGGGCACAGCAAGTACAAAGGCTGCCATGGCCAGTGCATTCTCTTTTGACTGAAACCAGCTTGGACTGACTTTAAATAAAAAAGTATTTTTTTTCTAACTTGCAACCTTTAGAATCGAGAGTGATGTAATGAGTTGCGCCTGGAGGGATGCAGGCAGGTCTCGGCGCTGCCACAGGAGGGCGCAACGGAATCCCGTTGTTGCGCATGGACCGTAGAAATCGGGAAAATGAAATGATAACGCCGATAACGCTAATGACGGAGCACTTCGAGGCCTGCTTTAATGTCACATCAGCCCTAGAGCGTAGACACCGGTATCACAGCCATTTCCCAAGAGAAAACAGGCACAGAAAGGCTGAGTGACTTGTTCAAGGTCGCTCAGCTAGGAGTGGCGGAACCAGAAGAGAACAACCGAGAAAAATAGGCCCCTGTTACCTGACCACCCAGAGGGAAGGCGGGTGCGGGGGAGTCCCGGAGGGGTCCTGGGATCACGGCGCTGGGGGGCGACTCCATTCCCAGGGGCTGGAGCCCCCATCTCTAGCCCACCTGCCGGATGTTTTCCCCGCTGTGGAGTGGGTGTCCCCTTGAATGTTGAGACAACTCACGCCTGCCCAGGGTCAGGTGGAATCAACGAGAGGCCCCACTTTCTCAGTTTGGGGGTCCGGGAAGGCTCCCCAGAGAAAGCTTCGTTGAATGGGCGATCTGGAGGGTGAGTAGGAGCCGGTCAGGCTGAGGGCCCGGCGCGGACAGAGGCCTGCCGTGGGAGGGTCCCGGGCACGCGGTCGGCTCCGCTGGGATTCCCCCCGCGTCTGGAGCGAGTCTCTAAACTCTGCCTGGCAGATCAGAGGGAGAGGCCTCTGGGGAGGACCGGGTCTGGAAGAGGGGGTCGGACTGTTAACTAGCTTGAATTTCTGGTTCTTCTGGGGGTGCCAGCAGGCGGACCTCTCCATGCTGACCCCCCCCAGCCCCATCCCAAAGTGTGGGGACACCTGGCAGTGTCTGGAGAATGTTGTGTGTCACCATGAGGGGGAGGTGCCGCTGGCCAGGGGCGCTGCTCGAGACCCTAAATACACAGGACCTCCCCCGTTACGCGGAACAGTCCGGCCTCAGGGCACACAGCATGGGGGGGGCGCCCGGGTTAAGAGGTGGTGTGGAGTCACAGCCTCTACCGCCTGGCCCCGGGTCAGGCGACTTAAGCTCTCAGAACTCGAGGTGCGTTCAGAGGCCAGAGAAGGACCCGGATCCACAAAGCTGTGGCTGGCATCCGGCGTTGCTATTTACCAGCCGTGTGACTTTGGGCCGGTTACTCAACCTCCCTGAAAACGGGAGCAAGCCCAGGACCCACCTTATACAGGGGGACATATGAGTATAAAATGGCCAATGTGGATACAGCACTTAGAGCCGAGCTTGGTACCCAGGACGCCCACCACAGGTCTGATCCAGCTGATGGTGGAGCAGGGCTGGTACTGCAGGGGGGCAGGCAGGGGCCGGGCAGGCCACGCAGGGCCTCTGGGGCCTTGGGGAGGACTTGGGCCTTGACCCCAAGGGTGGTGGGGGCTCTGGAGGGCTGTGCGGGCAGACGAGGGACAGGTCAGGACAAGAGCAGGCCAGGCCTGGGTTCCCACGACCACCCAGCGACAGGCGCCTTCTCTGGGCCTGAACTCGCAGCGCTGGGATCATACAACCACTGGTCCATGACTTGAATCCACACCTGTCTGCCCTCCTGGTGTCAGGAAAAATACACAAAGGGGACCTCGTCCCCGCCTGGGGCGGCTCTGGGGCATTTGAGGTCGTAGGTGGAGGGCTGGGGTGTGGCCTGAAAGCTGGCCCCCTCCATTGTCTTGGGGACTGTTCTGATCTCTGAGGGGGCACTTGGGGCTCCCAGGCCTCCTGTGCCCCCCTCGTCTCCTCCCTCTGGGTGCCGTCAAGCTGACACTCTCTCTGCAGCCTGACTGTCCCCCTCGCCCCTCTGGGCTGTCACAGTGGGCATTTAATCGGGCCCTTGGAGGCGTGGGGTGTATTCCATGGAACTGTGGCCAAGTGTGGGGCTTAAGTACAGGTAAATGGGGTCATTCTGAGCAGGTCTTCTCAGAGCATTTCATTCACTTACATGCATCCCAGGGCTTTCCAGAACGTGCCCGCCCCCTTGATGTTTTTCCCCTCTGAAGCATTTTCAGGGTCCTAGGGGTTTTGGGGACAGATAAAGGGAACCCTGCCTTAACGCAAGGGCCGCTGAATGGTGAGATTTCAGGCAGAGACTCCTGGCTGAGGATCAGAGCCGCTGCCTCCTCCTCTGCCCAGACCTGGGCATGGAGAACGAGGCTGGCATCCCGCCGTTCTCTCTGGGGGTGGCCCGGTGGGGACGGAAACTCCAAGAAGCCAAATTAGGAGCTCTGGATGACGCCGCCTGGGCTCAGCGCAGGCGGGGCTGGGGCTGGGCTGGTGGGATGCACAGCCAGCCTAGAGGCAGGATTCCTGAGTGGATGGTGTCCCTTCATCTCTGGGGGGTTCTCCAGGAATCTTCTGGGAAGGCTGCGAGTCCCCTGGGAAGGCCCAGAGTTTAGCTCAGGAGAGAAACATCTGACCCGCTCCCGCTCCTCCTCCCTGGAGTGGACGGTCACAGCGGGAGGTGGCAGCTCGGCCCTGCTCTTCCGAAAGTAAACAGGCCAAGCTGGCCTGGCTTTCCCGGGGACCATCCGCCAGGCTGAGCACAGGCTCAGGGCCTTGCAGGGCGGCTCCGGCAGGTCAGCCCCCTGGCCGTTTCCCTTCCCCCCCGACCTCTCCCAGCATCTCTGGCAGGGCTGCCCCCGGACCCTTGTCACCCCAGCCCTCGCCCCGTGCATCCCTGCTGGGCATGTCTAGCAGGGCAGAGGGAAGTGGGGGCAGGTGCAGGGCTGCTGCTCACGGGCCAGCCTGTGCTGCGGCCTCATTGTTATAATGACCGTTGTTGATATTACCAGCGAGACAGGGAAACTGGGGAGGAGTGAGAAAGCCAAGGAAATGCACCGTTTCTAGGACATCTTGACCTTGGGCTACTGACAGGTCAGCCCCCTGCCACTGACCCCACATCACCCACCTCTGCGAACGGAGCCGTCCCTGTGGCCACCATGGGGAGGAGCTCCTCAGACCACATGGGGGATGGTTTCCTGCCCCAAGAGCTGCTACCACGCCCCTTCCTTGCCCGGGGACCACCCCCACCTGGCTGCCCGGCCCTGGTTGTCTGGGAGGAGCAACTGTTTGAGTCTCCGAAGCAGGGCTGGTGCCCTGGGGAAGACCGGAGGGGACACGGCGTGCCAGGTGGGGCCGCAGTACAGGTGAAAGTGAAGGAGGCAGGAGGGAGCCGTGGCGGGGACTTGTTGTGTTTTTAATTGTGGTCAAAATTACATAACATTTATCATTGTAGCCATAAAGGGCACACACAGTTCAGTGGCTTGAAGAACATTCACGTGAAGGGCAGCCGTCCCCACCCTCTGTCTTCAGAACTTTCCATCCTCCCAAACGGAAGCTCTGTCCCCATGAAACACTAGCCCCCCGCCGCATCCCCAGCCCATGTCCCCACCACCCACTTTCTGTCTCTGTGGACATGTCTCCTCCGGGGACCTCCTGGGAGTGGGACCACACAGAATTTCACTGAGCACCACGTCCTCGAGGCCCAACCACACTGTAGCAGGTGCGAGAATGTCCCTTGCTTTTAAGGCTGGATACTATTCCAGTGTGTGTGCAGACGGACACATTTTATCTGTTCACCACCAGTGCACACAAGTGGTTTCCACCTTTTGGCTGGTGGGATTCATGCTGCCATGGATGTCTCTGTTTTAACAGATAAAAATATTGTAGTTTTTTCATTCTAGGGTGCTGTGAGGGGAGGAGCCTGCTAGGGGGGCGGTGCAGACTGGGAACTGAAGTTCTCCCCAGCCCGTGGTGGGGGCTCAGGAAAACACAGCGGACGGCCGGGGACGGGGAGACACTTCTCTGCGCGGAGGGCATCAGCTGACGGGCAGGCTGTGGGGCACCTGGTGAGGAACGAGGGATTTCTTTCCCTGCAGAATGCTTCTGAGGGCTCAGGGGGCCCAGCTGCCCATCGCTGCTCACATTACTAAGTCCCTTGGGGCACAAAGTCTTGAGCGCGGCATGGGCACGCAGGGCTCCTGACTTCTCGCTCCCTCGGATGCAGGTGGGACTCAACAGGTGGGACTTGAGTCCCTTGCAGCCCAGCCATCCTGACGCTCGCTTCCCTGTCTGTGACATGGTGTTAAGAATTCCACCTGATCAAGACAATTTGGTACTGGCACAAAAACAGACCCACAGACCAGTGGAACAGAATAGAAAATCCAAACATTAACCCAAACATATACAGTCAATTAATATTTGATAAAGGAGCCTTGGATATACAATGGGGAGATGACAGCCTCTTCAGCAGCTGGTGTTGGAAAAACTGGACAGCTGCATGTAAGAGAATGAAACTGGACTAGTGTCTAACCCCATACACAAAAGTAAACTCAAGGTGGATCAAAGACCTGAATATAAGTCATGGAACCATAAAACTCTTAGAAAACAACATAGGCAAAAATTTCTTCGACACAAACATGAGCGACTTGTTCATGAACATATCCCCCCGGGCAAGGGAAACAAAAGCAAAAATGAACAAGTGGGACTATATCAAGCCGAAAAGCTTCTGTACAGCAAAGGACACCATCAGTAGAACAAAAAGACATCCTACAGTATGGGAGAATATATTCATAAATGACGTATCTGATAAAGGGTTGACATCCAAAATATATAAAGAACTCACGCACCTCAACAAACATAAAGCAAATAATCCAATTAAGAAATGGGCAGAGGATATGAATAGACACTTCTCTAAAGAAGAAATTCAGATGGCCAACAGGCACATGAAAAGATGCTCCACATCACTAATCATCAGAGAAATGCAGATTAAAACCACAATGAGATATCACCTCACACCAGTGAGGATGGCCAACATCCAAAACACAAACAACAACAAATGCTGGCGAGGATGTGGAGAAAAGGGAACCCTCCTACACTGCTGGTGGGAATGCAAATTAGTTCAACCATTGTGGGAAGCAGTATGGAGGTTCCTCAAAAAACTCAAAATAGAAATATCAATAGACCCAGGAATCCCACTCCTAGGAATTTACCCTAAGAATGCAGCAGCCCAACTTGAAAAAGACAGATGCACCCCTATGTTTATCGCAGCACTATTTACAATAGCCAAGAAGTGGAAGCAACCTAAGTGTCCATCAGTAGATGAATGGATAAAGAAGAGGTGGTACATATACACAATGGAATATTATTCAGCCATAAGAAAAAAACAAATCCTACCATTTGCAACAACATGGATGGAGCTAGAGAGTATTATGCTCAGTGAAATAAGGCAGGCCGAAAAAGACAAGTATCAAATGATTTCACTCATCTGTGGAGTATAAGAACAAAGAAAAAAACTGAACGAACAAAACAGCAGCAGACTCACAGAACCCAAGAACGGACTAATAGTTACCAAAGGGAAAGGGACTGGGGAAGATGGGTGGGAAGGGAGGTATAAGAGGGTAAAAGGGGCATTACAATTAGCAGACATAAGGTAGGGGGGCACGGGGAGGGCTATACAACTCACAGAAGACAAGTAGTGATTCTATAGCATCTCACTACACTGATGGACAGTGACTGTAATGGGGTTGGTGGGGGGGACCTGATGAAGGGGGTAGTTTAATCACCATAATATTGCACATGTAATTGTAGATTAATGATACCAAAAAAAAAAAAAGCATAGCATCTATCTCAGGGCAAGCCACTGCCTGGAAGGGGCCTGGCTTAACTGTGCTTGCCTCCAAAAGCCTCCATGACCCTGGGGCTTGGTTATGTCTGGATGGTTCCCTGGTGGGAGGTGTGCTGCTGAGAAGGAGCCAGCCGACTCCAGGGTGACAGGTACATGACGCCTCAGATCCCCGGCCCCTCCAGCTGACCGCCTTCTGTCATGTTGCACCTGGTTCAGTAGGGGACTTGGGCTCCTGGCCGCAGCCGGCTGGCCTGGAATCAGAGGCCGGCTCCCCACAAAGGTGCCCTGGTCTTGCTGTGACCTAGGCACTGCGGCCCCCCAAACCCGGTTGCCCCCGTTTGATACACCAGATGGACATGTGACGACTCAGAAGGTGTTTCCTGTCTCTGGTGTCATGCACCGGCCAGATTCTGAAATCTGGTGTCTGGAAAATTCCCAGGCCTGATGCCAGCCCCAGGGAGCCCTGCTAATCCTGCCCCAGCCACGGGGTTATATAACATTTGGGGATTAACATGGTGGCGTCCAGAGGCAGCTGCCCGGCGTCAACTCTAGCATCCTGTCTAGCAAGCGACTTAACCTCCCTGTGCCTCAGGGTGCTCAGCTGGGAAATGGGGACCGGGACAGTTGCTGCGCCCCAGGACTGGAGTGCGGGGAGGCCGAGAGAAGGAAGGTGAGGGCTGGGAACCGAATCTGCGCATGGCTCAGAGACGCCTGCCATGCATTCCTCGGGCTACCAAGCCTGTGTCACAAACTCTGAGTCCCCCCAGCCGGCCCTCCAGTCCTATCCATCCTCGCTGCGGAGTGTCCCGCATATAGCACGCCCCCAACACCCCCAGCCCTCAGCCGCGCCCCCCTCTGGGTCCCTGCCCCAGCCGTCCCCTTCCCACCAGCCACGGCCGCGGACACATGGGGCTGTTTTCTGTCTCTTCCTCTGGATCTTACTCTGACTCCCCAGCGCCAAGGTGACCAAGCCCCACATTGCCATGTGGCCCTGGAGGACCTGCCTGCCGGGAGAACGCACGGCCACTATTCAGCACAACCAGACTCACTGCTCAGGCGCACTTTGCGGAGAGCCCTGACAAACCCCCGCGCCCACCAGCTTTCCCGGGAGGCCTCCCAGAGAATGAGGCCATCCCTCTGGCCTCAGTTTCCTGCTCATGAAATGGGCGCGCTGAGGTTCGCCTTAGGCGTCAGGCACAGGACTGGAAGAGCAAACGCTGAGCGCGCGGGACGCGAGCGCCGCACCTGTCTCCGGAACTCGCGCCAGCCCGGCGTCCCCGCGCGCCCCTCCCGCGGCTGCCCAGCCCCAGCGTCGGGCTCCGCCCCCGGCGGCGCGCGGCCCCCAGAGCCGCGGTGTTGCGGGCGGTCCGGCCGGAGGCTGCGCCTGCACCCGCGCGCTGCGCCCGGCAGGCCCCCGGGGGATGGAGTCCGGGCCGCGGCGGCGGCACAGTTGCCGCCCGCCCGTCTCCGCCTTTTTGCGCCACCCGGGCTCGGGACGCGTCTACAGGCGCGGGAGGCCGATCGGCAGCGTGGGCACCCCTGCGCCGCGAGTCGGCGGCGAGGGGGCCGGGCCAGGAGGCGCGGGGCGAGGCGGGTTGCGGTCCGGCTTGTCCATCGGCTCGCACCGCGGCTTTTGTTTCTGCGTGTGTGGGGTGTCCGCCGAGTCTGGGGTCTAGGCTTGCGTGGGCTGGGCGCCTGGGTCTGCGGTACCCCGTCGCGCGGGGCGCACTGCGGGGCGGGAACGGCGCTGAGCGCGCTGTGCGGTGTCGGTGGGTCGCGCATCCAGGCTGTGGGTATATGCCCCAGTGCTGCCAGGGGGTGCCTTTGTGTGGACCCCGCTGTGCTGCGTGGGTCCGGATTCGTTGCCCATCTCCACGCCTTCTGTGACCCTGGGTGCTGTTTTGTGCAGCCTCCAGGCGCTGGGCTGAGGGGTCAGGGGTGGATATGTCTTAAGTGTACGTGTGCCCGGGCCTTTGTGTGCTGCTTTGCGTTGTGCATGCTGGTATGAGGGTGTGGGCTGTCTGCGTGTGTATGAAGAAGCCGGGCCACCTGTCTGCCCACCTGCGCGCCGTTGGTCGCTGAGCTGGTGACGCACGGTCCCCCGGAGGGCGCCTTCAGCCGCTGCTACAAGCTGACCAACATGCCCACCAGCGCTGGGCTTGCCCTGAAGGTGGTGCCTCGTGGAGGGGGCGGGGCCGGCGCGGCTGCGCCTCCGCGGGAAGGTGCGACCCTGCCGGCAGCCCCCATCGGATCCCCAGGGATGTCCTAGCTCTCCGCAGGGGGACGTATGCCACCGGCATGAACTCTGCAGGTAGAGCGCGAGATCGCCCTGCACAGGACACTTTGCAGACCGTGACCACGTGTACCTGGTGTTGAAGTACAGCAGCCGCCAGGTGGGGCCCATGTAACTGCTGTGTCCGTCTGTGCCCATCCTCTACACACCTGAGCTCCCCTGTGCCCGGCACACGCCTCCCTCCTTCATTTCTGGTCACCTGGCCCTTCTCCGACTCACCTGTGGCCATGGGGGTCCATCCGAACCCCTGAACCCCCTGGCTCCCCTGAGCCTCTGGAGCTCATGTGCGTGTCCTGGTGCCCGGCTGCCACCTGCCGGTCACCTGCAGTCGCTGGCACACGTGCTGGAGGCACGGCAGACGCTGACGGAAGCAGAGGTGTGCTACTACCTGCGGGGCCTGGTCAGCGGCCTGCGTCACCTGCACCAGTGGCGGACTGTGCGCTGGAAGCCCAAGCTCAGTGAGCACTGGGAAGGTGAGCAGAGGGTGGTGGGAGGTGCGGCGCAGCTCTGCCCTCCCGCCCCCACCCCCACCCCCACCGGGTAACTTCCTCCTGAACAAGAACATGGAGGTCAAGATTGGGGACCTGGGGCTGGCCGCCAGGGTGGGGCCCGGGGACCACTGCCACAGGTGAGTGGGAGGCTCTGAGCAGTGTGTCTGGGTGGGCCTGGTGTGGCATGCAGGCCCCGGCCTTCCTGAGTCCCCCACTATCCTTCCCCAGAGGCTTCTGTGGGACCCCAGACTTCCTGGGCCCAGGTGGTGTCTCCAGATGTCTGGGCTCCGGGCGGCACCATGTGAGCAGGTCTCCAGGAAACCCGGGCCTGGGGAAAGTGGGCAGGAGGGCACAGGTGGAGACAGGTATGGACAGTGGGAGCATGTACAGGCAGGTCAGGCCAGGTGTATGCATGTCTCGGGAACGTGAATGGGGGAGGCAGGTGTGGGCATACATAGAACAGACATGGGCAGATGTGTGCAGGTGAGAATAGGGCATGTGGGGGAACACATGCTTGAGGGGGACAGGTCTGAGTGTGCAGAGGTGTGGACAGGTGGAGGCCCATAGGCAGACCGGGACACTCTGGAGGCATGAGGTGTGTGCAGGAGTGGAAGGGCTGTGCGCATACATAAAACAGAATTGGAAAGACATATGCAGGTCCAGGCAGGTGTAGCCAGATGTGGAGCAGGTATGAGAAAGTGGATGTGAAGCCTGTATGGGCCAGGTATGCTCGGGCAGGGGCGAGCCGACCCCGCAAGCCCAGAACAGAGTCAAGCAGGCACCCAGGTTCCTGTCCCACCCCTCCCGGCCCAGGTACACGGTGCTCACTGGCGCCCCTCCCTTCGTGGCCGCGCCTGTGTCAGAGATGTACCGGAACACCCGTGATGCCCGCCACCCCGAGCCCACCCACCTGTCCCCCAATGCAGCCACCTCATCGCCCGCCTGGTGGCGCCCAACCAGGCCTAGCGGCCCAGCCTGGACCACCTGCTGCGGGAGGAGTTCTTCACACTGCGTGGGGGTGAGCGGGGGGCTGCCCTGGGGCAGGGTGCTGAGCCCCATGTGGGCAGGGGCTGGGCGAGCCGAGCTGGGCGCTGCCCCCCAATGCTCACTCCGAAGGGTTTCACCGCCGACTGGCTGCCAACCCACTCCTGCCACAGCCCGCCTCTGCGCAGGCTTTCCTGAAAGGTGGGCCTCAGCTGCCCCACACCCGCAGCGCCTCCCACCTGCACTGGGCCTTTCCGCCCACGGCGGATGCCTCCCCACCCTCAGCCCCACCCCTGCATGGGGCCAGCCTCTGCCCCCGCAACTCCCGTGCCTCCCCCAGTCCCCTCACTCCCAGCAAGGCCTCAGGTCCAGAAGAAGACCGTTCCGACCCTGACCCCACGGAGTGGGGCAGCCAGGTGGGGGACTGAGGGCAGGGGACACGGTGGGGGCACGTGGGTGCACCCTCACAGAAAGGCTGGGCATTGGGAAAAGTTGGGAGTCTTCAGAATAGGGAGGCCGGAGCCCCTCACCCATCTCAGGCCCCATCTGGGGTCCGGGCCACCCCTGCCCCTGGACAGGGGAAGTGGTGTCCTGCTTTGAGATGGCACACACATGGCCCTGTGCCCCCGCAGGGGATACGCTGTGGGGCTCCTGTCCCTTCTTTTGCCTCTCTTTGATCATGCCTCAGGTATCTATTAAGCACCTACTGCCTGGTGGAGGAGAATAGCGCTAAACAAATGAATGACTAAATTGATTTCAGGTGGCCTTTCTGAAGGAAATGAACCAGGTGAGGTGACAGATTTGGGCGTGGAGGTAACTGTGGACAGCACGGTTGTGGAGAGGCTTTCTGTGGAAGCGATGTTTGGGCGACATGTGAATAATGAGAAGGGGCCTGTCGGGAGCAGCGCCTGAGGCACGTGGACCAGCATGCGCAAAGGCCCTGAGGCAGGCTCAAGCATGGTGGGTTTCTGGAATGGGGGCAGGGTAAATAGGGAGCACGTGAAGTCAGTGGCCTCAAAGGTCGCTGTTGTGGTTGGGGCATGGAGGGGGCGTCCACCTTTCTGGTGGGAGTGACGGGGGACTGGTGGGGAGGGGTCTAGACTAGTCACACGGCAATGGAGGTAGCCGTGGAGGGATGCAGGGGGGTTAGAGTCTGGACCTAGTTTGCAGGCAGGAAGGAAGGAGCAGCCAGTAGGCAAGATGAGAAGATGGCTGGGTGGGAAGGTGTCCTCCGGCGTCAGGCGCGCAGGACAGGGGCCATGGCAGCTGCCCTGTGACCGCCCCCAGCCACGTCTGCTACGTGGCCGACCAGGGGAAGCTGGAAACGTAGATCCTGAGGCATGTGCCCAACCCGCTGGGTGCCAAGCTGGGCATCCGGCGGCTCCTCGCCCACTACATGCAGCAGCGGCCACGACAGGTGAGGGAGGAGCGTCTGGGCGGGGGGATGGTGGTGAGGACTCCCCAGCCCTGAGGCCTGCCCACAGGAGTGGGGCCGGCCCTGGTCCGCAGGCTGGGGCGTCCCGTCCCCCCAGACCACAGGGCTGCTCCGGGGCACGCTGTTGGGGGGCCCCAGGAAGCACTTGCTCAGGGGTGGGAGTGGGGATAAAGTCTTGACTCCTAAGTACAAAAACGGCCGAATCGAAAATAAAACGTGTTTAAATGACTCCGAAATGTAATTTTGGGTCATCTCCGTGTGTGGTTACTTTTAGCAGCTGTCAAAACGTCATTTTGCTGGAAATTCATTTTTAGCTGGAGGTTTTCCTGAACAGTCATGGCGATTTCTGGGAAATCACAGCCGGCCCTGAAACAGACTTGAAGCCCAATAGTGTGTGATGCTTACATTATTCTTTCACCTTACAGTGAAGGCCCACTCCCCGTTCATGCTAGAGGGGGGATAACACACCTCCCCTGGCCCGGGCCGGGTCTCAGCTAGAGAGGCTTGTCCTCGCAGCTCTGCCCACCTGAGCCTCAGTTTCCCCATTGGTACAGTAGAGCCCTGGGCTCCTGACTCTGGGAGTTGTTAGGCATGGACGGCGGCTAAGGCCCAGGTCAGGGGGCTCCCTGTGTCCTGTCCACTAGCCCCTCTCCCCAGAGGGCCAGGGCTGGGCGTAAGCCCAGGGGGACCCTTTTCCTTAACCTCAGCAGCTCCTCCCTCACTCCTTGGCAGGTCAGCTGCCATGGAGACCAGGGTCAGCTGGTGGGGGGTGGCAGGGCTGGAGAGCTGGTGCTCACGGTGCGGGAAAGGAGCCAGCCCAGCGCCTCCCACCTGCTGGGTGTCCTACAGAGCTGCGGTTGTGCGGCAGCTGCCCGCCAACACCTTCTCCATGCTTTCCACATGCTGCAGGGCATCTAGTGGTCCCGAGGGTCAGAGTGGACCTCTGCATGATGCTGCCAGGGACCCAGGTTCCATTTATTTTCCCGCTGTTACCCCAGTGGGGATGCCCTCGGGGACAGTTGGGGGAGCATGCACGAGGCATGGGAGGTGGGGGTCCTTGCCTCCTGGCCTGACTGTTCCATCCACACTTTCTTTTGGCTTTATTCTTTTTCATTGAAGGAAACTTGACTCTTTGGGGGACTTTGAGGCACTTTGGCAAGAGGGCACTCGAACCTGGAGTGCTCTGAGCCCACTGCTGTCTGTGGCAGAGACACACGGGTCACATTTCCACCAGCACAGAAGTTCCTAGCAGAACGCCACGACCCGACCCTCGCTTAACGGGCGGGCACTGCGGGGGCGGATGCGGGAGGCCGAGAAGGTGGTGCCCCCGTCATGCAGGGCTGGGGGTGGGGGTGCTGTGCTGGTCGAGAGCTGGTTGCTGTGTGCAAAGTGGCATAAGAATGAGAAGAACTGAGGAAAGGACTGGCCAGCCAGCAAAAGAAAATCAGAGAATTCAGAGATTTGAGTTTCGCGGAACTGGAAAAGGCAACTGCTTCTCGGCAGCAGCTGCTACGAGACAGGATTTTAAAGCCGTGCGGGTTGGTCAGGTTCCCCCGCAAAGGAAGCCACTGGGTAGGTTACAAACGCTCGACGTTCATACCATTGGGTGCGCCACCTCCTGAGACAGGAGGGCCAGGCCCATCGGGAAGGGGACACAGGTCCCCAAACACCCCAGGGAAAGCCCTCCACCCGCAGCCTAGCACGCCGATGAGGGGGCGCGGAGAAGCCGGCCTCTGACGCGGGTGAGCCAGAGCGAGGACGCAACGGCGGGGCTCAGGACAGCAGCGTGCGTGATGCTGGGAGAACAGGGTGCCGACGCGGGCCCCGCTGGGCTCCCACCTGGCCATGCCCCATGGGGGACGACGGCCATGGCGCGGGAAGCCCAGTGCTTGGGGGCTGATGATAGAAAACAGTCCCTCTGCACCCGACCTTGCCCCATTAGCGCTTCCAGCCACGATCCCTGGTGTGAGGCCCCCAGCAGTGCCCAGACACAGATTCCACATGGGAGGGCACCCGAGGAGGGGTGAGGAGCCCCGGCTTTGCCTGACAGCTCGGCCATGCCTCAGTTTCCCCATCAAGCAGCACAACTGGGTGCGGCGGTGACATCACTGTCCCCGTGGGAACCCCTGGGAACTCAAAAAAGGAGCAGTAAGGGACTTACGACGAAGGGGTCACCTCACCAAAGCTGCTACTCTTGCTCCCAAAACAGATATGAGCACACGTGAGGCCGACCCACGGAAACGCGCCCAGTGTCCATAAATGGACGTGGATGGATATTCAGGAATTTTTTTTAAGTGTGCAACATGGTGACAATGTTGTGTTTAAAATACCGTCATCCGGACTTCCAGGAAGATGGCGACGTGAACAGACCGGCAGAAAAATTCCTCCCAACATTATATTTATTCACGAAAACACAGCAAATACAACTATCCAAAAAAGAGAGACCAGAATACACAGGAAACTGCACAGCGTACAGGTACACCTGAGAGAACCTGGCAGCCGGTGAGGCGGACGGGATACGGAGCCGCGACCCGGTGGGACCGAGCGCTCTCGCCCCCCCCCCC
>JAQQAC010023519.1:4074008-4088890 GCA_029783875.1 Phataginus tricuspis
AGCTCCCTGACTTCAAGCTCTACTACAAAGCCACAGTAATCAAGACAATTTGGTACTGGCACAAAAACAGACCCACAGACCAGTGGACCAGAATAGAAAATCCAAACATTAACCCAAACATATACAGTCAATTAATATTTGATAAAGGAGCCCTGGATATACAATGGGGACATGACAGCCTCTTCAGCAGCTGGTGTTGGAAAAACTGGACAGCTACACGTAAGAGAATGAAACTGGACTACTGTCTAACCCCATACACAAAGGTAAACTCAAGACCTGAATGTAAGTCATGAAACCATAAAACTCTTAGAAAAAAACATAGGCAAAAATCTCTTGGACATAAACATGAGCGACTTCTTCATGAACATATCCCCCCGGGCAAGGGAAACAAAAGCAAAAATGAACAAATGGGACTATATCAAGTTGAAAAGCTTCTGTACAGCAAAGGACACCATCAGTAGAACAAAAAGACATCCTACAATATGGGAAAATATATTCATAAATGATGTATCTGATAAGGGGTTGACATCCAAAATATACAAAGAACTCACACACCTTAACAAACAAAAGGCAAATAACCCAATTAAGAAATGGGCACAGGACATGAATAGACACTTCTCTAAAGAAGAAATTCAGATGGCCAACAGGCACATGAAAAAATGCTCCACATTGCTGGTCATCAGAGAAATGCAGATTAAAACCACAATGAGATATCACCTCACACCAGTGAGGATGGCCAACATCCAAAACACAAACAACAACAAATGTTGGCAAGGATGTGGAGAAAAGGGAACCCTCCTACACTGCTGTTGGGAATGCAAATTAGTTCAACCATTGTGGAAAGCAGTATGGAGGTTCCTCGAAAAACTCAAAATAGAAATACCATTTGACCCAGGAATCCCACTCCTAGGAATTTACCCTAAGAATGCAGCAGCCCAGTTTGAAAAAGACAGATGCACCCCTATGTTTATTGCAGCACTATTTACAATAGCCAAGAAATGGAAGCAACCTAAGTGCCCATCAGTAGATGAATGGATTAAGAAGATGTGGTACATATACACAATGGAATATTACGCAGCCATAAGAAAAAAACAAATCCTACCATTTGCAACATGGATGGAGCTGGAGGGTATTATGCTCAGTGAAATAAGCCAGGCCGAAAAAGACAAGTATCAAATGATTTCACTCATATGTGGAGTATAAGAACAAAGAAAAAAAACTGAAGGAACAAAACAGCAGCAGACTCACAGAACCCACGAATGGACTAACAGTTACCAAAGGGAAAGGGACTGGGGAGATGGGTGGGAAGGGAGGGATAAGAGGGTAAAAGGGGCATTACGATTGGCAGACATAGGGTGGGGGGGCACGGGGGGGACTGTACAGCTCAGAGAAGACAAGTAGTGATTCTCATCTCACTACACTGATGGACAGTGACTGTAATAGGGTTGGTGGGGGGGACCTGATGAAGGGGGTAGTTTAATCATCACAATATTGCTCATGTAATTGTAGGTTAATGATACTAAAATAAAATAAATTGTAAAAAAAAATAAAAAAATAAAATGGAATCTTAAAATAAATAAATAAATAAAAATAAAATACAATAAAATACCGTCATCCTTTAGCACAGCCACGCCCCATGGGGGCCACCCTGTCCCCAGGGGACCCTGGGAGGTGTCTGGCAACGTCCGTGGTCATCACGAGTAGGGGAGCTCCTGGCACTGAAGTGGGTGGGGGACCAGGGTTGCTGTTCAACCCCCCACAGTGCTCAGGCTGGTTCCCCCCAGAGAATGGCCAGCTCTATACCAGCCGAGCCAGTGGGCAGACTCAGAGCCAGAGGAAGTCTCAGAAGAAGTTGGTAACTAGCAACTAACTAGTCCCTTTGCCGAGGCCCGAGCTGCGTCCATCAGGAGAGAGGTCACCAGAGGGTGGGGGACGTCCACCAGGTGGAGTGACAGCAGGTGACCCTTTGTAGCCCTGCCAAGGACCTCTTGCCCTTTTTAAAGGGGTGGCCTTTTGCCTTTTAAGTGACTTACTCTCAATTCCAAAGGTAAACTGAGGACGCCATTTCTTTGTGACAAATTGAAGCCTGACAGGTAAAGCTGAGTCCCCGGGGCAGCCGTCTTCCTGGAGAGGCTGCACGGACACCTGGCACTTTTACGTATCTTTCTGCCGAAACGATGTAAACTATCCATGTGATGTCTTTGCTTTTTCCCTTCAGCCGTGTGCCGGGGTGTGTTTCTGCTCCCGGCTGTAAAGGCCCCCATGCTGGTGGCGGTGGAAGGATGGGATGAAGAAATGCCGGCGCCCGGAGGGAATGGAGGGGGCTGGCAGGCCGGTCGGGGAGGCCGCGTGCGGCACGGCGCGGGAGGAGACATCCTCGTGGGTGAGGGGGTGCAGGGGTGCGGGAGGGAGAGGAGGAGACCCGCTCCGGGGGTGCCATCCGGGCCTTCTTCAAAAAATCATCACTGTGAGATTCACACAGTGAGCTATTAACTGTTCCAAACTATACAACTCAGTGGTTTTTAGGACATCCAGTGGTGTGCAACCAGCACCTCTCTCCAGCCCCAGAACATTCCGTCCCCAGGAAGGATCCCGTCCCCGTGAGCAGTCACCCCCACTCCCCCCAGCCCCCGGCACCCACAGGCCCACGTTCTCTCTGTGGATCTGCCTGTTGTGGACGTGCCAGGGAAATGGGGTCACACGCCGAGTGGCCTTGTGTGTCGGGCAGCTTGCTGAGCACCACGTGGTCAGGGTCCCTGTATGCGTGGCACGGGGCAGGGCGCCACTCCCTTTATGGGACTGCAGGGTGCTCCGTGGGCGGGTGGACTGTGTCCACCATCTACAGATACCATTGTGTTACACACGGCGCTGAAATGTCCCAAAGAGACAGCTGCAGGCAAGGCTGCATCCGGTTCAATGACGGATAGGCCCCCACCTCTCCCTTTCTCTCTTTCTCCAGCTCTTGCTCCACCGTCCTCTGTTAGGCTTCACTCATTCTCAGACTGGTGAGGTGGCGATGAAAATGGCCCCTGACGCGGGCTGGCCTGCCACCCTGGGGTCAAGAGGCAGCTGAACATTCTCAGAACAGCAAAACTTCCAGACTGAAGCCCACGCCGTCCAGTCTGGGGTAACATGACCTCCCCCAAGTCTCCTGGCTGGGAGAGAGGGGAGTGGTGGTTCCACAAGAAGGTGGAGTGGGTGGTGACATCCCACTGCCATCTTGATTTTCTGTGGGGTGTTGCCCCCATCAACAGGTGGTCTTCTGGGTGAAAATGCCATGGTGAGCAGCCCCCACAGTGCATGCAGTGGGCCGGGTCTGCTGGGATTCAAGCCTTTGTGCAGACATCTCTCCGGAGTGGGCTGGCCTGGGAGAGGAGTGGGGTCAGCCGCAAGAGGCTGTGAGTCCCAATGGCCGATGTAAGGTTTCTCTGGGATTCGCTGTGGGGAGGACATGGGGGCGGCTGCGGAGAGATACCCGTGGTCGCCGGCGAGGCCTCCCTCCCACGGCCGTGAGGAAGCGGCCCCTCCAGCTCCATCCAGCAGGCTGGCTGACATCTGGCCTGCAACCTTAACCAGTGACCCCAAGCCAGAGCCGCCCAAACAGATCACTTCTGAATCCCTCACCCACAGAAGCTACGGAAAAAATGTGTTTATTGCTCTTTCGAGTCACTTGGTTTTTGGGGTGGTTTGTTACCGCCCAGCAAGTGGAGGTGAGGAGGCACGCCAGAGCGCGTAGGGGACCCGGCCCCGCGGCAGCCCAGGGCATTTGTTTCTGGAGAGAAAGAGACCAGACATCCCGTCTTGCCAATGGGTTTCAGCCCCAGGCAAGTTCACTATGGATTCAATGCGACCAAAGAAAATGACAGTAAAATGTTCCTGGGGTGAAAGGGTTATACCCCAACTTTATTTCCACGCTGGCAGGTCAATCACTAAAATCCCATTCACTTAGGGCAAGTCTGCACGCAACAAGCCGGTCTCTGCCTCTGGGCCTCTGTCCTCAGCGCTGCCACCACACCAGCCTCTGCTCTGCTCCCCGCGGCCTTGCAGCCGTGCCACCGTATCTTCCAGAGCACTCGGCGGGGCTCCTTATATAGAGTCAGTAGCAACGTATTGCCCACACGTGTGCACCAACCAGGGCCAGGTGAAAATCCTGGCCACAGGAACTCTCATTTTATCCACACATTCTCAGCATGTTTAACTGCGTGTCTTGCAAAATGACCTACCTAGAGTGATGCTTTCCATCTGTTCGTGGGCGAATCTGTGACAATCGTCCATGCCCTGAGCCCACCATGGTGGCTTATTAAAAATAAACCAACCGCAGAATGTATTAATTTTGTAACCTCCCAGGCCGATTATGTCTAGGCAGGAGGACTTCAAGGGATGGCAAGGCGCCCACACCGCCCTCACAATGAAAGTCTCTAGAATCTGCAGAGAGCTTAACTGTGCGCCTTAAGAAATAAAGTTATAAGCCTTACTTTTTTGGAGTCAAAGGATGGAGCTTCAAGGAATGTCCATGAATCTAGTCCAGGCCTGACCAGAATTACCATTATTTCTTTTTAAGGAAATCACCGAGAGCATTTTTAACTGCAGAGCGAGCAGAACGAGGGAAAACGGCTTGGATGAATCCTACCTTTTTCCCCCAAGCTGAGGTTTCAGCTGAGCCCGGCCGCTAGACCACCTCCTCATTGGTCCCTGGGAGCATGTGACATGCCTCTTCCTCCAATCCCCAGCAGGCAAGGTGGGGCGAGGGCGGCAGCAGCCGGGCAGGCTGGTTGGCTGCTGCCGTGGCAACCATGTGTGATGTCACAAAGCTGCTTAGGGTCCGGGTCCCTGGCGGGGGCCTGTGACTCTCCATCTGCTCTGATCTGCACAACTCACCTGCCAGCTGGGGGCTTTCCTCTCCCCGCCTCAGAGATGAGGAAACGGAGGCAACATGGGTCGTCTCATAACTGCTGGGAGAAAAGGGGGACTGAAGTCAGGGGGGAAAGTTTTAGAATCCTGAGGACTCCAGGGGATTATGCTGAGCGAAAAAGGCCAGCGCCGAAGGTCACATCCCGTCAGATTCTATTTATATAACATTTTTAAGTGGCCACACTTTAGAAATGGAGGGCCGATGAGTGGTTAGGGCCACCAGGGCTCTGGTTATAACGGGACACGTCCAGGACCCTTGAGGCGGCAGATACAGGGACCCACCCAGCCGGTATAACTGCAGACAACTTAGCGCACGGAAGTGCACACACAAACACACACATGTACACACGCACACGCAGCGCAAGCAAACTTGGTCAACTTGAAGTCCAAGTAAAGTAGGTGATGTGTCCATGACGACACCCTGGTGGAGATACTACGTATTGCAAAACGTGACTGTTGGGGGAAACGGACAAGAAGCGGTACAAGGGAATCTCACTGTGTGAATTCTTACAAGGTGAATCTACGATGGTCTCAACAGAAATTTCAAAAAAATTCTGTTTGCTGGTTCCCCGGTAGTTAAACTTCGAATGGCCATATGACCCAGCAGTTCCAAGAGAATTTAAAACAGGTGTCAAAAGCAAAGAGCCCTGTTCAAAGAGCCCAAAGTGGGAGCAAGTGTCCATCGGGGGACGAACAAAGAAACAGGACGCGGTCCGTCCACACGCTGCTCAGTGAAGATGCTTGACACAGAAGGCCACACGATGCGTGACCCCATTTCTGTGACACGTCCACAACAGGTGAACCCACAGACAAAAAGTGGGTTCCTGGTTATCAGGGGCTGGGGAGGGGGTGGGGGTGACCGCCCATGGGGACAGGGCTGATTTTGGGGGGGATGGAATGTTCTGGAACGGGACAGAGGTGGCGGTGGCACACCGTGAATGTACTAAACACCACTGAATTGTACACTTTAAAACGACTAAAACAGTACATTTTATGTTCCATGTCTTTACCACCATTTTTTCAATGAGGCCCTATCTCCTCACTGTAAGCCTGCCTCCCACCCCCAGTCTGCCCTCTCAGAGGCTCAAGGGGCTCACCGCCACGGAGGACAAAAATACGGTTGAATCAAGAAAAGCCAGCAAGCTGGAGTCCTTTCTGCTCTGGGGGGATAATGGCAAAATTCTCGTGGGGGGTTGTATCTGGGTTGCTCTGCGTCAACACGAGATGAGGCCGGATCTGGCGCAGGTAAAAGAAAAACTCAGTCCTTTGGGATGTCCTGTCAAGCAGTCCATCAACAAACCTTTAGGGAGTGCCCACAGCGTGCCAGCGTGGAGCGAGGGCACGGTCGGTGGTGAAGGATGGAAAAGGCGGGCCAGCCTCGTGTCCAGGGTCTTTAGTTTCCGAAGAATACAGTTCTTGACTCCAACGTTGTCATGTGCAGCTTCGGCCACACGGTGGCGATAGAGGACAGGAGTTCTGGTCCATCCTGGTCCCAACTGGGGTCCCAGGCAGGTTCAGGAGGTTTTTACTGGCAAGCGCCCTTGGGGGCTTTCGGCTCATCCCTGCTCCCGCCCAGAGCAAATCCACTCCCGGCTGCGGCCAGGGTCAGGCGCTCACTCATGGCAATAAATATTTGTGGAATTAATTCTTGGTCACATCACCAACCACGGCCCCCTGCCCAGTCTTCACCTTTACCTGCCAGGCAGCACGCACTCCTCATAGAGTTGCCAGATTTAACAAGTAAAAATATAGGACGTCCTATGAAATCTGACTTTCAGGTGGTTCACGAAATATCCCTAGGTGGGATGTCCAGGGCCATACCTGAGACATTGCACCTTTCAGAAACCCCGTGGCTCGGGCCCTAGTCACCTCTGCAAGGACTAGCTACCACCCATCATCTCCCGGGGGGCTGCTCTTTCTGTGGCCAAAATGCCACCTGCCTGCTGCCTCTGTCCAGTTGCTGCCTGACTTCAGCCAGGTCACCCGGGGCCACTGCAGCCACGGCCAGTTCCACTGCTGAACTGTGGGCTTGGCCCAGGGGTGAGCATTGCCCACCCACCCATACTGGCTTCCTGTGGCTGCCAGAACCAGTTACCACGAAGTAGGGGCAGTGTAAACCCACAGGAATGTGTTCTCTCACTGTTCTGGGGACCAGAGCCCTGGAATCAGTATCGGTGGGCTGTCACGAGGTGTCAAGGGTCCGTGCTCCCTCCGGAGGCTGCAGGGGAGGGTCCTTCCTGCCTCTTTGGGTTCTGGGGGCTCCGGGTGTCCCTTGGCTTGTGGTCACCTCCCTGCAGTCTCTGCCTCCACCATCACATGGCCTCCCTTGTTAACCATTCTTTGCCCCCTCCCGGCCGCTCCACCATGCTTCCTAGCAGGTTGTCCCAGGCCCCTCCGCATCGCTCACTCAAGCCCGCCGTCTGTGAGCACCAGAGCACCCAGGCTTATCCCTGGAGCGGTCCTGGGCCCCTTCCTGTCACCAGGCCCTGCACCCCACGCCCCACCCTCCACAGCTTTCTTCCCCTGCCCTGGAATCTTGGTAGCACAGGCTGACTGCCACAGGTCCAGCCCACGGCCACTCAGTCCTGCCTCCAGGCCAACCCCAGCCCTTAAGAACTGTGTCTGGTGGCCCCCTGGGCCACAGTCCTCTGCTCCCAAGCAGGCCGGGGAGGGTTAGGATGCCTGGAGCTCATCCATCACCCCAGGGACTGGGAGGTGTTCGGACACATCCTGGCAAAGGGGACTCCCAGACCTGCCTGTCTGTCTGTGCAATGGCGAGCAGACACATGATGCTGGGGCTGAGGGTCCCCCCTGCACACACCAGAGCTGGCTGGGTGCCCCCGGAAGGGATGCCCTTGTCTGGAGTGGGGCAGAGTGCCTGGCTATCAGAAGAGCCTGGACCAGGGAATTGGGGTGCCTGGGGCTCTAATTCCTTTATTTGGAAGATCATGGGGTGAGAAGCCAGCTCTGAGCCCCTTCTCACCTGCCGTCCCAGTGCCCACCCGCTGACACCACTCCAAGGGTCACGTATAGTAAAAAGACTTTATTAAGAAGGCTTTGAAGTCAAAAAATAAAACTCTTGATACAATTTTCTGAACCCTTAAGTCAGCTCAGCAAATATATAATCAGTAATTTAGCTGTGTAAGATTAAAGGTCCATTACTTTATTTAAAATAAAATATATTTTAGTTCTTAAAATTTATTCCATAAAGTACATATTTCCCTATAAATTCCCTACATATACACAAGAGGTAAAAAGTAAAAGTTAAAAAAAAAATTTTTTTAATGTAAAATCTGACAACAGAAACCACAGCAGAAGGTGATTAATAATTAAAAACAAAACCAGTTAGAAATTTCTGAGTGGACGTCCCTCGCCGCCCGCCCCCTCCGGCCTGGGCTGGGCCCCTCACAAGAGGGTGGCCGCCGGCTCTAAGAGGGACTAGACGCGGCCCCGCCCTCTTCCTGGGAGTTTCCGCTGAGGCCGGGGCCAAGGGGGGAACACCGTCAAACCAGAAATCCGCCGGGTACAAAAGGGCTGCGGAGCTGTAAAAATCGCGTTTGTTTTTTCTTTTAAAAAGATCCCCCAGGGAGTGGGGTGGGGTCTTAAATAAAAAGTGCAGGCAGAGTTTCTCTCTCTGGTTTAACCTGTCCACTCAATACTGTCATTGGCTAGTTGAGATGCCGCCGGGCCGCCGTCTGCACGCCTGGGACCGGAGTTAAAGCTCGCCTGGGAACACGGGCGCACGCGCCACCGGCCACCCCCGCTGCCCGCCCGCCCCCACCCCGCTAGGAAAAGATATGAATGGCCTGGGTGGCGGGCGTGCGGCACGCGGGGCACACGGGCTCGCTCTTGCCGCAGATGCGTACCGCGCAGTCCATGCAGAAGAGGTTGTGGCCACAGGGCACCAGCGCCGCCATCACCTCGCCCTCGGCGCACACCACACACTCCCGCGCTGAGGCTGCACCGGGGGCTGCAGAGGGCTTGCGGCTGCTCTCCGAGGCGCTGGGGTCCGGGGCCGCACCCGGGGAAGCCGAGGAGCTGCTGGGCAGCGAGGTGGCCGCGGAGAAGCTGGCGCTGCTCGGGAAGGACGCCAGTGAGCCCTGCGCGGGCCGCCAGGGTAGGGCGCCCACCGGGTCCGGGGCCCCGCGGCGCGCCAGCGGCAGCTCCAGGCCCAGGCCGGCCGGCTCAGGCAGCGTGGGCGAATGTCGCGGCGTGCCGGCCCCGCTGCTGCGCCGGGCGCCCGCAGCTGGTGGTGCGGGCGCCCCGTTCACCGCCGAGCAGCTGCTGAAGGCCGGCAGGGGTGCGGCCCGCTCGAAGGGGGCCCAGATGGTGGCGGCGGCGGGCACCGTCAGGTCCAGCGCTAAGAAGTCGAAGCCGAAGTCGCAGTCCTCCGGGGCCCCCGGGCCGTCCCCGCCGAAGGTGAAGCCGCCGTTGCCCGCGCTGCTGTAGGGGCTGGCGGGGCCCGTGTCCGGCACAGGCGGGCCCCCTCGACTACCTGCGTAGAAGGCGTCGGGGCCCCCCGGGGCGCCCAGGGCTCCGTCCCCGCGGAGAGCAGCCGCGGGCGCCGAGGGCCGCCGCCCCGGGTTGGGGGCCTTGGCCCAGAGGCCGGCGGCCGCCCCGAGCAGGTCCAGGCACACGTCGGTGCCGTTGGCGTGGAAGTCACTGTCTGGGCCGGCGTCGGTGAAGGCGCCGGTGCGCTGCGTGATGTGCGCCTCGATCTCCTCGCGCGCACGGTCCACGTTCTCAGGCATGCCGGTCACAGCGAACACCGGCTCCTTGTCGCGCCCCGGCGTCACGATATACGTGTGCGTCCGCTGCTGGATGCGCTTGATGGTGGCGCCCTTGGGCCCCACCACCAGTCCCACCACGCGGTAGGGCACGCGCACCTGGATGGTGGTCTGTCCGGGCAGGTTGGGTGGGCCCTGCGTGGCGCCGGGCAGCCCACCGGCCTTGCTGCGCGTGGCGCGGATCACGGAGAAGTGCTCGGCGGCCGACAGGATCTCGCGCTTGGCCATCTCGACGTCCTCCTTGCGGCCTGTCACGATGAAGACCGGCTCCTCCCCGCGCACGGGCGTCTTGATGTAGGTGTTCGTCTTGGCGCGCAGAGCCTTGATCTTGCACCCTGGGGCGGGGCAGGGGTGAGACTCGGTGAGGTGGGCAGCCCCTCCCCACAGCCGCTGCAGGGGCCCGCCCCCACTTCCCGCCTGCGCCCCCTGCATCCTCAGACATACCACATCCCTCCCGAGGCCTGTTTCCTCTTTGGTACCGGGGGAGGGGGTGTTCCACAGAAGGGCAAGAAAGTGGGGAGGACCCTACTGTGGGGTGAATAGTGTCCCCTCAAACTCACATCTACCCAGAGCCGCAGAACGGGACCTTGTCTGGAAAGATGGCCTTTGAAGACCTGATTAACTAAGACAAGGCTGCACGGCCGTCAGGTGGCTGCTGAAGCCACTGCCCAGGGGAACAGAGAGACACAGGATTTGGGGGTGAGGTGGCCACAGCCAGGACACTAAGATCGGGCAGCCCACCATCACTGGGGAAGGTCCTGGCTGGTGGCAGACTCCCGGGCCCTAACCCAGGGCACCTCCCAAGGCCCTGGGGGTCCTGGCCTCAGAGGAGAGATGCTTGTTCTAGCTGGTTGGACTGGGGTCTGACCCCATGTCCCTGGGGGGGGGGCACACTCAGTCCTGCAGCGTCTCCTGATGGGGGCACCGGCCTAGGTCCCTTAAACCCCCCACCCCAGGGCCTTTTGAGACATCTTGAGTCTGGGCCCAGGAGTCTGAGAGACGCCCCCTACCCAGGGGCTGGGAGGCTGGAGGGACACAGGGATATTGTTCCAATACAAACAGAGGGTGGCATTGACTGGAAAAACAGTGTTGCTAACTTTGTATCTTTGTTGCTAACTTCTCCAGCAGCAGAAGATACAAAGTTAGCAGGGCCAGCTTCACCGGGACCTGTAGGGGGGGGAGCTCGGGGGATGCTGGGGCCAGGGGGCTGCTCTTCAGGAGGGGGCGCTGGGGTGGCGGGGGCAAACCAGGAGGACGGCAGCCACCATGCAGGCAGGGCTGTCAGCAAGAGCGGGGCTGGCAAGTCCTGGGAAGATGGAGGGTGGGGAGGCAGTGGGGTCCCAAGGCACCGCCTGGCCCCGTGTCCTCTCTCTCTGCGGCTGTCTCCTCACCGGCGGCCCCTGGCCCCCCCTGGCCTGCACCTGATGGCCCCGTCTTCGCTTGGCAGCTGGGAGGGCACTTTCCAATCACACACGCCAGCCTTGTCCCCTCCTGCCGCAGCCCCTGCCCTGGCTCGATGCCCCCACACATGACCTCCCCACCCTGGACACTGTGCTCACTGACCACCCTCCAGGCATCTCCATTTTCTGCATCAAATTGCACTTAGCACCACCTGGTCCCCCAGGAAGACCAGTCCCCCTCCTCACACCGCAGGACTGCATCAAATTGCACTTAGCACCACCTGGTCCCCCAGGAAGACCACTCCCCTCCTCACACACCCCCTCCTCACAGTCACGACTGACTCTCTGGGGGAAGGCGGGCATACTGGTGGGCGTCCGTTGCCTGACCCGTCAAAGGAGGGCAGGGCGGACCCAGCTTCACCATTGGCCACGGACTGGTGCCCTGCCTGCCCCTGTGGGTCACAAGGGCGTCTGGAGCCAGGGTCACGACCTCACGCAGAGCATGCCCTTCCCGCAGACCCGTGGAGGACAGGGAAGAGAGGCCCGAGACCAGGCAGGGGGCTCACCGAGGCTGGGGCAAGGGCGTCCTCCCAGTGAGGGACGGGGCCAGGGTGGTCCTGACACAGGGTCCCCCCGCCACCCGACTAGGCAGGTGGGGAGGCCAGACTGGGACAGTCCACCACAGTGGGCCCCTGCGTGGGGTCAGGGCCCGGGAGGGACCCCGCTCTGTCTCAGAGGGTGGCCCTGGATGGGGCCCTTGCGGCTGAGAGGAGCCCAGTTCACTGACTGTGGTGCTTCAGCTGTGACACGCTGGCCGCAATTCCTACCCACGCCAAGACCCCAGGAAGGGGCAGAGCCCAGGGTGCTCAGCCCAGGAAACGGGAGCTCCGGGAAAGGCCCGGTCACAACCCTGCCCCAGTGGGGATGACACAGAGGCAAGCGTGGTGACAGGGAACCAAGACCCATGCCTGGGGGGGCCCTGGAGGCCACTACTGACCCGTGGGCACAGGCTGAAATGCAGATCCCGGGGCCCTGCTCCCAGGACGCCAAGAGGCTGCCCCTGCTCCCTGGCGACCTCCACCCCACGGCAGCTGGACCCTCCCCTCAAAGCGGGGCCCCGAGGGTCCCCAAGCACAGCCTAGTCCCACTAGTCGTGTGACCCTGTTCTGGGGCTGTACCAGTGCACTGGGGACCCAGGGAACCAGGCCCACGGGGTGCCCACAGGCCACACGAACCAATAGAAACTCAAGGCTGCAACGGGAAGCCGAGGGGGCCGCCTGGGAGGAGGGCGCAAGCTGGGGAGGGGGCAGTAGGGACAGAGTTCCGGAAGCAAGACGGGGTGGGACATGCTCCCCCATCCAGTCAGTCGGACGCAGCCCACCTCCAGCCCAGCGGTGCCCACCAGAGCAGGGCCAGAATGGGCTGAGGTCCCAGTGTGGGGGTCTGCGGGCAAGACGGCTCATCTGTGAAACGGGGACACAGGAAGAGGTGGCGCAGGGCGTATCTAAACTTGCCAACATGCAGAGCCCCCAACCTGACCCCAGAGCCCCTTTCTTTCTCTGCCCCACAGTGGCAGACGGGGACCGCAGGGCGTGGGCCCCACCATCACCCCTGCAGCGTCACCAGCTGCCAGGAAGTGCCCCCAAGGTCCCCATGAGCCACGCGGGGACCCCGTGGGGACAGTCCTGGACCAGGGCCTTGCCCGACAACAGCAAAGGCAGGTTTGGGGGGCAGGGGGTCCTGTGTGGCTGCCAGTTTGAGCCCTGCCTTCAGCACCGTTCATCCACTTTCCCGACCAGAACCTTCTGTGTGCAGGCCGTGGGCCAGGTGCTGAAGACCCAACCGAGCCAAGCCTGGCCTGGCCACGCTAGGGTCACACCCAGGTGAGGAAGGCCCAGGGGACGGTCTCAGAAGAGCCACACTGGCCATGCCCACGGCGAGCGTGCGCCAGCCAGAGGGAGCTGCCCTCCGCCTTCAGAATCTCCCCTTCTCTGCAAAACGGGCGCCTCCCTGGCCCCAAACTTGGGGCTCGGAAGGTTCCAGTACCCTGTGCCTGACTCCCGCCACCACCTGCGTGGACTCAGCTGCCCTGGAAGCACCCTGGGGCGCCAGGACGCGTGCACTCACGCAGAACACACCCTCTCGCTCCACCGCCCGGCGCCTCACCCTGGCGACCCCGGGGACCAGGCCCCAGGCCTGCTTCCCCACTGCAGGCTTCTGGGCACTGGGCGCACAGCTGCCGTCTTGTTGCTTGTCCCAGTGCAGAAGTGGGGGACAGGATCAAGGGAGGGGCCTAAACAGGAAGACAGCAATGGGGTGGCGGAGGGGACTGCCCACAGAGGCGCCGGGCAGGGCCCAGAGAACCGTGCGTCCCGTCCCTCCCCAGCCCAGCACTACACCTCGTCGCAGCCGTGTGTGGAGATGAACGACTGACTGGGCCCACCTGCACCCCACGCTGGAGGGCTGGCTGGCCAACCGCCCCACCCACCACCTGGACAACTGGAGGGCGGTGCCCAGGGTATCCCCGAGGTCCTCTGCTTGCCGAGGCGGCCAGGTGACAGGTCACCTTGCAGTTTAACCCTCCTCCGGCCCCTGTTACTAAGGACCCAGGGGCCAGGACCCCCAGCCTGACGGAGCTGCAGCCCCACCTCACGCCCCACCCCGACGGCTCCCTAAGATCTGGAAGCTGGCTGACAAGCAGGGGCCAGGAGAAAGTTGAGGGGGGCGGCAGTGTGCTAACAGGGTGGGTGGGTGTGTGCTGGGCCGGGCACTGCCCACCACCCTCCCGCCAGCCCGCCCCACAGCTCCAGGGCCAATGAGCGGCGGCCGGCCTGATGTCACCCTGCACATCTCAGCCCGGCTCTCTAACAAAGAGAACAATGGAGCGGCCAGGGGACGCCGACAACGCCACTACCAGGACCCCCACGCTGCCCGGACCCCCTCCCTGGGGTCTGCTGCCCCCAGTCTGCCAGGGGAGAGCTGTGGGACTGGACCCCAGGAGCAGGTTTTACACCTGGTCCTCACGTATGACCCCAAGCCCTACGCGGGGTTGAGAGTGGTAGGGACCCTCTCTTTTTGGTGTCCCCCACCCCCCGCAGGAACCCCACGCTGGCCAGGGGATAAGTTGAGACATATCACCTCTTTGTGAGCCGAACTTCCGTCCTGACTCTGCCGGGAGGCCCCCAGCCACCCCCAAATCTCAGCGAGCCCCGCCCCAGCATGTTTAGGGGGTGGAGCGCCCCGCCCCGCCTGGTCCCCGGCCCCGGGATGCCACCGCTGGTGGCCCACGGCCCAGGCAGGGGCGCTGCGCGCAGGGGCCTTCCCGGGCCGGAGGCACCCAGACAAAGGCAGCGGTGGCCCGGAGCGTGAGCGGAGGAGCGCGGGCTGCGCCCAACTTTCTCCCGCGGCCGCGGCAGGACAAAGGCGCAAAGGCGGCCACGGAGGCCGGAGCCCACGCGGGGCGTGGCCGGCCAGCCAGGGCGGCCCCTCCCGGGGCGCGAGACACCCCCGACGGCAGCCACTCACCCTGGCGACCCACGATCTCGGCGACGTGCTCGGAGCTGGGGACGGGCACGCACTCGGTCATGTTCACGCTCTTCCTGCGGCTGCCGACCGCGCTCAGCTGCTCCGCCAGCAGCGTCGGGGGGCCCAGGGCCCCGGGGTGGGGCGCGAAGCCCGCAAACGCCTCGGGCGGCGGCGGCGGCGGCGGGGGGCTCACGTCGGGCTCCGGCGGCGGCCCAGGGACCACGGGCACGTCCGCCTCGGGCCCGTCGAGGGGCGCAGG
>JAQQAC010023519.1:4089290-4109218 GCA_029783875.1 Phataginus tricuspis
ATGGGGCGCCGGGCAGGGCGCACGCGCGGCCGGGGCGGGGCGCGTCACGTGGGCGGGGCGGCCGCAGGTAGGTGCGGCGGGCGGGTCCCCGCCCCGGGCCCTGCCCCCGAGGCCCCCGCGGCCGGCGGGCTTCGCGCTCGGCTCCCGCCACCCGCCGGTGCGTCCCCCGCCCCTGCGTCCCAGCCCCGATGCTCCCGGGGTCCACGGGAGGGCGCCCCGAGCCCGAGACTCGGCCGCGTGGGGGGGCTGCCCCCGGCTTGGGCTGGTTTCCACCGGCCAGAAGACCCTCCCTCCAACTGGGGGCCCGGAGAGCGCCCGGGCCTGCCCGCCAGGCCTCCCTGGCCCAGCAGCCCTTCTCTAGCCGCCCTTTAGGGCACTCCCTCTCTTCCCGGGGGAAGGAGGCCCCGGCCTCCCCGTGTGGGATTTCTCAAGACAAACCGGCGGGAGCGGGGAGGCCTCTGCCTGCCTTCTAGATGGGAGGCGCTGTCCGCCCCTTCTGTCCAGCTCTGGCCTCTCCCGGCTCCGCCGCCAGCCCCCCATGTAGTTCCCCAGACAGCGCCCCTCCACTGGGTCTGTCTTCCCTGGGAGGTTCCCACCCCCCACCACCATTAAAGCCCCCATTCCCTGCCCTCCCTGGCCTGTCACCCTTCCCCACCTAACATGTCACAGCCAACCCAAGTTCCTATCGCAGGGCCGTGGCCTTCTCTCTGCTCTACCGCAGCACTGGGAGTAGTGATCACTGCATAATGACGCCTGGTCCCCTCTCCATGGGACTCAGCACCCATCCAGCGACTCCCTGTGGCCCGGCCACAGCCCTCTCCCCAGCTGCCCACGGCACCCCGGCTGCAGCTGGTGTCCCAGGCCCACCTGGCCAGCGTCAGGCCCCCATAGTATCCTTGGACCCCTTGGGACCGCTCACCACCCGTTCCCTTGCACAGGCCAGGCCTTGGCATGCGCTGATCCCCCTTCCCGGGGCCACATCTGGGTGGAATCAGGTGGGCTGCCCTGTGCTGGGGGTGTGAGCAGGGCACAAGGTGGGGTGGGAAGAGGCCAGGATTGCGAAGGGCCCCCTGGGCTGGTGGTGACGGAGGAGTGGCCTGTCCTGGGGTGCCCCTCTGTGGGGGTCGTGCACACATGCATCACCACCCGAAGGCATGCCTGAGCCCATCAGTCCCGGGGGGGCAGGCCTGCAGGCCAGCAGGCTGGCTTGTGTCCTGAGCTCACTTGCCATGGCCTTCCCTTCCCTGCCTGCCTTTCTGCTTTCCAGGCTCTTCTCCCAGCCCCACTCCCCTCCCTCTGCAGAGGACCTGGCAGAAGCGACTCAACCCCAGCTCCGGGCTGCCACCTGGAAACACCAGGGCAGCTGGGCAGGGGGTGAGGGGCGGGCAGGCTCTGCTCGTCACACAGGCACCCAGCCAGTGGGAGGCCGAGCGAGAACATGAGAGGGCTTGGGAGTTAATGACACAGCAGCTGGAATTAAAACTTCAACAGGAGGTGGGAAGATACAAGCTCGAGAGATCTAGAAGGCCAAGCTGTGGAAACTGGAGGAGGAGAAGACAGGACAATCCGAGAGTCTCCTGACAGCTACGGCTGCACGACTGGTCCCGGGAACACATCAGGATGGACCTATACATGCTTCCAGGTCACATTCCAGAGCATCGGGAAGGCCTCGGTTCCTGGGGGAAGTGCTGGCTGACACTGAGGCCTGTATCCAGTGGGCGGAGGAATCAAGATGCTCTTCCGGCTGGTGAAGTCCTCACAGGCTGGCGCGGCACACGGCAGGATGCGGTCCAGCAGAACGAAGGAGTAAGTGAATGAAGAAACAGGCGCTGCGGCAGGAAGGTGAGGGGCAGGAAGCCCGAGGACAGTGTTGAGCAGTGAGTGGGAGGCTCTGGAAAGTGGGGCTGGGATCATGTGAGGGGCTTGACAGGTGTCTCAGGGCTGTTTGCTCTTTGAAGGTTAAAGGGGAGGGTCCTTCCTGCCTCTTTAAGGCTCTGGTGGCGGCCAGTAATCCTTGGCTTTCCTTGGTTTGTGGCCACATCACCCTGGTCTCTGTCTCGGTTACAACATGAGCTTCTCCTTGTGTGTCTGCCCACATTTCCCCCTTTTATAAGAATGGCATCCCTAATGCAGTAGAGCCCACCCCACTCCAGTGTGACCTCGTCTTTGACAAATTGATTATATCTGCAAAGACTCTACGTCCAGTTCAAGGCGCACTGACTTCTTTTGGAATTGGGACACGGACATATCTTTTTGGGGGACACGGTTAACCTCCCCAGACATGACAACCAAGAATGTCTCCAGACGCGGTCCTTGGGTGCAGAGCAACCCCAGTTCGGAAGCACCTCCGTGCCCCCACATCTGCAGTGGGCGTAGGTCAGGGTGGGGGCGCATCATGGCCACCGTGAGGTCCCTTCAGTTCAGCTCTGTGTCTGGAAATCCTAGTAGAATGTTAGAACAATACGCAAGGGGAGCAGTGGCGGGGGTTCTGGGAGACAACGTGCACGTCGTGGGTGAGGTCAGCTGCTGGCACTTGGGCTTCATTTGTCTATTCGGTGTATTTTGAAACCTTTCATAATAAAAAAATCTTTTTTAAGTTTAAAAAAAATGTCCTTTGAGAGATTCATTTGGAAATGCCTGTGGATGTAAACAGTGTCAAAACCCTGTAAGGCGGAGGGCAAGTGGGCTCGGAAGGGAAGCGAGGGCAGGTCAGGGAGAGGCCTGCCGGGTGGGCACCTGGGCTCTGCTGTACCTTTTCTCTACAAGTAAATACAACGTGTCCACCCACACATGGGGCATCACACAGCCACGAAAAGAAGTGCCGTCCTGACATGAACCACACTGGATGGGCCCTGACCACACGGTGCTCAGTGAGACGCCAGACACGAGGGCACGCGGTGTGACCCCATTTATCTTTTTTAAAAGTCTTCAGAATGTCTGGCGGAGGTGCCAGATCCAGATGGCCAGCCCGTGGGACACGTATGTGGCGTGGCTGCCCTCGCGGCCGGCGTGGCTTGCTGGGGTGCCCAGCGCCCTCCTCCAGTCCTGCCGGGGTCGGGGTGCCAGCGGTTCCCCTTGTCGGTGCTGACATCGTGAAGGAACTTAGAGCAACACATTTTTTTGCGATAGAACGTAAGACCACACATGTGCCTTCCACGTACAATTCCCGTTTCAGTCGCTGTTCATCAAAACGACGCGCGCTCACGGCAGGCGCGGTGACTGTGGACGGGGACGTCTGGTTTCCGAGCCATAGAGCCATAACTCCCAGGCCGTCGGAAGGCGCCTGCTCCTCCCGTCCGGCAGGGCAGCTCTGCCCCCGTCGGTGCCTGGGAAAGCTCCTCGCGCCTCCGCCGGGATAGGCCCTGGTGGCTCTTGGCCAGCGTTGCTTTCCTGCAGCCTCACGCACGTAGCATTGCTTTGGACTCTTGTGGCAAGTTTCCTGCTCTCAGCCTAAGTTAATTTTTATCTTTTTATTATTTTTTAAAGATTCCTGGCCAGGTGACTACAACCACACGCCTTCATGGTCCCCTGCAGAGCCTCCTGCTGTCCCCCCACGGCCACGTGGGGACCCTGGGTCCCTCTAGGCTGGTTCCCACATCTCTAAGGCCAGGAGCTTTGTGGAGTTCAGGTTTCCTACCCTGAGATCTTTCTCTTTTTTTTTTTTTCGGAGATCTGATTTTTGTACATCAAAGTTCATCCTTTTGAAATAGACAGTTCAGCAGTTTTTAATAAATCCAGGAGTTGTGCAATGCTCACGCCGACCAATTTTAGAACACTGTCAGCATGTGAAAAAGAGACCCCGTGCCCGCGAGCCATCACCCCGATCCCGGTAAGCTCCCAGCCCCTGGAAACTGTGAACCCACTTCTGGGTTCACGGACTTACCTACTTCTGACACTCATATAAATGGTATAGTATAGGTCGCTAGAGACAAAGAACTAACGGAATATCCAGACGTGGATCTATAAGGGGAGACTTAGAGGAATTCATGGGGCTATGGAGGCTGAGAAGTCCCACAGTCGGCCGTCTGCAAGCTCCATACAGGGGAAGCCTGCAGTGTGATTCACTCGGGGGCCCAGAGGCTGCAGACCTGGGGGTTTCTGATGCCTGAGGGTGGGAGAGGGTGGGTGGCCTGGCTCAAGAAGGGAGGCTGGGTCCACTTCTCCTCTGCCTTTCTTATCCAGACCGGCTGGGATGGATCAGGTGACACCACACAGGAAGGGCCCATATCTTTACTGGGCCGCCTGGACCCAATGCTCATCTCTTCCAGAGACACCTGCACAGATGTGCTCAGAGATGTTTTGCCAGCTCTCTGTGCTTCCTGCAGCCCCATTCAGGGGACACAGAAAACTAACATCACTATGGCCTGTGGCTGGCGTCTCACTGAGCCCTGGGTGTTCAGGTGAGCACCATGTGTAGCATGTCAGGGCTCTGCTCCTGTTTGTGGCTGCGGGGTGGTCCGTGTGTGCGTGGACACAGTGTGTGTCCATCCAGCCTTCAGTGGACACTTCAGTGTTTCCATTCTTTGGGCCCTTTGCATCTTGACCCAGCCTTACAGGGGCTGCCGGCCCTCCGGACGGAGATCCTGGTCGGCTCTAGAAGGGTGCTGTCCAGCACGATCTCCCGGGTGATGCAGACTCTCCATGTGCGCCGTCCCCAGCAGCGACCCGCCGGCCCCATGTGGCCAGTGCAACAGAGGAACATGTTTCATTGGTTATGACCAATTTGAACTTCAACAACCTCCTGGGGCTGGTGGCCATGCCGCTGGATTGTGTCAAGACATTCGAGTGAGCTGGTCCCTCTGCTCTGGCTGGGAAACTCCCGGTTTGCTCTGTTAGGAGTCATTGCCCAGGGTCACGACCCCCGGATCCCCCCCTCCTCAAACTCTGTGGATCCTGAGGTCACCCAGGTCTGGGCTGCTGCGGCGTCGGCTTGTCCCCCTGGAGGGCACAGCGGGTCGAAGGCCGGGGGTGGGAACGAGTTTGGGACCGCAGAGAAACGATGAAGCTGCTACAGAGGCGGGGCTGGGCTGGACAGGACGGGCTCTTATCCTCACGGTAATGTGGCTGGGGAACTGGTGTCTCCCAGGAACGTCCCAACCCAGTCCTGGGACCTTCACCTGTCCCCTCATGTGGCAGACTTACTCACAGAGGGCCCCAAGATGGGGGTGACACTGGGTTCCTGGGGGTCCAGGGTTCTCACAAGGGTCCCTACGAGGGGGGCAGGGTCAGAGAGAGACGGGAAGGCGCTGCTGGCCGTGCAGACAGAGGAAGGGGCCCTGAGCCGAGGCCGCGGCACCTCTAGAAGCTTGAAGAGGACACGGCTCTCCTGGGGCCCCCGGAGAAGCCAGCACTGCCTGCCTGGAGTTAGGACCTCTGACCCTGAAACTGTGAATCACGTTGTTTTCAGTCAGAGTTTACAGTGATGCTATGGCCGGTCACAGGAGAAACGTCAGCGTGGTGAGTGGCGCCCGAGCTGAAGGCTCAGAAACCCCGGCGACAATGGAGCTGGACGCACCCATGACAGTGGCCCAGGCCCCCCCTCAGCCCTTGCCCATCGGGTCTTGCTGGGGTGAGGGAAGAATTCGGGAGGGACCCTCGCGCTGGGAAGGTGGCACCAGCTGGGTGCCAGGCTGGGCAGTAGGTATGAAGGCCCTGGCGGGGTGGGGGCATGCACCCTCAGGCCAACCCCTGGCGGGGCCCGGGCCCTGCCTGCCCCGTCTGAGGTCCAGAGGCCAGTCACGTGGGCCGCGGAGTAGGGGAGACCCGAGTTCTCAGCTAGGCCTGCTTTCCAGCCGCTGCACCTGTGCAAGTCGCTGGCCTGAGCCCATCTGCTCCCTGGAAGCTGGGCCAGTCCTGGGCAGGCAGGGACGACTGCAGAGTAAGGAATGCGTGCGGAGGGGCCGGCTGCTCCAAGTCAGGGAGACGGAGAGGCAGAGATGCCCCGTACAGCAGGGGTGCAGGGGCAGCGGCCACCAGGGCCCTGACCAGCTCTGGGATGGGGACCCACTGCCCCTTACCCTGGGCAGGGCAGGGCCTCTGCAGGCAGGTGAGGGCCCAGGGTTCTCCCAGCTCTGCCCCCTGCCGCTCGGCATGGGCAGTAGGTGTGATGGGTGAGCTGGGGGGCCTGAGAGACCTAGGCCCCTGCCCATTATCTTGTCAGCCCCAGCCCGGGGGACTGCTGGGTCTGAGGGGACAGAAGCCTTGGGAGCCTGCTAGGGCCAGCAGGCGTCCCCAAAGCCCAGGTCAGCTGTGTCCCCATGCCAGCCCCTAAGGAGCCCCTGGGCTGACCCGAGCTCCCGGCACAGACCCCTTTCCACACCGGGAACCCAGGCTGGCTGCTTCGTCTCTTAGGAGCCAACATGGACACATCTGGTATTAAGCTCACCTGTCCACCTCTGGAGAGTGGGGGACCTGAGGCTCCACTGTGCAGGTGCCCATGCGCACCGTGTCTTCTAGAAGCCTCCATGCTGGCTAACACGGCTGGGACCTGAATGTGTGAAGGCTGGGCACTGCCCCGGGTCCCTCCTGGGGAAAGTCCAGCTGGAAAAGGTGACAAACGAGATGCAGGAGCTAGAGGCCGAGGGGCCTGGGTGTGAACACGCACGAGGCTCCGTTACTCAGGACACACACTTGGGCTTTCAGAATTAAACTGAACCATGGCTGCAGACCAGGTACACATGATGGCTTTATTCAGTTGCCACCCGTAGGACAGGACCCGGCCCTGCAGCCCCATCAGCAGCCAGGGCCTCCCTGACCCCAGCACCAGCGCCACGGTCCAACGTGTAGCAGGGCCACCGGCTCAGGCAGCCTCCGTGGTCTGCAGAGATTTGTGCTGACTCAACTCGGAAGGATGCAGTCAGCCTGATGTCCTGTGGGGAACAGGTGGGCAGCGACCCCCACAACTGGGTGTCTGACAAACGAGGCAGCAACCGGGTCCTGAGAACTGCAGGCCGTGGTCAGGGCAGAGTGGGACGCAGCGGCGGCCCTGCCCCGGAGGGGGTGGCGGTGGGGCAGGGTGACAGTGACGGCCTCCTGGCCGGAGCTCCGAAGGGCACTGCCGGGGTGCCTGCGCCTGGAGATGCTCAGCCGTGGACGGCGGCCCAGGGATGGGGCTGTGGGGAAGCCGTGCCGGGACAAGCTCTGGTCAAGCAGCAGGACGGCCCAGAGCCTGCGAGAGGTAACGGCACCGAGGCTGGCCTGGCGGGGCCTGCGAGCCGTGTCCCTGGCCTGGCGTCCCACTGCCGGGGGCTGACCCTCCAGCAGGGCTGCAGGCAGCATGGTTTTCAGACGCAAAAGCCAGAGTTTGTGTCCACGTGCGGCAACCACCAGCGGCTAGTCCGGCAGCGACACGGACGTTGGCCCGTTTGCACCACAGGCTCATGAAAGGAGACCTCTGGGTCGTGCTGTCTGCTCTGGGTGCTCCGAGCGGTCAGTCCCGCCGGGCCAGGGGGCACGGGCACCATCCTGCACCCGCTGGAGTGCTGACACGCTGGCCTGGGGCACTGTCCTGCACGTGCGCACGTTGGGGCAAAGACTGTCTCAGGACCGCCTCCCTGGCCAGGTGGTGGCAGCGTCCTGAGTGAGGAGCTCAGGGCAGCAGCCACGTGAGGCGGGCCGTGAGGCCGGGCTCCCTGAGTCCAGCATGGAGCGAGGACCCCCGCGGGCCTCCTGCAGACGGACCCAGGGGCGACCGGCACTTCCGGACCAGGCCCTTCAGAGAAGAGCGAACGTGGGGGTCCGCTGGGCGAGGGCTGTCCTCCCGCCGTGCCTGGGGGCGGGGCAGGGGCAGGGCGCTGCCGACAGGGTGCCTCCAGGGCCCCGCCCAGGGGCTCCTGCTCTACATGTGCTCCAGGTCCTGGTCCTGGTCGGGGCCCTCGTCCTCGTCCTCCTCGTCCTCCTCGTCGTCCTCTGCACCCACCTCGCCCAGCGGTGCCCCACCGTCCCGGGCCAGCTCCTCCACGTGGGCCAGCATGTCGGCCATCAGGGCCTCCTCCAGCCGCTTACGCACCTGCTGCACCAAGTCCTCCTGCTTCCTGGGGACACACAGGTGCACACGCAGGTGTGCTACCCAGGCCCTGGCCCCCCGCGAGGCACTCCTGCAAATGGCTGCCCCTCACTCCCCCACCGCCCCGCCCCACCCCTGCACCCTGGCTTGGCCGGAGACGCTTCCGAGAGCCACCGCCCAGGGCCCAGCCCCCAGCCCTGGGCAGCAGGCAGCAGGTGGGTGGGCTCACCCTGCCTCTCAACCCCCCACACTGTGCCGGGCCCCAGCAGGCCCACGGCAGGCCCGTCCACGTGGGCAAGCCGCCCTCTCCTCCCAAGGGGCTCCTGAGGAGCAGGCACCTCACACCTTCCACAGGCTTAGCCTGGCCTGCTCTGAACGGAGGCCTCGTCACCGTTTATTCCCCTGCCAGCGCTCCTTCTGCCTCAAACCCCGGACAGCGTTAGCTAGCGGCAAGGTGACGGCCAGGAGACGAGCCGCGAGCCTGGGAGAGGGCGGGGCGGAGGGCAGCTACCTGATGTCCTCATCGGTCACCGTGAAGGCCTTGCAGAGGGGTTGGGCAGCGTTGAGCCACACCCCCGGGTTCTTCTCCACAGCGGCTGAGAGCTGCCCGGTGACGGGCATACTGCTGGTGTGCAGGGCGCTGGCGATGGCTGAGAGCAGGGTCTCATCGGGGCAGCCGGGCCCCACGCCTGCCGGGCGCAGCGGGGGCAGCCACAGTAGGCACCCGCCCTGCTCCGAGCCCCCCGCTGTGCTCCGCCTCCCTGCAGGTGTGCGGCCCCGCCCCCAGCAGCTGGGCTCTGGCCCCTCAGCCCCCACGTGGCCGCGTCACAGTATGAGAGCCGAGCAGCACCCCAGGGCTTTCCAGGCCCCCCCGTGATAAAACTGCCTTGTTGGCCCAGCGCCCAGCGGGTTCTCCCTGGGCCTGGGCCCAGGCAGCCAACGCTGACCTCTGCCCAGACACCCGCCCCATGGCCCCCCCCCACGGATGGCCGTCGCCCTGTGGAGTGGCCAGGGCTACCTTGCAAGCCCTTAGGGAGGTCCATGGTCTTCACGAGCTCCTCGGCGATGTCGAAGGCGTTCAGGCCACTCAGCTTCTTCTCCCAGAAGAGCTGCCACCAGACAGGCAGGCTTGAGGCCCACGGGATGGCCAGCCACACCCCCAGCAGGCGACAGCTGGAGCCCATCCACGTGTGGGACGGTGGCCTCACCGTGACCTCTGAGCCCGAGGGAAATGAGGGGCCAAGGGCCCATCCTTCGGGGCAGGACAGGGACCCAGGATGTCAGCCCTGTGGTCGGTGTCACAGTTTACAGTTCCCAAGGGGACTGTCCTAGTGCCAACACACCTCTGGCCCAGACGAGGCCAGGCCGCCCCCGCGACGGCACCACGGTTCAGCGGGGAAACCGCTACCCAGAACCAAGCTCAAGGCCACCAGGAGTCCCGGTAAGTGGCTGGTCGGCCAGGCCATGCATGGGCACCGCCCAGTACCGGCAGGGCCCCAGGGCCCCAGGAGGCCGGTCAGCTCATGCCCTCGCACTTCACTTTGGGGGTGCACCCTACAAGGTGTGGTGCAAGTCGGGGAGACACAGACACGCGGACTCATGAACTGTGCTTGGACGTCAACGGCCCAAACGCCCCACGGCTTGCCGCAAGGGCGCCACCAACACCTCCCCCTGGCTCCTGCTCCGGCCTGGCGCCTGCACCCCGGCTATCCAAGGCGCATCTGTGAACACACATGAGAACACAGGGAATTCTCGTGCCCTGGGCTGAGCCCTCTGACTGCGGACACGGCTCTGAGGCGAGCACCACGCTCTGCAGGGACCTGAGGACCCAAGCCACCCCGAGGCCGCGTGAGGGGGTGGGCCTCACCTGCCGGGGCTGCTCCACGGCCTTCTGCGGGTCACTCTTCACCTTGTTGCTGGGGTGGTTGGTGATCTTGGTCACCGGCTGCTTGAAGATGGACGCCGTCTGCCTGACCGGGAGGGCCGTGTTCAGGTCGGGCTTGCCCTGCGGAGACACGCAAGCTGGCACTGCAGCCCAGGGGCCCCTCCCAAGGCGCTGCGCCAGAGTCGGCAGCAGGCTTTCCCAGTCAGCTGGGACCCCCTCCCCCGGGCTCCGGGGAGACCCCGCAGCCTTCACGGGCCCTGCCGACTCACTGCCCACAGGGGGCCACAAAGGGGCTCTGGATGCACCACACGGCCCCACCCAGCCCTGCCCCCCGCCTTGATCCCCCCCAGGCCCAACCCCGGGGGGAATGGGAATAAAGTCTCCCAAATGTGTGTCCATCAGAGCCACATGGTCATGAGGCCACCAGGCGCTTTCGGGCCCCCTGCAGATGCAGGCCATGCCGTGAGGTCAGGCGAGGGGCAGACATGCCAGGACAGCCACGCGGCGGCCTCTACCCAGGACGGAACGGCCAGTCTGTCCTCTCCGGTTCTTCTGCAGTTTCCAAGTTTCCCTCAACGAGTGACTGTGACTTCAATACCAGGACAGACGAACGCGGTGCCGACAGCGTGCCCCCCGCCAGGAGGACCCCAGGGGGGCCCCGCGGGCCAGCGCACCTTGGCCTGGCTGGAGGAGTCGTAGCGGACCCGCTGCCGGCTCCTGCTCATCTTGCTCATGAGCGTCTTGCCCGTCCGGAAGTCAAAGGTGCTCAGGTCCATGGAGCCCCCCAGGTACCGCGCCAGCTGCGGCTTGCTCCGGAACTTCTTCCCGCTTGGGCTGAGGACGGAGGGGGGTCAGCGCGGGCAGGCGGGCCACCTCCTACCCAGGGCCCGGCACGGACACCCGCGCGACGCCGTGACCAGCACCATAACCTGCAGAGGTGGGGGTCCAGGTGGGGGTCTGGCTGACATTCCAGAGACAGAGTTAGTATGTGTTCTTGAAAAAAGACCCGAGGACAGCAGATATCCGAGGTTCACCCCTAAGTGCAGTCTACCTGTGGCTATAGCACTGGGACGGGGGTGTCGGGTGAGGGGCTGTAAAACCTCACATTGTGACTTGGGGCCGGGACCCAAGCAGCTGTTGGGAAAGGCTGGACCCGGGTGTGGTGCAGGCCTCGCTGGGGGCTTGCAGCCCTGCTCGCTTGGGAGCCACCACAGGAGGCGCCCCGGGGGCAGCTCCAGGCCGAACTGCAGGGCTGCTGTGAGTGCGGTGACAGCACCCAGACAGGCCCGGCACGGGCCCCGGAAACAGCGAAAACGGCCTGGCATTGGTGTGAGCTAACAATTCCACCCCCAGAGATCCACCTAAGAAACGAAAACCCACCTCCCGCAAAGACTGAGGCTCAGTTACGTGCAGTGTGCTCGTCAAAGCCAAAGGGCACATTCAAGTGTCTGTGACTTGGTGATGGTCAACACAATGCGTCCACCCACACGCGGAGCATCACCCAGCCACAGACAGGAGGCTCTGACATGCCACACGCGGACGGGCCCTCAACACACGGTGTGACCCCAGTTCTGGGACACATCCCCAACAGGCGAATCCAGACAGAATGTGGGCCCATGGGTGTTGGGGGCTGGGGGTGGGGTGGGGGTGACAGTGGCACCGTGGTGACAACGATGACACTTCCGGTGGGTGAGCTGCGGTGTGCACAGCAGCCCCGTGCACGCACTGAGCAGAGCCCTGCATTTCTGAGGATGTTTCTGCTACAGATTCAGTGGACAGCCGCTTTCACCACTTGTTCATCAGCCTGACACAGTTGCTCTCCTCTGAAAACCTGTAGGACGAGCCCTTAACTCAATTACACGCCTTGCTACCCTTCCGGCCCCGCTCCAGGTCGAAGGGACATGGGGACAGGGTACGTAGTGCATGGCAAGGGACAGAACCGTAGGGCCGGGGCGAGGAGCGACCCCACAGAGTGATTGCCAGCATCCCTGCCTGTCACCAGAGTGCTAGACAGAGCACGTCGGTGGATGCTGCAGCTGGGGAGGGACGGGCAGTGGACTAACTGGCACAGGACTCACTGGGAGGGGAGAACATTCTGGAACCACAGTGGTGATGGCTGCACTCCTTTGTCAATGTACTAAAACCGGCTGGATTGTACACTTTAAGAGGCGAGTTGTAGTAAACAGAACTTACATCTCAGCTTTTAAAAAAGGTTTAGTAGACCTGTATGGATACAGGAAGACGTCCCTTACGTTTTACGGACCTTAACAAAGTGGTGTGTATAGAAACCGAGCAAGTGCCTGGCCTTCTCTGGAAGCAGGCCTGCCCTGGGTGCAGCAGCTCTGGGACGTCAGACCTCCCACTGGCCTGTCAGGGGCTGGTGGCGGCGCCTTGATCCTTGGGCCTGATGCAGGGCTCGGAGGGGGCTGCAGCGAGGACAGCCGCATGGGGTCCCCACCTCGCATGTGAAGAGCACGCCACGCAAGATGCAGCTGGTGGGGGCGGCTCAGCCAAGAGCTGGCATGTTCTGCTCTCCCTGCCGAGCTCTCGCCGGTGAGCCCTGCCTGGCCCACATACACTAAGGGCTATCCCCAGGCCAGGTCCCCCGTTTCCTGCCTGGATCGAGTGTTTCAAACGGCGCAGCCCAATTTCCACACCAGGGTAGTCGGGGTGGAGGAGTGGGTGGTGAGGCCCTGGGTGACTGTGCACCACTAGAACAATCTCCCTCCCACTCTCTGGCTGGAATCCGAGGCCCGCTCTACCCTAGCGCGGGGCTAGGACCAGAGGCCAGGCCTGTCTGATTGGATGGACCCCACCCTGCCTTCCCTCTGCACTAAATCAGGAAAATCTACTCGGGCTCCTGGCCAGTCACTGGGTTCTCCAGAGGCTCCAGTGGGTGGTAAGGTCAGGGACCCACATTCCAAAAACCACCACAGGTTTCATATCACATGCCCCCTACCTCTTACCCACTGGGAAGGAGGATGACACCCACCTGCCTGGCATGTCACTTGGACGCGCTGGACCCCACGCCCTCACCTCTCAGTGGAACCCTGAGAAACCCGACCTTAGGTTTAACAAAGGACTACACCGGAGACTGGCCTCAGCCTTTAGGTCTAAGAGGCAGAAATAAGCACTCATGCCTGGCCGGAATCTCAGAGACATGCGGTTCCTGGCCTGAGGCCGCCTCACGGGCCCAGGATGGAGTGACGCCACAGGCGGGGTAGGGAAGGGGAATGAGGACACGTGTCCCCACCAGCCACTGCTGGCAGTCCACTGATTCCAAGGCTGAGTTCAGGGTCCCAGCCCCGTACAGTAAACACTTGAGGGGCCAACAGTCGCTGCCTCTGCGCCTTTTATAAACCTGAACCTGGACAAGTCCTGGACCAGCTGCCACCCCTTCCCAGCTGGCTTCCCCTCACGCTCCCGCAAAGCGGGGTTAGCAGAGGACTGTGGGGCCCAACTACTGAGGGTGGGGGAGTTTGAAGCAGCAGCGCTGCCCCATCGGGCCTCATCCAGCCTGGTTCTGGGCCCACTGCCATCACCCGGGGGCAGTCACTACGTGGCGGGTGACCCGCTTCCCCTTTCCCAGGGTCCTGAGGCAAAGGGGAGGTACTGCCTGTGCAGGCTCAGTAACAAAAGCATCCCCCACCGGTCAGAAAAAGAGACAAACAGCAGGTGGCTGGCCGGGCCGACTGCAAGCCTCCCACGGCTTCTTTGTTCCCCAAGGGGGTGCCCCGCCCCGCCCCCAGGCCAAGGGTAGCCCCTCCTTCCGACCTGCACGAGGAGGCGGCAACCTCGGAAGGAGCCCACGGGTGGGCAAGGGGCGGCCTTTGGAAAGCACCCCGCCCCAGTGCCCAGGCACCCTGGGAAGGACCCAGGCACGCCCTCCCCGGCGAGAGCCCGGCCCCCCGACAGCCCTGGTCAAAAGGAGAGCCCCGCCCCCACCCCCGCCTCCCAGCGACGTCGGCCCGCGCCGGGCGCCCCACCGGCAAGCCCGCCGAACAAAGGCGGCCGCCAGCATGCCCCGGGCCGGTCTGCGCGCCACGCGGCCGCGCACGCACGCCCATTGAGCCGGGCTGCCGCGCGCTGGCACGCACGCGCTCTGGGCCCGGGCCCGCCGCGCGCCGGTACGCACGCACGGACGTACGACGCACGCGCGGGGTCCAGGCCGCGGCCCGGGTCGGGGCGCCCCGGCCGCCGCAGAGGCCGCTGGGAGGCGCCCTTTGGGGCCCTGCCCAGCCGGCATGTTCATTCACCTATAGTAAAAGACATCCCTGTGGCCGGCCGACAGCCCCGACCTTCTGGGCACTTCTTCCCTCTCCCAGCCCTGAGGGAGCGCCGGGCACTCCCACCTCTTCCGCTCCATCGCGCCCGGCTCCTCGGCCCGCCGCCTCCGTCGCCGCCGCCGCCGCCCGGACCCCCGCTCGCCGCCGCCGCCTCAGCTGACGCCGCCGCCGCTGCCGCCACTTGCCGCGGCTGTTCCGGCCCGCGGGCCCCCGCCTTCCGCCCCCAGTCGGGCGCGCGCCCGCTTTGCCGCCCACTCGGCCCCCTCCCCGCGCTCGCCAGTCCCCGCTCGGGGGGCCCGCTCCGCCCACCCGCCCGCGCGCGGGGCCCCGGCCTGCGCAGGCGCCCCGCAGGCCCCGCCCCACAGCTGCCAGCCCCGCCTCGGGACGGTGACGCTGATCAGCCCGCGGGCTGGGGGCGGGGCCTGCGGCGGCGCGAGGTCCCAGCTCCCTGCACCTGCGCAGTAACCTGCTCGCAGCCGAGCGGCCCCGGGGGATTCCATCCCGCCCCTTGTCTGTCCTCGTGGGATCCCCAGGAGGCTCGCCCGGTACGGGGCCTACGTCTTTGGCGCCCCCTGGCCTCCCAGCATCCAGGGGCCTAGTCGGCAACCACCCCTCCGCGCTCCAAATCCCACCCAGCGTTCCTCTGGCGCCTCGGAGACAGGGAGTCGGTACCCCCTCCCCGCCGCCTCACGAGTCCAGCCACCTTCTGTCCCTGGGGTCCAGGACCCTCCTGTGGAACCTCGACGCCCTTGCCCCCCACTTCCTCCCCAGCCAGAGGGTCCAGGTGGGCCCTCCACTGGCCGGCCCAAAGCGAGTGCTTAAGAAAGGAAAACGCGTGAAAAAGCTAAACGCGTGGACGCGGCTCCGACCATCCTGTCTTGGTGTCCAGGCCCCGCATAGGTGGGAAGGCCCCAGGCTCTACCGAGGGAAGCAGCGCGTGATCCGCACACCTGATCTCCCCTGCAGGCATCTTCCCAGGCCTGCGGCCTGAGAGTCACCCTCATGTCCGAGGCAGGTTCTGGGCCCAAAACCCAAGACCAGGGCAGACAGGTGTCACTTGTTTTATTTATTTTAAAGTTTTCAGGTAAGTCTAGCTACGCCCAACTCATGTTCCATCCCCTCCTGGGTACTCCAAGGGCCTAGCCGCAGACAGCAAAGTGGCCAGGTGGGCGCCCTGTCCCAAAGCTGGTTTCTGGCACTGGATTCCTGTCTGCAGAGTTGAGGTGTGGACCCAGGACTTCAGGACCCAGCCTAATGTAGAGGGCCACGCTCCAGACTGCTGGGTGTGTCTCCTTCAAGCCTGGACAACTTTGTTTCATAGCCTGAAAATTATAGTTACAAAGACATGTGAGCTCCTATGAAGAAGAAAGCATTGGCCTCCCTGCGTCAGGGGTCCCCAGGCCCACCCCCCAGGTCCCTCTTTTAGTTACTGTGGTGCATGCCCAAAAGTGGAATTGCTGGTCACATGGTGATGCTGTTTAATTTCCTGAGGGACCCACCTGACCGTCTTCCACAGTAGCTGCCCCCTGCACGTTCCCACCAACACAAGGCCTCCAATGTCTACATCTTTGTCTATACCTGTTACTGTTGCTAGAGCCACACTGATGGGTGGGGTGGTGGTTGCAGATAGGATCTCAAGAACCACCTTCACAAACACACCCTGCGTGCCCCTGACCCCTCCAGACACCAGCCCCGGCCAGCCTTTACTTACTTCTCAGGACATTCGACCCCTCCCAGCCCAGCCTGTCTCCTGAGCACAGCCAGCCATTCTGAGGGCCTTGCCTCACCCAGCAGGGCGCCTGGGATTGTCACTAAGGTGCCAGGCCAGAGGCCCTGGGAGCTGGCATGGGGGCCTGACAGGACCTGAGCTGCTAGCAGGCAGAGAGAGGCCAGGAGACCCTGGAGGGAGGGACAGGCAGCCCGGCTCCACCCTGGTTAGCTGGGCATTTTGCTTCTTTTGGATGGAACTGCCTTTCCAGGGTCACCTGGCTTAGTCCCCAAGCAGACAGTCCACAAAGTGAAAAAAAAAAAAAAAAGAAGTTAAACCAGGAGGTGCCTGAGGGGAAACTTTTACTTTCATTGGCAGGATCTCCCCCCTCAGCAGTGCCGACTAGGTCATCCTCTGTGGGCCTGTCCTAGGCACTAGAGTTGGGGGTCGGTGAGCAGGCTCCCTGGCCCTCACCCCCTGGACGGCAGGAGCAAACCCTAGCGCGACAGCCACACATACTCCCAGCCATGAGGCCCTGTAAGACAACACAAGGCAAGTATATGGCACTCACAGAATTTAAAACCTCAGTTACCAAGATGAATAGCATGTAATGCAGTGTTTTCACAATTCAAAATGAGTGCAAAAAATCTGTGATAAACAAAATGTCATCATTTTAAATATATGGTTGAACATGCCATGCTGAGCCATTATGGTGCCTGAGACAAAATGAGGAAATTTTTATACATGGTTTTATGTCTTTTTTAAAGGGTTAATTTCCCCCCAGAACATTAAAGTGGTTGAAAAGCATTAAAATACTGAAAAGGAATTGCATTAAAACTCATAACAGTTTAAGCTTAAATACTCTTACTAATACCATAACCTGAATTTATTAGAATTTTTCTGGTTTCCATGGAAGCAAACCATTAACCATTACAAAAGTACATAAAAACATGGGAAAGGGGGCCTGATTCCTTTAACCTCAGGTTGTGAATGGCTCCGTACAGTTGGGGGCTGTGGGACAGTGACTCCTGCATGAGTTAGAAATTGCTTAAAAAAAACAAAACAAAACAGCAACTCATTTATCTCCTAATTTCACTTATAGGTATGTAAGTGGCAGATATATTCATGTTTGAGGTACCATCAGGGACACTTTAATGGCAAATGACAGGAAATGAATGTCTCTTGCTAAGAAACTAAACGTTGGTTCGGCCACGTCGCAATGCCACATTCTCTCGAGGCATGACCCCAAGAAAAAAAGCCTCAGGTACAAAAGGTTGTGCAGAAAGGTGTCTCTCAGGCATCACTACCCGTTTGAGATAGCTGTGATGGACATGTGTGCACCCCCCTCAAATTCCTGTGGGGAAGCCCACTCCAGACTCCCAGCACGCCTGTATCTGGAGACGGGGCCTCTTGGATATAATGAAGGTTACGTGACGTCAGAAGGCGCGCCCTGATCGGGTTAGTGTCCCTGACAGTTAGTGTCGCTGTAGGAGACCCCCGAGAGCTCAGTCTCCCTCCGTCCCTTCCAGCCTACGTTGAGGAGATGCCACATGAGGACACAGTGAGGAGAAGGCCAGGAAGGGGGCCCCCATCAGCAACCGACCCTGCAGGAAGCTTGACCTTGGACTTCGGGCCTCCAGAACTGTGAAAAAATTCATTTCTGTTGTTTAAGCTGCTCATCCTGTGGTGTTTTGTCACGGCAACCTGAGCTCATTTAACAGCTGTCTTCACAAATACGCTTATGTATGCCTAGGATGTTTCTAGAATTTCCCAGAACTGGGCAAAAGTTGGAGAATGGGAGCGTGGCCCCAGGGGGGCTGACTGGGCCCTATGCCTCATGTACCTGCTCACTTTTAAATCCCTAGTGATGGTTTAACATGTCTACAAGTTCTTAAGCTCCTCCTTTCAAAACTTAGAGCCCGATTATCCTCCTCCGAGTGTGGGCTGGACTCAGGGCCGTGCTCTTGACAAGTAGGATGTGGGGGAAGCCAGTGAGAACCCCGGGCAGGTGCTCACCCATCTGAGCTTCCTCCTGGCTCTCTGGGGGGCCACTCCTGGGGGCCGGGGAGGGTGCAGCACTATGCCGTCAGATCCGGGCAGCCCTGTGGAGGGGGGCTGAGGTGCCTGCCAGCATGTCCGGCCTTGGTGGGGCCTCCAGACGAGCTGGCCCCAGCCCACGGCTTCAGCTCATGAGGGACCCCAAGCCAGGACCACCCAGTTAAGTTATTCCCAAATTCTTACCCACAGAAACTGAGATGATGAACATTGATTGTTTTAAGCCACGAAGCCACAGAGTGACTCCTCATGGCAGCAGCAGATAAATGCACCATGCAGTTATTATCTGAGAAACGTCTTAAAAGCGTCACTTTCAGCCAGCCATTGGGAAACTCCCAGATTTGTAAAACTCCACAGCTGAAGGGAACCCCGGGGTCACCCGAGCCACCAGGGCTGCAGGCACTGTGACTGGTCCCCAGCATGACCACGTCCAGGTGGGCCAGGTTTCAGAGACAAGTTTAATGCTGTGTGCATTCAAACATCAAAGCTGTTTCCAGAAACACAGAAAGTCCTAGCCACACTGGGGGTTTCCCTGTAGTCCATCCCGAGGGCTTGGGCTGTTCCCGCTGCAGCGGGTGCTGAGGTGGAAGGAGGGGGCACCAGCTGACACCTAGAGGGGGACACGGACAGCATGACACAAGGCTCCAGCTCCTGAGAAGGGAGGCACTAAGGGATGAGGAGGAACACAGATGCAGCCAGGCTCCCAGATCAAACTAGGTGTGCCACGTAGGAGCTGCACAGCCCAGGGCCTCAGGCCCCACCTGGCAAGCAGGGATGTGAGAGGCTCTCATACCCCAGACTGTCAAGTGGCTGCATGACAGCCATGTCGGAGACACAAAAGATGAGCCCGCAGGGTCATCCAGGCAGACCAGCCTCCACCTGCCCTCTGTCAGACTGCCCAGACAAGCTCGGTGCTGGCTGCCCCGTCACCCTCCAGGGCCGAGCACACCCCCCCAGTCCCACAGACCAGTCCCACAGACCGAGGCTGCTGGCCGGCAGCTCTGCACCAATGGGTGGGAGGTGTGTGGAGGGCCCACCCCAGAGCCCCGCCCTTGGGCAGGATTCTCCAGCCTGAATGTCCAGGTGAGCCTCCCGGACCGACAGCCCTGCTTGGGAAGCCTGCTCCGCTGCCACGCAAGAATCGAAGTTCACCCACCAAAACTTACCAGGGGGTCCCACAGAGTCCGTTCGACTAATCGTCTTTCTTAAACTTGCCGTTGATGTAGGGCACCCAGTCCAGAATCAGCCGCCAGTCGGTGGCCCACACCAGCCCCACGGTGCCCACGGCACCCCACATGCTCATTGTGGGAATCCTGTCAGAGGAGAGGGGTCAGGCCCTGTTGGGACTTGCCCGCCCAGCAGCACATTAGCCTCCCCATCCCGGTCACCGTTCCCCAAGCACTGACCCGGCCCCCGGCCCCTTCTGACAACCCCACAAGACCAGGAAGTGATGCAGGGGGCAGGCTGCCTCGGGCAAGGCCCCCACCTTTGCCTGTGTCTAAGGGACTCTGCTCCCATCTGCTTTCCTACTGAGATCTGCTTAAGGTTTTATTTGAGGACTTCTGCTTTAAAAAACAAAACAAAACACAAACGTCTACACAGTTTGACAATCGGTTGATCTTTGTAGCAGCTGCAGAATTGAGGGCAACGCAGGTGTCAGGGTCCCTGCGTACAAATGAGGCCCAGAGAGGGCAAGTCACTCCCCAAGAACAAACAGTTGGTGAGGCCCAGAGCTGAGGCTTGGCCCACATGTACGTCTTCTGATGGGCAGAGTCCTGGATGCTCCTGTGTTCACACCCATGAACAGCCCTCTCCCCTGGAGTGGAGGCCAGACCTGGTCACTCACCTCTAGAAGGACATGTAGGTGATGGGAGTCACTTCCATTATAAAAACTGGCTTTCACTGCAGGCCCACATCAGCTGCCCTACAGTGGGGCCTACGTGGCAGAGAACCGAGGGTGGCCCGTGACCAACAACCACATGCATGAGC
>JAQQAC010023519.1:4115209-4136838 GCA_029783875.1 Phataginus tricuspis
TGAGCAGTTTGGTCTGGGGCTTCTCACTGTTGAGGTGCAGCTGGCACATGCGCCCCAGCTCCTTAAAAGCCTCATTGATGTCTCGGACCCGCAGCCGCTCCCGCGCGTTATTGGCCACCCGGCGCTCCTTCTCCCGCTCAGCCTTCTGCTCTGGGGGGAGAAGGTCGTCCTCGTCCTCGTCCGGGCTACGGGCCGGGGCCAGAGGGAGACAGTGAGGCGGGGCCGGGCGAGGGGCCCGCCGGCAGCTTCGGGGTGGGCGCCCCGTGCGAGCACGTGTCCTGGCAGTGGGGCGAGGGGGGCTGGCACCTGGTCCGGGGCCGCGGGGGCTTCAGCTCCTTCTTCTCCTCCTCCGAGTTGTCGGCCACTGACGTGTTCTCCTCGTCCTCCTTCTCCTCCCGCTTGATCTCGCTGGCGCCCGCACGGCCGAGTCCTGCAACAGGCCTGGGTTAGGGGGGCCCAGGGCCCCTCGTGGGGAGGGCGGGCTCTCCTGCAACAGCCAGACCTTCTTTTCAAGGAACAGCAGAAGCCCAAGAACCCACGTGGAATCGGTTCCCTACCTCACACCACACACAGGCACTAGTTTTATAGCCTTTATAGCCTTAGCAAGAACGTGGGGGGAAATGCAGCTGGGACTGACGGGCAGGGAGCCGCTCCCTGCAACCTTAAAGAATCTGTCCTGGAGCTGGTGATCGCCTGCATTGGAACGAAGCGTTTCTGATAACCAGGACAGCACCAGGACAAGGAAGTACCACAGAATAGAAGATACTTGTCATGCACAGACCAGCTGACAGTTGGCCTCAGAATACCCAGACCATCCCTCCAGCTCCCAGGGAAGTGGGCAAGAGCTCACCGGGAAAATAGGGAAAACTGGCCACATGGAAACTGCCTCACTGCGTCAAGAAATTAAGGAAATGGAGAACAGGCTGCCCCAAGCTACACTTTACAGCCATGAAGCTGACCAGTTGCAGAGGCCCCACTATTCTGTCTTGTCTGTGGGAGGGCACGTTGGTCCAACCACTTCAGGAAAGACTTTGGCCTCATCTGGAGAAGACAGACACATGTGCCCAGAGTCACAGCCAGGGAACTCCTGCAAACACGCACTAGGAGACACGTTGCAGAGTGTACCCCAAAGCAGAGGGGGAACCCAGAGGTTTCAGTCCCTACATCAAGGTCAGGGCTGGTCCTCACACCCAATGCGGAACATGCCACCACGACGTGGATTTCTCAAAGCCCACGACCACGTAAATGAGACAGTCTAAGTTCGCCCCATGGAGATGCAGTCACGTCGGGAGGCAGCCCAAGGCCACGACAGGGACGGGCCAGAGGACATGGGCCGAGCAGCCTCCCTGACTCCCACTCGGTGTCAGGAGCGCCCCAGCTGCGATGACCACAGGGTCCCCAGATGTCACCCATGCCCCTGGTGTGCAGTGGGGGCATTTCCAAACACAGGAAGCACTGGCTCTAAGTGCAGGGAGGGTCCCCAGGCCAGCAGAGACAACCGCCCTCACGTGGGTCACTTGGACGGTCCCCAGGGCTCAGGGTGTCGGCAGCATTGTGTGCTAAGTGTGACAGTGTTGTTCACAGCACCAGCTGGGGCTGGGAGGCCCCGCACTCTGGGCCTCGGTCTCCCCCACTGCAGCAGGGCCAGCACTAGCCAGCTCGGGACTGGACACGAGACCCAGGACCACGGCCCCAGCGGGCACCCGGGGCCACCCCACACCGTCCTGCACAGGGGACATCCACCCCTGCTCGCCAAGTCTCCTCCCCACCAGGCCGCGTCATCTGTGTTCTCGACAGCTATCCCTGCCTCAGTTTTTCCCGGGGACAGTCACCACCATGGGCCCCACCCCGCCCCATTACCCTGACCCCTGGGCAGCCAGCCTAGGTCAACCTACGCAGTGGCTGACACCTTCCCCCTCCCCTCCCACCAGACTCTGCTGCATCCACACCTGCCTGCTGGCCCATCCAGGGTCCTGGCTCTGAACTCTGCCATGTGCCGGTGGCACCCGGGCCTCACCCTGCTCTCCAGACGAATACTATCACTTTCCCACCTGCAGATCCCAGAGCTCTGCCTTCAGAACACCCAGAACATACCACCATCCTCCCCACAGCTCCCTGGACCAGTGCCGGGCCCTCCGCCCTGGTCCGTCCTCCAACCCGCGACCACCAGAGGGCGCCCTGGGGCACCAGGGTCAGGTCCCGCTCTGCCCACGGCCCTCCCGGGCTCCCACCTCCCTGGGGTCAAAGCCCACGTCCCCCCCATGGACCAGGAGGCCCTGCATGACCTGTTCCTCTCCTCCCTGATCTCCGTCTCCAGCCACAGGGCCTCCCGACTGCTCCCCCAACACACCAGGCCTGGCCCGACCCCAGGTGCCTGTCTTTCCGGCCCTGTGGCTGCTCACACGTCACAGTCCCCAGCGCCTGTCCCCTCACGGTCAGCCTGCCCAGTCTGCCCCACCAGGATGGTCCCAGGAGGGGCTTTCTGCTGGTTCCCTGTGCTGCCCAGAGCCCAGAACCGTACGCAGCACGTGAGCTCAGTTGACCGAACAGCAGGGTGAGTGATGGAGAGAGAGGGACACGGGAACGAGTCTTGTCAGCCGCCCGGGCCGGCAGGTGACAGTGCAGAGCAGGACCACGACCCAGGCCCTGGCGTGCCTATGTCCCCACTGCAGATGGGACAGTCCCAGGCCTGCAGGCTGCTGCGGGGTCCGAGCCCCAGCCCCGTGCCTGGCGGAATGGCGCACGGCCCTTCCTGGGGGTTCCCGGTCCCAAGAGCCCTGTCCAGGTTTCCCAGAGGAGGAAGGCGGCTGTGGGGTGGGGGCAGCGGGCAGAAGGAACAAGGACACAGGCGAGCCCGAGGCGAGGGGCGCCCTGCCGGGACGCGAGGCAGAGCTTACCGCTGTAGGAGTCAGGCGGCCGAGAGAGGTCAGGGAGGGCGCCGGGCTGGCTGGGGAGGGCCGTGTGGTTGTGCACGAGGCTGCCGCTGCCCGCAAGGCCGTCCTCAGAGGGGCCGCTTCCAACCTGTGGGCAGGCCAGCAGCGCATCAGGGCCACACTGGCCCCTGCTGCCCACCCAGCCCGCCTTTGCCCAGTACTCACCAGGCCAGCATGCCGCCCGCCCAGTGGCACGACGGGCCCAGCAAAGCCTGAGGCCAGCGCTCCGTGGCTGGGCAGCAGCCCGTGCACGTCGGTGGCGGTGCCCACGGCGTGGCTGCGGAGCACGTGGATGGCCTCGTCCAGGTGGTCCTCCATCTTGTTCTGCCGGCGGGGAGAGGACACGAGGTGAGGGGCCTGGGCCTCTGGGACCCTGTGCGGCCCTGTGCCGTGGGGACAGCTGGCTGCCTACCACTTTGCACCTTATTCACAACAAATCAACTGCCAGGTTCATTCTCGTTGAAGGGGTGCCCCTGCTATACACTGCTGGTGACGGCAGATCTGATGCTGGAACGGGAGTTTCTGAGTCCTGGGACCCATGGCCCCAACCGACATGCTGCATCAGCCTCACGGCCACCACCGCTGTTCTGGGGACACACATCCTGCGTCTGTCCACACGCACGTCCTTGCTCCCATGAGCGCACCCCCTCCACCTGCTACGGAGGCTGGGGCCGGGCACTCACCAGGCCGTGGAGACCCGCGTCGTAGCTGGGCGATAAGGCACTAGGGGCTGCTGCTCGCGGCCACTGCGACGTCCCTGGGAGGGGCAGGGGGCAGGTGAGCCGGGGCACGGGGTCCCGGGAGGGCAGGTGGGCTAGGGGGCTTGGGCCCTGGCTCCAGTGCAGCGCCACACCAGGCTCAGGGGACCCAGCGGACAGGTTCACATTTCTGAACCTGTTTTCACACGTGCAGAGTCCACACCCTTTCCTCCCACAGTGAGGAGACTCGGCGGCACACAGTGGGTGCCCTTGAGGCCGGCTCCCTGCCGTCCAGAAGCACTGGCTGCTGGAGGAGCCCAAGCAGGGCAGGGATGGCCAGTGGGGTTTCTACTGCACCTGCCCAGGCCTTTCACAAACTGACTCACTTCATGCCCTCAAGGGGACGGGAGGGTCTGCCCGCCTTGGCAGAACCCAGCACAGGGCATATAGCTGGCGCCTGGCTAGTAGCCATCGGTGGACAAATGCCAACGCATACATGTCCCCAAGTCCCCAAGTGGGATGGGAGCCCCGGGCCTGCTGCTCCAGCTCCTAGAGCCGAGCCCCAGCCCCTGCTGGACGCCCCCTGCCCCCTGGGCTCACACGGCAAGGACTGGCGTGTCCTGGCTTCTGGCCTTTGCCTGTGCTGTGACCTGGCTGGAGGCCACCTCCTTCAAGGAGCCCTCCTGGATGCCCCCTGGGACTAAAGCCCTGAGGTGGGTGGTCCCACCGGCTCCCTGCCCACCAGGGGCTGCAGGCACCAGACACAGCTCCCCAGCCCGCACACCCAGCACAGACCTGCCAGACCCTGTGGGGAGCCCACGGGGGTCGAGGGGCTGGATGAGAAGTTATTGCTTGAGTGATCCGGGGAGTAGATCTGTGATGAGGACGAAGAGACAGGGCCACCAGTCAGGGACTGGCCTCCGAGCGCCGCCCCGCCACGCCTGTGCCCCATGTCCCCCGGCTCACCGAGGCCAGTGCCTTCCCCAGGGCATCTCCAGAGCTGCCGGCAGCCGTCGCACGGGGGCCTGCAGGGAGAAGGGGGTGCCTCAGCCTCGGGGGTGCAGCCCTGGTGCCCAAGCCCGGGACTGGGCAGCCCGGTTCTGGTCTGGTTTCCACCTGGCATCTTGCCACCGGCCTCCAGAGGCACCAGGGGCAGGCCGGCTGCAGGACCAAGTGAGCAAGTCCCCTGAGCCTCAGTTTCCCCAGGTGTGAAGTGGGGACCCACGCCCCAGAGCCAGTGCACAGGGTGGGTCCAGAGGGGGCTGCCGTTAGTAACAATGGCCCAGGCCCTGGACTCCGAGGGACAGCGCCCGGGGTGGGATGCAGGGCCATACCCATGAGGCTGTCAGCCCCGCCGACAGGGGGCGTGTGGCTGGACACGCTGCCGTAGGAGGCTGGGGGCGCCGAGGAAAAGGTGGACACCGCCGGGAGCACGCCGTTCACCTCGGCTCCATGCAGCTGGTAGCCCTGGAGGCGGGGCCAGGCCAGGAGTCAGCAGGGCGCTGCGCCCATGCCCGGCCCCGCCCCCCCCCCCCACCGCCCAGGGGCCTACCATGCGCTCGTGCTGGTGCAGACCACCAAACCCAGGGCCCACGGTGCCGCCTGGTGGGAGAGGCAGGGGCGACGAGCCCCCACCCAGCATGGGCCCGAAGCCCGCCTGGCCTGCAGGGCTCCAGAGCTCGGCCGAGGGGTGCAGGCTGCCATCTGTGGAGAGGGGCTGGTGAGCTGGGCAGGCAGAGGAGCCCCTGGCCCTACTCCAGGGGTCCCAGGTGAGCCCCACACACCTGCCACGTAGAAGGGGGCGGGGTAGGCGCTGCTGGGGGTCTTGGCAGACGGGTAGGCGGCAGAGTCCCTGCTGAAATCATCACCTGAGCTGGGTGGGTACACCTGTGTGGGGGGCAGACAGGCCGGGTCGGGCAGGGGGTCTGGGTGGGGACCGGCCAGCCCCAGCCCTCAGCTGCCTCCACGTGGTCTCGCCCTCTGCCTGGACAGCCGACGGCCTCACCTCACCACGTCTCCCTGCTGCTCTCTCTCCCTCTCCCTAAAACTGCTCTGTGGTCCCACGTTTGAGGCCCTGGTGATGTCATCTCTCCTGCTTGCTGCCTCCTGTCCACGCCATTCTGGCCTCTTGCACCTGAGGCCTTTGTAGACCGGACCCAAGAGTCTTTTTCCCTCCTTAATTCAGCAAACTCCTATTGGTCCATCAAAGCCCAGCAGCCATGCCCCCAGCCTTTCCCTGCTCCTCATTCCCAGGGCTGACCACACAGGACCGAGGGCTCAGAGGCAGGGCCCTGGATCCATACGGCGTCCTGCCTGCCCCGGAGACGGGACGGCCGAGGGGCTCGCACTGCCTGGACCGAGGCGCTGGAACTGATGGGTAATGTCTGCCCCTGCCCTGGAGCAGAAAGCAGGGTGTGGGTGCCCGTGGGACAGGATGGGCTTAGGGGCTCTCAGCCCTGCGTTCCAGGAAACTGGGGGGTTCAGATGAGAACAGGGAGTCTGATTTCTGGAGTCCAGCCTTAAAACAGCCGAGCTCGACTGCCTCTTGGCTGCAGGCCACTGGCCTCTGAGAGTAACCCTGAGCCTGGGCTCAGCACAGGGACACAGGCTTAACCCGGGTGGACACGGGGACACAGGACACATCTCTGTCCTAGAGCAGGAGGGACAACGAGAACCAAGGAAGCCCCCCCCACCCCCAATCCCTCGGAGGCGGTCTCTGCTCGGGCTGCAGCCACAGGGCCCAGGCCCACAGGGCAGGGGCGCCCGGTCGGCCCTGTTCTGGCTGCACAGCACATGCGGCCCAGCGCCCTGACTCGCTGTGAGCCCCTGGCGTGGAGGCCCCCACAACTCACCGAGGACGGGAGGCCTGGTGGCACCTTCCGGACCTTCTTTGGCTGCGGGTCTGTCAAGAGGGAAAGGAGTGACTGACCTGGCCCGGCTCCCACCCACCAGCCAGGGGTGGAAGGAGGTCCGCAGAGCCCATATATGACACATGGTGCATGTGATGTGAGGCTCGGCGTTGGCCAGTCAGCGGAAACGCGCCCAAAGGCTCGCAGGACCCTAACGAGGGCGTCCACCAGGAGCCCTGGTTCTGCATTTGTAATTCTGCGTTCTCAGCGACTGCAGGCCGGGACCTCTGAGTGTGCCTCCGGGCGGCCCGCACTCCCAGGGCCCAGCCAGGACCAGGAGGAGCGCACGGGGCCCGATCTCCCTTCTGTCCCTCCACCCCACCTGCCCCACTCACCAAGGCCGCTGTCCGCAGTTCTCCGCCGAGGGTGCCCGGGGTAGGAGTAATACTGGGAGCCCCCCTTGACGCCCGAGGGGGACAGTGGCCCGGGGCTGCTGAGGGCCAGCTCGCTGGGCAGGAAGCCAGCCTGGGGGGAGAGGATGGTCATCGTGAGGGGCAGGGCTGGCATTCACCCATGGCCCCCAGGCCAGTTCCAGTTAAAAAAGAAACAAACACAAAGGCTGAAACCATCAGGCCCTTCCGGGGTGGCAGTGAGCTTCAGCGGGCCCGCCCTTTCTGGCTGACGCCTGTCCTGACGCTCTGATGCAAGGCCTACAGGCGGGCTGAGAGCCCAGTGGTCATCATTAAGGAGAAGCCACTATGGCAGAGCTGTAGACGCCCCCATGCCAGAGGCTGACCGCAAAACCACACACAGGTGCGGCAGAATCCAGCGGCTCCATGTTCTGCTGTTTCGTGTCAAGGCAAATGGCTTAATGCTGCCCCTCAGCTTGACATGGGCTCGCTTCCCACCGGAGCGCAAGTTCTGTGGCTCCGTGGAGTAGCTGCTCCACGTGGTGGCTTTCCCACCTGTGAAACAGGCACGGGGGCCGCACCCCTGCCCACAGCTTTGTGGGGATGGATGAGGGTGGTGGGTTGTACCATTGGCTCCAGACCAGGTACCCAGCTGGCGCTCCACCATTCCAAATGCTCCCACCCACCTCAGGTGTGGTGCAGGCGGGTGGAGCTAAGCAAACAGGCCATACCGAGATTCAGGAGGCGTGGGGAGGGACAGAATGAAACCCTCCATGTGGCCAGGACAGGTGGCCGGGCGGGGCCCCCCGGCCAGACCCCAGGGCCTCAGTTTTCCTGCCTGCTACTGGGGGTGGGCAGGTATCTGTCGAGCCCTCCAGCTGCACAAGGCACCCCAGGCTGGACAGGGCCAGCACTGGGCTCAGAAAGGGGACCTGCACAGGAAACAGACAAACCGTCTGCCCCCGGCCCAAGGCCTCACCTGGGTCAGGCCAACGCCGGCGTCTCTCCCGAAGGCCGCGTATGTGCTCCGCTCACCACCCTTGCCTGGAGGAGAGGAAAGGGGTCACTCGCCACCCAATGCCAGGTCCGTGCCTGCAGACGGCCAGGGCTCTATGGTACTGGGAAAGCCACGGTGGGGCTGCCCCTCATCGGCCTGGATGGGCCAGACACTGCCCGGAGTGACCACCAGAACACTGCGCAGACCCACTGGGGTTCCCCACGTCCCGTCCCTGAGGTGGGGGAGCAGCAACTCGGCCCCCTGTCCTTGCTGAACCTGCTTCCTCTGCTTGAGGCCAGGAGGTGTCAAGTCCCCAGGATACTGGGCTGTTGGGGTACAGGCGAGGTTCCAAACCCAGGCCCTGGGTTCCCTGGCTAGTGGTCAGCTCACGAAGGAGCACATGACATCCCCAGGGATGCTGGTTCAAGGGACCCAGTGACAAGAGGCCCTTTCCTTGCGTGGGCAGGCGGCGCCTGGGACTGTGGGAGCACAGCCCGCCCAGGAGCCACGGGCGTGACAGACTCCGCCGCTGGGCAGAGGCCTGAACCCAGCCTCACTTGAAGTAGGACCCGGGCACCAGTCAAGGCCTGAGCCCTTTGTGTCTGTTTCTGCTGAAGCGGGTGGCCCTTCCCGACTGTGAGGAGCCACAGGCCGCCTCGATACGAGCGCAGAACTGGACGCTCGCCTGACCAATGATGCCGCTGGAGGGGCCCCACGGGCTGGGCCCTGCGGCCTGACCTCCCATGACCCCACAGGGCAGGGGAGGCTGGGTCCACACAGCAATGAGCCAACCAGGCCTGGAGGCCGGAGGGGACTCACCTCCCACCCAGTGAGTGAACGGAGGCAACACCACAGCCCCTCCCTCCCAGGGTCAAGCTGAGAAGCAAAGCAGGCCAGCTCCGCCCTATAAAGCGGCTCCCCTGCAAGGCAGGGCCGCCCAGGTCCAGGCCCTGCACACAGATGTCAAATAGGGGCTTCCTGAGAGGAAAGAGGGGTGCCGAAGAGATGAGACCCAGGCCCTAGAGGGGACCTCGTGTGAGCCATGAGCCCTGCAGGCAGACAGCAGATGCTTCACCCACACGCTGGGCCCATGGCTACCACCAGCCTCACTTCGTAGGTGAGACAACAAGGCCCAGCAGGGCCGAGACCTAGGGTCCTGCCGACCCCACGCAGGGCTGGGACCCAGCTGGGCGCCATGAAGAGGCAGCAGCCCCCCCGTGGCTGCCGGTGCAGAGGCCGCCCGAGGCAGGCTTCGGCCCGGTCTGGGAGGGGACAGGCTCCCGCTGCACACCAGGTACTCGGGTGCTGCCCTCCCACCTCCCGTCAGGGTTTCCTGTCCAGCTCCCTGCTGCACACCCAGCCCTGGGCTGGCAGGCGGGACGTGACGGGGGCCTGGCATGGCAGTCCCCTAAGGCTGGGGCAAAGTCCTCTGGGTCGTTTCCCCACCTGATGGTCCCCAAGACAAAGCCTCGGTGGCCCCTGACCAGCCACAGACCCCTGGACAAGGGCCCCTCTTGCTGAGCCTGTCTGCCTGCCTGCAAGATGGGGGCCCGTGGCCTGGCGGGCTGGGCAAGCCCCCAACACCTGCACGTGGAAGGTTCCGTGTGAGCCCCAGCCCCAAGGCCTGCAAGGGGGCGGCCCCCAAGCCCAGCCTGCCGAGCTGGGTGCCCCAGGGTGGGCAGGCCTCAGAGGGCCCAGCCAGCCCTGCCTGCCTCCCTGTGTCACCAGGACTGCGCGTGTCCACCCCCCAGCGGGCACAGGCCACGACCACCTGCACCCCTGCTCTGGGCAGCAGCCACGCCTCCAGGGCGGCCCTGAGAGGTGGGGGGCGGGGCTGTGCCACACGGAAGCTCACCTCCGAGCCCGGGTCCCAGGAATGTGGATGAAGAAAGGCTGCCATGAGACTCACTGAAGTGGGCACCCTCGCCGTAGGTCTGCAGAGGGACGGGTGGGGATGAGGGGAAAGGCTCCGGAGGCAGCCAGGCTTACCAAGCCCAAGTCTGGACCCAAACCGCCCAGAGACCTGCTTGGAGCCTCGGCCTCCCTGCCCTCCCCAGCAGAAGAGAAACAAGTCTCAGGCCTCACAGCTGCCCCTCACCCGGCTGGGGTCGAAGGAGGAGCTGTTCTGGTCGCCGCCGCCCCAGGAGCCTGGGCCTGGCCGGTCCTCAAGTCCTGCAGGGCAGAAGAGTCAGGGTCACCCTGGGGGAGCCCTCACAAGGCAGCGGGTTTTCCGGGCCGTTCCGGAAGCAAGTTAGTTGCTGCAGCCCTGTGGGCCTCACCCAACTCTAGCTCTGCCCGTGCTGACACCCCCATCAGTGGCAAGCACCCCACAAACCCCGACACTCAGCATACCTCCAGGTCCACAGTTCAAAATCAGTTCCACTAGCTACTGTGAATGGCAAACTCCTACTCACCCATCTCAGCCCCAGCCACCATGCCCAATCTGGGCAGTACCCTCACCCACACTGAGCCTTCTCCCCAGAGCCCCAGGTCCCTCCCTCTGGCCCAGCCCTGACTAGCAGGCTGGGGCACATCTGTGTCAGGCTCAGCCTCTCCTGGTGGCAAGGCAGGCTCAGGAGGGCATCGGCACGTGTGTGATGGTTGGTGAGCTCTGCCCCTGCCGCCATCACTCTGTCGCAACAGCACCAGCCCCTCAGGGTGGCGGGGACTGCCAGGAGCAAGGGGCAGCCGGAGCTGCAGCCCAGGTGAAGGGGGCCTGCAGGGCGGGGCAGGCCCTGTCTCCCCGAGCACTCTGTCTACCTGCCTGCCAGGCATGCCTGGATGCCTCCTGGCCCCAGGGCTCCGACCCCATCCATGGGACACAGAGCACATGGCCTGGACAGGCAGACGGGCCAGGGCTGCTCTCCCTCCATGCCCGGTTCCCTCCCATGTAAATGAAAGCAGAACCGACCCTACTTTGCAGGACTGGCAGTGCCCAAATCCCATCCTGAGCCAAGGCCCCACGCCTGCTGGGAGATGACCCGAGGGGCTGAGCCCTGCTGCCCGGAGGCAGGGGAGGCGGGGCACCCAGCGGATCCTCCATCCCCATCCCAACCAGAAACATCTTTCAAAGTCAGTCCTATTTCGGTGCCTTTGTGTTCATCATCCCCCTGGAGAATTGGTGTTTAATTGCTGTCTAATTTGCATGATTGTGCATATTAATCCCTAAGTCTAATGAATATTCATGCATTCATTTAGATTTTGTTTCCTAATAAAAAATTTCCAGTGTCATTATGGTGGGGAGCTAGGAGGGCTGCCTTGGCGGGTGCAGGGCCAGGCAGGGGGCCCCGGGGTCTCCAGGAATCCATCTGGCTCACTGCCCGGTTTGGGGTAGCCGCACCCCCACGCGGACCCTGAACAAGCCAAGAGGCAGGAGCGACCCGGGCGATGCGCCAGAACCGAGTCCCACTTTCCCTCCGTGTCTGCTTGCCTCTTGGCCCTGCGCCCTCTGAAGGCGCCCCTGCTGCCCCCAGAGGCACCAGGACCCCAAACTGCAGACAACGCCGACTCAGTGCCCCCAGCCCCCAGGGCCAGCGGCGGTGAGGGGCCCCCACGCTGTCACCCGTGTGGCCCCAAAGCTCTGGGCAGAGGCGGCGGGTGCTGCACTGCCCTCCCCCTCCCAGAACGGCAGAAGTCGGGATGGTCCCTCCCCCCCCACCGTTAATACAGTTATTAACCCACCGCTGATTAATTATGCAATTTAATAACCTGCTCATGAATATTCACAACACACTAATTGCTGGTGCTCTAATTAAAACGCTCTACAAGAATAAGATGTTGCCTTTGGGGTGTAATTTTTTATGATTCCTTTTTCCTTAGTGTTGGAGGTGAGGTGCTCGTGGGACGGCACCCGGATCTCCGCCCCGGCTGAGGGTAGGGACCCCGCGGGCGGCTCTGGGGTGCGCAGGGCCCCCTCCCCGGTGGCCCTGCCTGATGGGGGGGGTGGGGCGGCGGCTCTGCAGCAGACACTGGGTGGGGCTGACTGGCCCGCTGGAGTCCTCTGGGGCAGCCTCAGCAACCTGCAGCCCACCCACCGAGTCTGGCCCCCCACCTGCCTCTGGAAATGAAGTCTTACTGGCACTCGGCCACACCCTTCTGTCCCATGCTGCCCACGGCGGCTCTCATGGCGGAATGGCTCAGCTGCTGGCCTTCACGGTGGTCAGCTGACCCCGGCACAGACGGATTCCTGGAGCCGGTCCCAGTACAAGGACACCTGACCCACAGACTTGGGTACGAGGAATGGGGTTCTGGTGTGGGACAGGCCAAATCCAGTAAGTCACCCAGCCGTGCCTACCACCCGCACCCCAAGCTGGCAGGGCCGATGCCGGATGGGCAGCAGCCCTGTGCTCACGGCAGTCCTCTCAGGCTTCGCGCCCACGTCCCAGCCCACGGGGCCTCAGAGAGCTCTCAGAGTCACACCTGGCACTCTCCTGCTAACGCATCCCACGGCTCCCCATGCCTCTGGGCAGCCAGACCCCCTGGCCTCCATTCTCCCCAAGCTTGGCTGTCAACAACCCGCAACCCTGAGCTGACCCCACCCACACCTCGGCGGAGCACCGCCCCGGTGGTCCCCGCACCTGCTGGTTCTTCTGCCTTCAGGGAAGTTGCCCTGCCCGCCAGCTCCCAGCCCAGGGCCCTCCCTGTGTCCCTGGCATGGCACTGAGTCGGCCCCCTTCAAACAGCCTCCACAGCAGGTGTGCCCCACGGCGCCGTGAGGAACTGTCTCCTATGGGACTCGCTGCCCCATGACGGTCTTCTCCACCTGCGTGGCTCCCAACGGCCTGACACGTGGCCGGCCTGACTAGCAGGACTGCGGACTGTGACTTCAGTTCACACAACTCCAGAGGGCGGGTGTGGCTCCCAGCTGCTATACTGACCGTGGGGCTGGAAACAGTGCTGAAAACCATCTCCTGCGATTCCAGCTGGAAAACTGACGCCTCAGGGCGACTTCTCGGTGGGTCGCTCTTCGGTTTACCTGGTGGCTGGTGGGACCCCGGGCCCGGAGCCCCCATCTTTTCCTTACGATGAAGGCCCCCCAGACACTGGACGGGGCCCACTCCTCACACTAGTTTCAATTTGGGGGGCGGCCTTTCCACAAGGGGACTGTGGGCTCTCTTGGGCTTTCTGGAGGCAAGTTTTAAAAATCGCCATCATTTCAAACTTGGAGGAAACTTGGTGCACCCGCTGGTCACCTTGTCCTTTTGCCTTCGCCGTGGAATGAGTGGGAATGCCCTCTGACCTGCAGAATGCTAAGTTCTGATTAGATTTCCAGGGCTGGCTGAGGTCTTGGCCGCCCAGTGCTCCCCCGCGTCCTGAAAGGGTCGGAAACGGGCAAGATGTCGCTGGAGGAGCGCCCACCAGGGGCCCCGGGCTCCGGCAAATGGCCCCCGAAATGGGGGGTGGGAAAGCAGGCGTCCCCCACTACCCCCGAGCAAGCAGATCTGAGGCCCAAGGGGAAAGAACGGAGGCCACACCTCACCCTTCCTAAGAGGGGGGGAGTCCCCCAAACTAGGGGTTTCCTCCAGGATGCCTGGTCCCACCCCCCAAGTGGCCTCCACCCCAGGGTACTGGCATGGAGAGTGGAGCCGGCCGCAGGTGGGGTCCCACGTGTATGTAGTGATCCACAGGGAAATGTGACCCCCGGCTGCAGAAGCTGCCTGCCCCCTCCCTCCCTAGGATTTCAGATTCAGGACCCAAGTGGTAACAGAAGGACCCCGACATGCTTAAGGCTCAACGGGGGCCCACATGGGCTCCAAGTGTGGGGAGAGGAGAACCTGCCCCCCGTCTCCAAACAGGAGCTGAGAAGCCGAACCTCTGCAAGGCACAGGCAGGGCAGAAACATGGGACGCAGGAGGTGGGCCAGGCCTGTGGGTTCAGGACTCACTCGAGCAAACAGCGTCTGAGGCAGCGGCCAGCACACACCCTCCAGGCAATTAGAGAGCTGGGGCTTCTTCAGAACAGAAGAGGAGATTTTGGAGACAAGGTGAAAGGAAACACTAAGGAGAGAAGCCACGGCGTCTTAAACGCAGCGTGGGGGGCAGCCAGCGGGCCTGAGGGTGCAGGAAGGCTGCCAGGAGGGGTGGGAGGCAGGTTCTGGGGGAGGCAGCACGGAGGGTTGCCGGGCACCTGCGGGCCCTAGGGCACGGGCTCCCCAACGGCCCAAAACCCACGGGTGAGGTCGAGGGGGCGCAGGCACAGGGCAGCTGGCCCTGGAGACACAGGGTCCTGCTCCCGAGGCACCGGCCCCGGGCACACGCTGCCGTCTATACCCGTCAGGAGGGGGCCAGCCCACGCCCCAGGGGGATGTGGGACTAAAAGATGCCGCCACACCAAGAAGGAAGAGCCCCCGGGCCAGGGTTCGATCCATGGGACCCATGCTACGGCGGCCGGTAAGCCAGTTTTACACGTGAGGAAACTGAGGCATAAAGACGCCCCACGACAAGGGGCGGAGTCCACGCAGACACAGCACACGTGCATGCGTGTGGTATGCATTCAGCTCAAAGAGGAACCAGGGCTTTGAAAAGCCGCGATTTCCTTATAGTAAATCTACCTCACGGCAGGGGAGCCATCAGGCCCGCCCCACCACCTTCGGAGCAGACTGAACGGGAAGCCCCCAGCAGCGCAGGTGCTTTGCAGCAGCAACGGGGAGACAGCGCGGGAAAGGCAGCGCCGCTAGGAGGCGGCAGTCTGAGATGCTGCAGAGGCCGAGGCATGCCAGGCTCGGCGCTCTTTCTAGAAATCCACACTAGGCGCCTGCAGCAAATGGCTCTGAACAGGAAACCAGGACCTGCGCCCTGGCGCTAAGATGTAATAGGGGTCAGTCACTATGCTGCAGGGAGCGGTGGAATGTGAGGGGCCGGCCTCCTAGGCTGCAGGGCACGCGCTTCCCCGACGAAGGGCTGCACCCGCACTGGAGCCCCACGGACGCGAGCCCGATGACCTAGGGTCCAAACAGAGGCCTGGAGACCAACGAATGGACAGTGAGGACACCAGTGCCCTTGGTCCTTGACACTAACATGTTACACATTAAGTCTAAACACGGCTGTGCGGGGATGGGGGTGAAGGCCTCGCAGTCCTCGTGGACGTGTCAGCGACAGCACGCAGGCTCTGTACCCTCCTGCAGGGAGGGGCCCCAGCGCAAGCCGCATCCATTTTCTGCATCGGTGACCTAGAGATGAGCCAGTCAAGGCACCAACACTCCACTCCCAGCCTGGAAATAAGACGTCTCCCAGGGAATTGGGCTCAAAGAGAAAATTCTTTATAAAATTATCAGATATCTCTAAAAAATAACAAACGGATGCATTATTGAAACCAACAGGATGGGGCTAAGACGGACCCAGGAAGGACGTGTGTGACCCTCCACACTGACTACCAAACGCAAGAGAACAGAAATCAAATTTGACGTTCGATTCAAAAGTAAAAAAAAAAAAGGAAAACTTTAAAAAGAAGAGGAATTAAGATAGAAATAGAGAAGAGAAAAGCAGTCGATTGATAAACATTGATTGCACAGTGAAGCAGATTCCCTGTAAGAAAAATCAATGAAACAGATAAAGAACAAGGCGACAGAACCAAGGTCAAAAGAACAACAAGAGAAAGTAAGAGATTCGGGACTGAAGCGCAGAGCCCACTGCCTGACGCGGACAGGGAGTCTTACACTGTCCTCCAGAATGCAAAGGCCGCCATTTAAAAACGTGCCCTGAGAAAGTCCTGACACCGACACGAGTGGACAAAATCTCAACAGGTTGCTGTCGCAGATGAAGACGGCAGCCGGCAGGCAGGGCAGGGGGCTGGTTCTCTGTGCCGAGGGGCTGGGAGGCCCCACCGGCTGGACATTGTGCCAGAGAAGCTGGTTCAAAACGCAAAAGAAGTTTCAGCCTAAGTCAGAAACACAGGAAGACACGAAAGACGACACCAGCAGATCTAGCCTGGTGGATAGGGATGCACACCAAACCCAGAATTCAAGGAGCTTCAGGGGTGAGCAAACCCTTAGTGGACGGCGTCCCGACGGGCTGACCAGGAAGGCCAGGACGCCAGAAGGCATGCTCGCTGTGGACGGTCCTGTGGGGCCAGGAGGACATGCCCTACTTGACAAGTCGACAGAGACCTGTCTCCACTCGACAGCAGGTATCAGGACTGGTCCCGCTGCCCATGCACCAAACAGCACGTGCCATGTGGTTCCAGACATGGCCAACGTGCCAAGGTACACAGTTGGCCGGGTTTCCCACGGACAGAGGGAAAGAATGCCCGGAATGACTAAGGGATGTTGCTGAGTGAACAGGTGGGAAACAAGATGAGAAAGATCCCGAAACCACAGCATGGAACCCCAGAACACCAAGGCACACCCCTCACTGGAGGAGGACATGGCCAAATTAAGACACACACAACGTAGCGTAAAAACTTAAAACACGTGGAGAAGATACCAGGTTCTTACAACGGGAAAGTGCTATACTATAAAGGCAAACGATTCTCCCCAAACATATCTATGGGTTAAACGTAACACTGAATCCCAGCAGGGTTTCTTGAGGGGATGTGGAAGAAGACATGACCTGATTCTGATTATTCTCAAGATCACGAAGAAGAGCCAGCAAGCCTGGGGTGGGGGGGGAGCTGGAAAAGAACAAGGGAGACAGGGGCGCAAACCCACTGCAGAGCTGCAGTGACTGACGCTGAGGGACACTGAAGTGGTGATAATGAGTAAGAAGATAAATAGCTCATAGATAACTGGCAATTTAGGAAATGTCTGGGGTATTTCAAACCACTAAGAAAGGTTACCTTGAGTTTATTCTGTTCTCTAACTTCCTAACTTAAATGCTAATCCATTTCTTTTCATGGTCGAAGGCTACAATTTCTTCTCAAGTACAGCTTTGGCTGCACCTCACAATCGCAGTTTATTTACACTATTGCTATTTCTGTCTGTTTTGCTGTGGCAGTTAAACCCAAACGGCGGGCAGAAAGGAATTTTGTTATTTCCAAATGGTTAGGCTTTTTATCTCTACTTTTTTTTAAAACCTTTTATTTCTAGTTTTACTGCATTGCTCTCAGAGAACGTAGTTCAAACTTTGGCTTCTTTTCTTTTTTTTTACATTACAACTTTTCGTTGTGCCCAGTATGCAGTCAATTTTTATAAGGGGTGTGGTCCCTATTTACAGGGCATGACCTTTAAAAGCTAGTAACTGCTTCTAACTGGGGGTGCTCACAGCCTTTTCACCAGTGGCTCTGAGCCCAGGGGTGTGCATTCTGAGCAGCCAGATGTGTGCGCATGGCCGAGAACTGCTACCCTGACCACTGTTAAGTTCTCTCCCTCCCCCCACCCACTTATTTTTCATGTCTTTGCACCGCCAAGGCCTGCAAGAGCATGGTTTTCTGCCCTCTAGCATCTTTTCCAATATATTCCTCTGAACCTGACTGCAAACAGGCATATTCATGACCATCACCCTGCAGAATGGACAGGGTCACCCGATTCTCAACAGTTTTCAGAAATGACACCAAGGCTAGACAGAAAACCATAAATGAAAACACATGCCAACATAAAAATTAAACCTGTAAACCACCCAGAGCGATTAAAAATCTCCCCCATTAACAATTATAAACATAAAGTTAGGAAAAAAGCTGCAAATAGGTTGCATCCTTTCTATATAAAAAGTGTCTGCAAGTCACTAAGAGCAAGAGAGGACAGTGGTACAGGATTCAGGAGGAGGCAGCACCGGGTGGTCATTGGGACGGTCACTGAATCAACTCCCTGCTGCATCACAGGTAAAACGGGGGTGGTAGCTTTGCCCGTGTCACTGACCGGTGAGGGCTGAGGGCTGGCATACAGATCTACCTGCAGCACAGTCTCGAAGTAACAAAACCCTCGAGATGGAGAAACTGGGGACACCAGGGGCGAGGGGCAGAGGGTGGGCGTGACCACGAAGAGGCAGCAGGTGAGAGGGCATGCAGTGGGGGCTCAACGGCACGGCCTGCAGGATAAAAACCGTGCACACGTAATGGTAAAGCTGGTAACTAGAGTAAACCCTCGGCTACACTGAGGTCAGTGTCCAGATCTGGTATTATGCTAGACATGCAGCATTTCCCACTGGGGGAGGGGTGCACGGGACCTCCCTGTACGTTTCTCTGCAACTTCCTGTGAATCTATAATGATTTCAAAATGAAAAGTCAATCCATTCCAAAGAAAGGTAATGGAAACTTCATCAAAGAACTCACGGCCGATCAACTTTTACAAAGATAATAGCCCATTTATTGATCAAATAAATGCCCACAGCATATTTCTTTCTAGCTATCCATGGGAAGGGACTTGGAAAGACCCAGCAGGCTAGGGGGCAGGGCGCCTGGGGGACATTTCCACCGTGAGCACATATCCACAGCCAGCAATCCCACTCGCAGAGACTGACCCCGAGGGTACCAGCACACATGACCGTGCAGACCCAGGGTCCTCTACAGACTGCGTGTCAGGTTTTTGACCTGGGCCTGTGTTCCATCTACGATGGCACGAACCCAGACAGCTTGGGAAAATTAAAAATAGGAAGGCGTTTGCTTTGCGCCGTCAGCGAGCACTTCCTGACCACTCCTGTGGCCTGGGCCCCACAGCCTGGCGGAGGATGTCACTTAGCGATCTGTCCCACAGGGGTTCCCAACGGCGGGGGTGGGGAGAATTATTCTCGTCTGAGAGGCTCCCAACCCAGGTAACAACCAAAAGATCTATGTCTTGCGCTGCAGGTCTTTGATGCCTCTCTGACACCATTTTTTAAAAACAAAGACGGTCTAGGCTGCAACTCCCCCCACCCCATGCTGGGTGGAGACCCCTCCTGCTGTGGCCCAGGCTCATTTTCTTGTAGAAAGTGCCCTCTAAGAGAAGCAAGCCGACTTACAGGAGTACTAAACACTAGACCAAGGTGTACCTGGAGGCGTGGGGCAGATCGTGGCTGGCGCCCCCAGGAGCCGGCATGGCCCACCTGGGAAGAGGCGACCTGCCTTCCTGATGAAGGAGCTGACCCTCAAGCTCGGAAGGGGCTGGTGTCCCCGGGCCTGTCCTGGTGACAGACCGCCAAACCCGCCACCGCCCTGAGGTCTCCAGCTCCACCCGGGAGCGGGTGGCGAGCAGAGCTCAGAGCCGGGAGATGCTCCCGAGAAGGCCACCCCAGGGGCGGCAGCCCCCGGGTCAGGGGCCGGGACCCCTTCCCCGACGAGCCCAAGGCTCTGCTCGCACACCCATGACTCACTGAGTCCTCTGCCAACGGGGCAACAGCCGTTATAAAGATGGGGAAAGTGAGACTCACATTCTTACTCGTCACAGTGAACAGCCTGCCTCGTGCCTGGAGGGGCATCAAAGGGGCCTTTCAGCTCAGGCCTTAGGACCCCCAGCACCTTACCTGGGGCTCAGGCTGGCGTTAACTGAACCGGAGCGATTCCCCACCGGTGTGTTCAGGACGGGGGCTCCCAAGCCGGACCAACTGCACCGTGCCCCTCATGGACGAGAAAACCAAGCCCAACACACAGGGGGACAGGAGAAGACCCTCCCCACCCAGAGTGGTCAGGGCAAGGCTGAGGCACAGGCCAGCGCTGCAGACGCCACAGAAAGCGAGTGTGCGGATATTCACCGGAGCCCCTCTCTGCCCTAGTCAGGCATGGGGTGTCCTCGGGAGGCACGTTTTCTGGGGCCACAGCTTTAACCACTTGGGGCTGCTGACCCACATGGACACTGGTCAAGGGAGGACAACTCCAGGCAAGGGCCCAGGGGTAGTCACCCCCGTGCCACCTCGTCTAGGGAGCCCCCCAGGGCCTGGCCCTCCACCTGAGGCGAGAAGTGGCAGGCCTGTCTCCGGGTGGGCGCGCACATGCAGGGTGGCCAGTGGGGATTTCCACACCTCAGGGAACACCTTAGCCAGGCCTGCAGCCACTTCCTCAGGCAGAAGGGAAGGCCAGTGCGGGACAGTGGTGGGGGGACAGACACCTCCAAAGGGGAGGAGGGGGGGCGTGCGCACCAGCCGCCCTTCAAACCCCCCCCCCCCCCCCGCAGCCAGAACCTACCGGATACCCTGACAGAATACAGACGTTCACTCCAAGACAGAACCTTCCATCCCGGATCCCAGAGGCAGAGGGACCCCAGAAACATGCCAAAGCCCACATGGAGCACCAGGAGGACCTGGAGACTCTAGACCAGCCAGTCTCCCCAAGGGGCCAGAGTAGATGCCCCAACGTGCACACGGCATGGCACCTCGCTGCCCACAGGCCCGCAGGCTCCACCTCCCTCAGGGTCAAAGCCCACAAGGCGCTGCACAACCTGCCCATCCGCACCCTAACTCCCCTCCTCCCTCTCCCTCTAGCTCACTCACCTCCAACCACACAGGCCCCCTCGCTGCTCCAGGGGCTCCCCCAGGCCCAGTCCCCACGCAGGAGGCATACAACCCCAGGCCCCTCCCCCGCCCCCAAACGCCCCGTCCACGAGCCCTGTGTCCGGCTGTCAGCCCCACCCCACCTTTCAGCTCCCGGGCATGCAGCCCAGGGCCGTGGGTCCTACCTGAGCCTCCAAACTGGGCTCCAGCCAGGGAGGCCGGCCGGCCCTTCCCATTGGCCACCGGCAGAGGGAACATCTGCGGGAAGGGAGGGAAGGCGGTGAGTGTGAGGCCCCGGATGCCACACCGGCCTGCCACGCCGTGCAGCCCCCTGCGCCCCCGACCCAGCCCCGGCACGGGAAGTGGACGAGGCACCTGATGCGATTCATCTGCCCTTTGGAGCCACAGTCATCTTTAAATTCCAGCTTAAAAAATACACGAGTTTATTTACACTCGACAGGGGGACCAACAAGGATCCCGTCAGGCTTGTGGGACGGCCTGGAGCCGCCTGCCCCGGGCCAGGCCCTGAGGGGCAGGTTGAGGACAGGCCGGACTCTGTGCTCAGCAGCGGCCCGGACCCCCTCGCCACCCCCACAGGGGGCTGACAGCAGCCTGTCCGACAGAAGGGGCCCTGGACTCAGGGAGGTGGGAGGGTAAGGGGACCAGGGAGAGGCCGCACCCCCACCCCCGACCGGGCAGCTCTCCGGGGCACCGAGTGTGCGGCAGCCTCCTCTCCCCCCGTCCTTGCCCGCTCACCCAGAGCTGTGCTTTAAGTCCCTAAAGACCCAGCAGCTTAGCAGGATTGACCAGGAAAACCCAAGGCCAACAAACCCTTTTGCTACAGAAGAAACCCCACACATCCTGGCCTTCCCCAAGGGTCTGGGTTTCACAGATTCGGCTTGGGGACCCAGTGGTTGGAAATGGATGCAGTCGAGGCTGGAGGCTCACTGGGGAGCAGCTGACAGCCCCCCAAAACATTCCCCAGTCAGCCGGGAGGTGAGGGCACAGAGTCCATGGGCGTGACCCAGAGGGGCATCAGGGGCCCCGAGAGAGACCCAGGAGGTTGGGTCTTGTCCCCACGCCCCATTTTCCAAGTGGGGAAACGGAGACCTTATGCTCCACGGGGCCCGGCAGGCAGATGAGCAGAGGCTCCCAGGAGGCATGGTGCCCAGGCTGCAGGCAGGATCTCTCGGGGGCGTGACTGTGCTCACTTACCTAGCCCCCAGGGCCCCCATCTCCAAGGCAGGCCCCGCTCCCACTAGGGAAACAGAGGCTGGCACTAGGGGAGGGGCCGGGTGAGCCGGGCCAGGACAGAGTGGGCCCTGGGCCCGGGGATCGGCAGCCAAGCCTCTGCCGGGCATCTGTCTCAACCCGTACTGCACTGGGGCTCTGCTGATATGGCACTTGCCA
>JAQQAC010023519.1:4136848-4158900 GCA_029783875.1 Phataginus tricuspis
GCCTCCACACGTGCTCAGCTCAGAGGGCCGCCAGGATCTCGGCCCAGCTGGGTCAGCCTGGTCACAGTTAAGTGCCCGCCCACAGCATTCTCCATGCACCCCTTGTCCCCCAACTCAGGGAACTGGTGCCCACCACTCCTTTCTGACCCCAGGGCCAGGCCAGACAGGGCTTCACCTGCAGGGGAAGTCGGCTCTGTTTCTTGTGACACTTGCCTCTTCTACTTTACCTGAGCTTGGCTAACAGAAGCCCCCCACCACCCTGAAAAAAAGCAAGTTGTTTTAAAGAAACAAAGGAACTCCCTTTTTCTGGGGCAGGTGAGAAGAGGCAAAGGACAGATGGGGGCTGAAATGGGGACTGCCTCTGTGCCCCTGAGTTGGCCAGGCCTCTCTGCTAGAAATAACGGAGGGGAATGGAAATCCAGCTCCAGTTTTCTCCAAGGGGAGACCCCGGGCACGTCTCCCCTCCGCCTCCAGTTCCTCATCTGTGAAATGGGTCGCTAGCCCCCAGCTGGGGCGACATTCGGACCCTCTGGACAGAAGGAGGAGGGGGGCAAGTGCTCTGGGACGGCAGAGGCTAAGGCGCCAGGTCTGAACCTGTGCCCACCGCGGGCCACCCGTCCCACAGCCGGTCCGTTCCAGCCCAATAGTCTGTGACTTGTCAGTTTAACAAAAAAACAGCGGAGCCGTGGCTCTGGTTACTCAGCCAAGGCAGCAAAAATAAAACAGGCTTAAAAATACCGGCACGGCCCTTCCGGAGCCGCAACCCTGCCGTCCCCGCGAGCTGGTTCTCCGCAGGGTAGCTGAGGTCATTTCAGTCTGGGGACTTTTGTTTTCGACAGACCTGGGCCTCATACCCAAGGAGGATAAATCAGACTGAAAGCACCCCTCTCCCCCAACCTGTTTCAGCGAAACTGGGCCTTGCTGGGGAGCGTAGGGGAAGGATTTAGGCACCCACCCACACAAGGAGTCCTGGGGCTGTGAGGAAAGGCTGACAGCCCAACACCATGGCAGGTGGCCCAGGGCACAGGCGGGCATTCTGCCCCTTGGGCACGCCCCAGCTTCTGGCCCCTGGAGGACCTCACTTCTGGCCTTGCTGGGCCCGTCTGAGCTGAGTGGCCTCTAGAAGCCAGCACCCTCTCTGAACTTCCCTCTGCTCAGCTGGGAAACGGAGACTGGATCAAACTGCCTGTCAAACACAGGGAACCCCTCCTCCAGCAGTAACCCCGGGTGGTGGCTGAGGGCTGCCCACAGTGATGCCACCCTCCTCCTGCCCCCAGAGCTGCATAACTGAGGCACCAGACTTCCCCACCAGCGTCTCTGCCCTGCTCGCTCAGAGTCCCTGCACAGGTGGGTGTGGTGCTGGGCACCCTTCTGCGTTCACCCCGGAGCAGGTAACCCTCATCATACACACGTCACAGATCAGAAGGCGAGCTGCAGCGGGCCGGAGCCGAGCTGCCCAGGGCTGAGCCTCCCCGAGGAAGCGTGGGAGGCTCCAGGCAGCCTCGGGCCCCCCATCTGTAAAGGGGGAGACTGGACCCATTCTGCACCTGGGCAAACACTCGGGGTGACAGGTGCCTCTGCAAGCTGACGAGGGCCCGGACGCTGCACACTGCCACGGCGGTGTCGGTCTGCCCAGGCTTACCATGCTGAAGTCCAGGAGGTCGCTAAGCTCCTTGTCTGTGCCCACGGGCGCCATCCTCTGAGGCTGGTTCATTCTCCAGGGACACCGGTGGGCACACGGGCCAGGGTGGGCACCTCAGGCCTGGAGACAGCCCTGTGCGGTGGGTGAACGCAGAGCAGAGACACACACACACACACCAAGAAACAGGCAGAAGAGAGCTTTGAGTGGCTGTGGCCCAGATGAACAGATAGGGAGTGGGGGACCTGGCTAAAAAGCCCCTCAAGAAGCGCCCCGAGGACCTGGGTCTGCCCAGACTGAGCCTCTTCCTGACCCTGGCGGGGTGGGGGCACAACAGCCAAGATTCAGGGGCTTGGGTCCCTGGGGACCCCATCCCCTGAGCCCTCAGAGTTTGAACAATGGGGAAGGGGGGCATTGTGCGCAAATATAGATTCCCTAAACTCCCTCTGCGACCACCAGGGAATCAAGTTGCAAATTTTAAACTGCGCGCAGGGAAGCACCCGCCCCTCTCCCCGCCACATCTCCCATTCCAACCACCCCGGGCTTTCTGCTGGCCCCGCCCCCGGGAAGAGGGAGGGGCAGTCTAAGCCCCGCCCCAAGGGAAATTTGGAGACACCCCCCAACCAGCAGCTGTCACGGCACGTTGAAGGCCCGGTCACCCCAAAATTCAAAGCTAAACACTCAAGGCAAAACCCCTTCCCTGCTTCACGACTGTGGGGGGCGCCCTGCGTGGGGACCCACCCACCAAGCTCCCTTCCACCCCCCACATAAAAACGACTCAACTCAGGAACAAAACAATCCTAAGTTGTCTTATTGTCACGGTGTATCCGGGAATTATTTTTAAGCAACTTTGAAAACACCCGTTGCCTCCCGCCCCTAGCCGGGTGTGTGTGGGGGGGTCCCCAACACCAGGGTTTCCCCCGCATGGCCTCCATCCCAGATTGGGGGTGGGGAATCCACCTGCCGGGCTCCAGGCCACCCTCAGATAAGAGCACAGAGGCCTGCCTGGGTCCCACACACCCCGCGCTCCGGCCCCGGGGTCCCCCGGTGGGTGGAGGGCGCGGGGGCGGCCGGGGAGAACCCCGAAGGCTGCCGGGGAGAGGGTTTCCGAGGTCGGGGGAGACCACAATTCAGAAGAGGAGGAAGCCCCCGCTTTGTCTGCCCACGGGAGGCGGGGTGTGAAGCGGATGCCCGGCGCGCCCCTCCCCCGCCGAGTTTTCTCGTTTGGAGGGCGTGTGAAACTGACTTTTTGAGGAGTACGAAACCGCACTTTTTTGTGGGGTATTTGAAACCGATTTTGAGAGACTTGGAGCAGGGTGGCGGGGGGGGGTCGCTGAAACGGGCTTTCGTAGGGACTTGAGAGACTCGCGGGGTGTCACGAGGACTTTGAGGGACTCGGCGAGTATTTGAAGCCACTTGGAGCGCACGGTGAAGGGGGGCAGAAAGGGCTTTTTTCGGCGGCGGGGGCCCGGGCGGCGCTCCGAACCCAACCCCGCCCCCCAGGCTGGCGGCCCGGGGCCTTTGAAGCTGGGGCGCCGCGCGCCGCCGACCCCGCCGCCGCCTCGCCCGCGGTAACGCGGAGCAGATGTTCCCTCCACCCCCGGCCCCGGCCGCCCCTTCCCCGCGCAGACAAAAGGCCCCTGTCCCCGCCCGCGCCCCCCAGCCCCGCGCCCGCGGCCCTCTGGGGGAGGGGCACCCCGCCCGCGCGCCCCCGCCCCGCGCGCCCGCGCCCGCAAACTTTCCCGAAGTGCGGCCGGGAAGGGGGCGCCCGGGCCCCCCGCCGCCGCCGCCGCCCCCGCGCGCAAAGTTAGAGAACAATGCGCAGCTCGCGGGGCGCACCGGGACCCCCGCCCCAACTTCCCGGCGCGCGCGGCCGGCCCGGCCAACTTCGCACAAAGCGGCGGCCGCCCCGCCCGGCCCCGCTCACCTGCTCGGCGCGGCCCGGCCCGCAGAGCGCGGGGGGCGGCGGCATGAACAACCCGACAAAGGGCGTCCGCCGGCCCCGGGACGCGTGGGCGCGCCCACCTCCTGTCCCACCGCAGGGCCGCACCGGGCGCTAGGGAGGTGGCGTGCGCGGAGCCGCGGTGCCCGCGCCCGCGTCTGGGCTCGTCCGGCCCGCTACGCCCGCGGCCGCCGCCGCTGCCTCATCTTCCTGCGGCGGGAGACATGTTCCGCCCCCGCCGGCCCCGCCTGCCAACCCCGCCCCGCGGCCCGCCCCGCGCCGTGGATCCCTCCGCCGCCGCCCGCCAGCCGTGCACCTCGCGACCAGCGCGCGCGCGCGCGGGAGACGACTGGACCCCGCCGCCCGGGGCCCAGGATTGGGGACCGCTAGGGAAACCCACGGGCCACCAGCGAAGGGAAGGGGTAGGGACTATCTTCCAGCGCGGACGCGCACGCGGATGGGCGTCGTCACCGTGACGCCAGCGGGAAGGACGTGAGATGGAAAGACAAGGCAGAGCGGAGGTGGCCAATCGGAAGGCGCGCCGGCCGGATTGGCGGGGCCACCGGCCATTCGAGCCAAGTCCCCGCCCCCTCCCTGCCCCAGCGAGGAAAGAGGCGGGACTGTCCGAGCGCGAGAGGCCGCGAGAAGCGATGAGGGTGCGCTTTGGTGTTTGATTCTCAGGTTCGCGTGGCCGCCCGCGCGGCCTCTGCGGATTGGTGGTGTCTTGAGTTCCCGGGGCCAGCGCCCGGTGCTGGGTGCTGCGAGCGGGCATCCGTAGCCCGGAGGGATCAGAGCCCTTCTGCCTGGCGGGGCGATGGAGGCCGGCTCTGTTTCAGGGTCTGAGAGCTCCGCGTGGAGCCCACGCAGAGCATCTGACTTGCTGGTTGCCTTTGCCTGTCTGGGCCTCGGTTTCCTCATCTTGACCTGAGTTTGGACCGAACTTGTCCTTCACAGGTGTCCCTGTCTCTACTTAGGTCCAGAGGTACCCCCACGGCCAGGGGTCCTCAGCTTCCGAAAACCGCAGACCCTGCTGAAGAGGAATAATAACAATTACTTAGGAAAACAGCACCACCTTTCATGTGTTCCTGCGTCCCCTGTGTCCCCACAAAGCCACAGCCCCTTCCAGGCCTGGAGGGAGGCCACCATCCCCCTGGCCCCAGGGGCTCGGGCCTCGTTGTTCAGGAACCTGCCAGGCACGCTCCCTGTTCCGGGGCCCTAGTCCTCGCTGTGCCCTCTGCCTGGAATGCCCTTCGCCCCAGCTCAGTGCCAGATGCCAGCCTGCCCCCGATGTGGGGCTGAACGGAAGAAGAGGGGGGTTCCTGGGCGGAGGGCTGAGGGGGAAGACCCTAGGAGAGGCAGGGGGCTCCTGATAAAGCCACAGCCCCTTCTGCCACACCTAAAGTAAGCCAACCCTCGCCCAGAGAAGCCCCAGTGCGTGGCAGGCTTAGGGAGGGAGGCGGGGGTCTGGAGGTCTGTGTTGGAACCCCTTCTCCCTCCAGCCTCACTGTGACCTGGGGCAAATTCTTGCCCCTCTCTGGGCCTCAGTTTCCCCATCAGGAAAATGGAAGAGCACAGTCATGAGCACAGAGCAGGTACTCATAGCTGCTGCCTGCATCCCCCCATCTCTCCCCACTGACAGGTCCGGGTCCCTGGAGGGAAGGTGCCCTCAGCCCTCAGCCCTTCTCTGTGGCCCAACCCTGACCTCACAGGTCAGTGCCTGCTCTGCCTTCCCCCAGCCCTGGGGGGATTTCTCAAGGACCAGGCTGGGGCTGAGACCTCCTGGGGTGGCCAGCACCCCTGCCCCCCAAGGGTCAGGATCTAAACTCCAGAATCAGGTCAGTGTTCTGGGGTGGCCCTCAACACACCCACCGGAGGGAGGAAAAGATGCATTCATGGACCATGCAAATACCGAGCACCAACCCTGTGCCAAGTTTAGGGCTGGGCATGGGGCACAGTCCTGCCCTCCCAATGTGGTTCCTCCCATCCACCTATTTGGCTTTGAGCATGTGCTTGAGCCTGAGTGATGACACCCAGAAGACAGGTGAAGAAACTGAGGCTCAGAGAGCCCAGACCACCCTGGGGCTCACCCCTGCCAGAAGGCCCTCCCTGCACCCACAAGCCGCCACTGTCCTCCCTGGGGAGGCCTGGCATGGGGCTGAGTCACCGGGCGGAGCAGCCCGTGGGGGCCCCGACTGACCGCCACCTCTGCCCAGCCCTGAGGCCTGGGCGCACCCCGCAAGGCCCTGGCACAGGGGCAGGCAGCCGGTGGCTGGTGCCTGGGGGCCCCTCCAGGGCAGCCCACAGCCCGCCCACCCCACCCGCCTGACTGGGGCCTTTGTTCTCCCCTGGGTCCACCCGCCATGGGGCTGGGCAGGCAGGAGCCAGAGGACTGCCTCCCCACCTGCTGCTTCCTCCTTCCACCCAAGCCACACCTACTGTGTGCCGCCAGCTGGGTCCCCCCGCCCAGGGAGGGAGATCATCCCATTTCTGGCTGGGAAAACTAATGCCAGGGACAGACTTCCAGCAGAACCTGGGGATGGTGAGAGGCTTCTGGAAGACAAACACAGTAGGTGTAGCAGGCACGGCTGTCCGCAGAGAACGTCCTGGGCCTAGTGCTTCGGGGCCACACACCTGGCACCCATCTTCCTGCGTCTCACCTTCTCTGAGGGTGTGAACGGGCCCCCCACCTCCCAGCTCCTCCCCACCTTCCAGAAGCCCTGGCAGGAGGGAGGGCCCTGAGCCAGACCCCCACGCCAACCGTATCTCGGCCACAGGGAGCCGGGGCCTCTTGGTCCGTTCAGCGCCCCCATGAGGGGCCTGACCCCAACCTGTGCTCCCTCATCCGCGTCACTGCCCCCGACCCCCGCAGCCTCGTCGGTCCTTCTTCCTGGCTTCTGGGGGAGAGGTTTCTGTGGAAGCCAGCTGGTTGGCCCGAGGCCGGGGGTCTCCCTAGGTGCGGAACTGGGGCTCACCGCCCTCCCCAGAGGCTGCTCCCCAGGCCCGACCTCTTGGCTCCTGGAGCCGTAAGGCAAGGACGTGAGGGCACCCGATGGTGCTCTGTCCCTGTCCCTCCACCCCGACTTGTCCTGGGGAGCCAGGGGACTCTGAGAGTGACTGGAACGCCAGCCTCACGTCTCCCACTGCCTGGGCGTCAGGTGGAGAGCCAGAGGGGCTCTGGACGCAGCCCAGCGGACCCGACCTCACTGGGGTGGGTCCCTGGGGCGGGGACTCTTGGGCGTGACCCGTGGGATGAGCCCAGTCAGTGGGCAAAGAGGGACAGCACTCGGGGCGGGGGGCTGCGGGGCTGTACGTGCAGGGCCGGGTGGCCAGAGCCCCGAGGAGGAGGGGAGAGGAACCAAGGTCAGGGTGAGGGGCTGGGCCTTCATGGGGGCCCCGGAGGAGTGTTCCCGGGCATCCGAGGAGAGGGACACGGACACCATCCCGGTGGCCGCCCAGCTGGGCGACCGAGGGGAGGGGTCGTCAAAGGAGAGACAGGCTGGCCATGGGGACGCTGGAGGCTCACCCACCCGTGGGGGGAAGAGAAGCCCCCGGGGCTCTGGCTGTGCGGCTGTGCCCAGGGGCCCTGGTAGTGGTGCCCTTCTCCAAGTGGGACGTCTTGGGGCCAGCGATAGGGCTGAGCGGGGCCCAGGCCCCAGGGGACAGAGCCAGGCCCGGCCAGGAGACGCTGAACGGAAGGACCCCCCAAGCCCGGGCTGAGACCCCGGCCCTGGACTGAGCCGCACCACACCGAACCTCTGTCCACCGGGCCTCCACCAGCCCCACCCCACCCGGCCTGTGCCGTCCGCCCCCAGGACTGGTGCCACCTGCCGAGACTGGCCCTCTGCTCCTTGGCCAGGTGCCCACAGCTCCTGACTCAGGGGCCCTTGGGGCCTGTCCCACCACATTCCGGAGCAGCCTGTGCAAACATGGGGTGCCTCCCCAACGGGCCCCCCAGGCACTGTCCAGCCCAGTTCCTGAGGCAGGGGCAGGGGACAGGGAGCCTGGCCAGAATCCCGCTGACCTCTGACCACCCTGGGCACCCTGGGGCAACCCCCTCCTCCCCAGCGCCCCCCAGCACCCCTAAGCAGGAGGCAGCAGGGATCACCCCATTTTTCAGACGAGGAGACTGAGACCTAAGGCCGGCCAGGACCTATCCCTGGTTGGCCCACCCTCCTAAGAACCGTCATCTGCTCCCCGGCACCTCCCAGAAGTGGCGGAAGGGCACCCCGGGCTGTCAGCACCTTGCCACACGAAGGAGTTTGGGTTTCAGTCGAGGGTGTGGGAAAAAGCTGGGAGGGTGACATGGTGTCCTTGGGGTCCTGGGGGCTGAGCTAAGACTCCCCAGGAGGGAGCAGGTGGTCGGGAAGACGGCACAGCAGGGGCCGAGGCTGGGGGTTGGCACGAGGGATCGCAGGCCATTCCCCGGCTATGTGCCGAGGGCCACAGAGGGCTGCTGACCACCCTGTCTGGAGCCGGGACCCGGAGCCCAGTCCCCTTGCAGCCTCACCTGGCCTCATGTGCCCGCCATCCACCACTATCCTCCCATCACTGTGAGATTTCCAGCCTTTGCCCCTGGCCGGACCCTCCTCCCGGGGCCTCCTTTCTCTCCCTGTACCTGGCTATCCCCTCCTCATCTTCCTGCAGCCCTCAGCCTGGGTGCTGCCTCCTCCAGGAAGCTCCTCGCTCCACACCCTTTCTGGCCACCCTCTCTCACGTACCAGATAAACAGGCACCACCCTCCCCACCCCCTGCCAGGGCCTCGGCTTTCTCTGCACAGTTACTCCACAAGGCGTGGTCCCTAACTGTAGGCCTGGAGCCTGGCACTGAAGGCAGGGAAGGTGTGGCTGGGCTCCTGGTTCTTGGGGACAGGCCTCGGGTCTGAGACGCACGGGTCCAGGAGAGGAAACAGAGCATGAGCCCCCTTCCCGGCCCAGCTTGCCGACAGAACTGGGGTAAAGCCCACATCTTGGCCGTGTGACCCTAGGCAGAGGCTGCCCCTCTTAGGCCTCAGTTTCCCTTTCTGAAATTCATGGGCTGAGCTGGATCATCTTCCAGGCCCCAACAGCTGCCGACATCTTGCTTTGCTATGTATCTCACTGGTTCCGTGAGGCCTGTTTTGAAGATGGGGAAACTGAGGCATGGAGGGACACACCCATTTGACCAAAGGCACACGACTGGGCGCGTGACCAGGCAGGGTTCTGTGCCAGGACCGCCCCAAGGCAGGGTGTTTTCTCCTGCTTTGCAGAAAGGATGGGGGTCACCTGGGCACTGGCTTTGTGCCTGGCACCATGATGTGCTTTCCATGTTCAGCATCTCCTGTGACCTTCCACCAGCCCGGCGACTAGGAGGCTCTGAATGGCCTCATTTCTTAAAGGAGGAAACTGAGCCCCAAAAGAGTCAGCTTTCTGGGTTCCCCCTGGCTGGCGTGTGGTGTGGTTCTGTGTGTTTGCAGAGAAAATAAACGGTACAAAATAGGTCATCCGATAGGCCTAGGGAGGGAGACAGGCTCTGTTCCTCCTCTCGGGGCTGAGGGCCAGCCCTCTCTGGGTCCTCAAGTGTCGAGGCTCAGGCCTGGCCCCGAATTGTCCGTGTGAAGGTGAGAGTTTTCAAATAGCTGGTGGGGAGTGTGTGTGAGGCCAGATCCACGGGCAGCAGGTGCCTGGACTCAACCAAGCTCCCTATACTCCTGGGATTACAGGAGTCTCTAAAAAGGCTGGACTTACATCCTCCACACACCTCTTTGCACTCTTTGTGAGTGGAAAAGGCACAAAGCTTGGAGCTATAAAAGGAAAAAAAATCTTCTAATTTGACTTAATGAAAACTACACACTTCTGAACTGTAACAGACCTACCTGTGAGGTTAGATAAAATGTGACAGCTGGGGAGAAAAATATTTGCAACATTGTAACAGAAAGATTTGTATCTTTCACATACAAAGAGTTTCTGTAAATGAATAAAAACAACCAAACAGAAAACCAGGCAGAGAAACGTACATTCAAGAAGAAATACAAAAAGCAATTGGAAAGAACAGAGAAAAAGAAGCTTAAAGTCACTCATGACAAAAGGAATGTGACATATGCAAATAAGAAGCCACGTTTTGTCCTAATAATTGGCAAAACAGTAAGATTGGCCATGTCCTGTGATGGTAGGTGTGGGGGGCTTATTACGATAAAGAAATTCTACATGCTTCTGAAGTCTGCTCCAATTCCAGTCCTGCTAATAAATGTAATAAAAATCATAGCACAAGCAGGGGTGCTTATTAGAACATGGTTTGACAGAAACACTCGGAAACAACCTGCGTCTAGCAAGAGGGATGTCTAAGAGCATTCCAACATGGCTTTCCCCGCCTTACAGCAAATGGGTCTGCATGTGCGTTCTGAACGAGAAAGATGTCTGAGGTGTACTGTTCAGATCAATACAAGTTGGGGACCCATGGTGCCATTTTGGGGATAAAGTGTTTGCAAAGGAAAAAATCGTGTATCGAAAAAGAGCAGGAGGAAATGCCCCACAGGTTCAGCAGTTACTCGGGGTGTGGGGAGGACTTTCAGTTCTTATTTTATATTTAAGAGATGGGATTAGCTGAGAGGTTGAACCTTATTTTCTGTGTATGTATGTATGTGATTTGGTATTCCTTTAACTAAAGGAAAATGTAGTTTTCACACTCACGGCTGAAGCTGTGTGACCTTGCAGAGACATGGGATGGGGGTGCGTTTCCACGGGTGGTATCCACAACCCCTTCGGAGATAACCTTCCCTGGGCGTCCCTGGAGGGGCAGGCTTCCAGCTGCCCCAGGTCCCCTGGGGAAAGCCCTGGGGAGGCCCCCGCAAGGTGATCCTGAGAGTGTGAAGGCACAAGGGGCCCTGCAGAGAGATCAGCGTAGTCACCACCCCACTCAAAGCCTGAGTTCTCAGACCAAGGGGATTGGTGGGGACACCACCCACCAGGGTCAAGGCTGGGCCTCCTGGCCTCCAGGCAGGTGCTGGGCGATGCAGGGGGGGCCCCTTCCCCGAGGGCAGGGACAGCCCCAAGCGCTGCCTGGGAGGGACCTGGTCACGTGGGGTCACACAGCCTCGCCTCTGAAAGTTGGGCTGTTTATCCATTTGTATCCGGGCCAGAGAGTCAAGGCCCTGCCCTGGACCCTGTATTCTGGATCCTTGGCTCTTGGATTCTGGCACCTGGTCTCCCCCTGCTTTCACTGCCTGGATGTGGGGGTTGTCTAGACCCTCATGGCTTCTGGGTTTCCTCCCTACCCCCAGCTGGGCCCCAAATGGCTAGCCTGGGACCGCTCTGTGCCTCACTTGAAAGATTTGTAAAATGGGCCCAGAGAAGAACAAGAAATTCCCCGGCCAGCTGCTGATTCCTTCCCTACCTGCGGCATGCTGTGCCGGCGGCGCAGGGGCTCAGACACCCCCAGCCAGAGCTGGGGTCCAGGCAGCCCCTGGAGAGGGAAGAATCCGGAGGAGCAAACGCCTGGGGCAGCCGCACGGGCCCCTCCTCGCCACTCCTCGGACACTTCTCGTCTCATTCCAGCCCTGGGCCTCTGCCGGGCTGGCCGCCCTGCCGGGACCCCCTCCCGCCCTCACCATCACAGAGTTCTCTGCCTTGTCCTTTTGCAGCGCCTGATCTCCTTGCTCAGGACCCCCCACCCCAGTTCCGCTAGGGCAGCCCCTGAGCCTGGCACACAGCTGGCCCTCCATGGATGGAGAAGACGGCAGTCTCTATGTCGCCAGGAGGAAACTGAGGCTCAGAGGGGAGGCCTGAGGTCCACAGAGAATGGCTCGGAAGCCTGGCCAGGCACAGGCATTTCCTGCAGCCTGGGGGGCTGCGGGGTCCTAGGGCAGCTGGTGGGGCCGCCACAGGGCCTGTGGGCCTGGTGTGTGGCAGCGGCAGCTGGGGCTTCTGGGGCCCAGCCCCCACCGGGCTGCAGGAGGAGGGAGGGAAGGAGGGAGGGAGGGAGGCGGCAGCTGGCGGCTGGCTCTGGGCCAGCGCTGAACCTCTGCTGGGAGGAGCAGCCTGGAGCTCTGTCTCTGTCTCTCTTTCTCTCTCTGCATCTCTGTCTGTGTCCTTTCTGTGTCTGTCTCTCTCCCTCTCTGTATGTCTCTTTCTGTCTGTCTGTCTCTGTCTCTCCCTCTCCATCTCTGTCTCTGCTGCCCTGCACTTGGCCTCCTCTGCCCGAGGGCTGGGGGCTGCGTTAGAACCCCTGCTTTACCTCCACCTGGCCGTGGGGAGTGGACAGGAGGACCTTCCTTCCTCTGCCCCTATATGGCCTGAGTCCCCCTCCAGCTGGGAGGCCTGGGAGACACCTCTGGGGCTAGGGGACCCTGAACAATTCCCTCCCACCCCCCCCCCACCCCATTCATGAGCCTCTCTTTTCCCTCTGGAGAGTGTTTCTGGGCACGTCTCCAGGCGCTCAGTGGGACCACAGGCTGGAGGTGCCCCTTGCAGCTTGCTGCCAGCTCCCAGGGAAGGGGCAGCCCCGAGGGAGCTACTTCACAGCATCTGAAGCTGTCCTCGGGGTCGGAGCTGGGAGGCAGAGAGGGTCCTGGGGATGGGGCATGGAGGCTGGGGGTGATCCTGGCTGAAGCCTGGCTGGTGCAAAGGTACCGAGACCCAGCCAGGTTCCTGGGTCTCCACCGCCAGGTCACACAGGGAGCTGGCCTGGCTGACCCTGGCCACTGCTCCCCCATGGAGGCCCCCAAGGCCAGGCCCTGGGGCTGTCTGCAGTGAGCAGGACACTGCTGGAGCGGAGCTGGGCAATGCCCCCACATCCCAAGGCCCCTCAAGGCCCAGATCACGTCCCCCTCCCCTGCCAGTCCTGCAGTCCCACCAAACCTCACTGACAATAGAATCCAACTCTGCAGAAATTCTCCAGGGGCTGCAGCTTAATCACCCCCTGATTAGCATTTTTGCATATTAATGACAGCCGAGCTAACTTCACAGCCTTATTTTAAAGGCACAGAAATTCTGGAACTGTGGAGAGGGTGAGGGCAGGTCTTCCTCACCAGGTCTCAGGGCTGAGCCCTGGGTGAGATTGACCTGCCCCCTCATCACAGGAAGACCCACCCCCCAGACACCACAGGGGCTCTGCTGTTGAAACGGTGCACATCAACCTTAGCATCAGCCTGGGGACCTGGGATTCTAACATTTTCTGCAGGTGGCTCCGTCCTGAGCATCCCATCCTGGGAAAGGTGAGGATTTGGGATCAGAATCTGTCTTAAGACTGTGGGATCCTGTTACAGCCCCTGAATGGTGTTATCAGGCCAGAAACCAGGGTGCCTCTGCAGCCCTCTCCCGTGCTCTGCACCCCACATCTGGCCCTGGGCTCACTCAGCCCAGGCTCTGGATGGCTTTTGGGTCCCACCTGCTCCAACAGCCTACCTCTGGGTCTTTGCACATGCTCTTCCCACGTGCCCTTCCCCTTCCCACATCGCCTCTACTGAGGGACCCTCCGTGCACCCCATGCCATCCTGCACCCCCCACGTCCTCCCAGCACCTCCCCTCCCTCTGGCATCTGAGGCTCCTGTTGTGGTGGGGGAAGGGGGAGAGTGTGCGTCAGGCCCAAGGTGCGCACGTGGGCGCGTGCCCCGGGATGAGGCCACAGGTCTTCCCGGGACCCCCCTCCCCACAGAGCCCACCCTGCGCTGGGGACCCTCAGGACACCCCGGGTTGGGGACGTGGAGCAGGGTTTGACACCCCCGGACCCGGACACACGGGAGCCCACGGGCGGGGTGGAAGAGCTTCAACCCGGGGGGAAGGTAATGCGAACTCGACTGGCTCTTCCTGACCCGGTCCTAACCCCTCCCCTGCCGTTTCCCCCAACCTGACCTGAGCACTGGACGCCCGCACTGGCCGTCGCCGGCGTCCACCAGAGGGCGCGCGGCGTCCGGAAACCCGCAGGGCGCCCACAGCTCCCGGCTGCCATCTGCGCACGCGCGCGTCCGGGCTCCGCGTGGGTGCACAAGTGCGCGCGCGCACCCGCGGGCTGGGCCCGTGCGTGGCGCCCCTGGACTGGGCGTGCGCGCGCATTGTCCACGCTGGCCCGGCGTGTCCGCACGTGGGGGACACTCCCAGGTCTCTCGGCGCCTTTTGCTCCTGTTTGATCGGTTCCCTGCCCTGAAGCACTGGGCCCCGCGCACATTTCCACGTGCTGCCCAGCATATCCGTGTCTGCGCATGTCCTGGTGAACACGCGCGCCCACGTGCTCTGGCATGTTTATGCATGTCCGCACACGTGCGTCTCCACGGTGCGGGTCACCCCCGGTTAGCGCGGGCCCCCAAGCGGTCCTCTCACCCCCCACCCCCCAGTTTCTTTCCCTTGTGGTCCTGCCCCTGGTCTGGCGCTGCTGAGCTCGTAAAGGCACCCCAGATGTCTGGCACCCTTTGGGTACCCAAGGAACAGCCCAGAAACCCCCGTGGCTATGGGAAATCCACGCTTGCCTCCAGCAACCCAGCCGCAGCCCGCAACCCTGGACTGAGGCTCACCAAGGGGACTGCCAAGCCGAGCAGGGACCCTCCCTGATACCCCACCCACCCACTGCCTCTCCACTCCCAAGGCCCAGGCTCCGTACCCTTCCTACTCCACTCTCTAGAACTTCTATTCATCCCACAGGGCCCTCCCTTATTCGCCCCTCTTCTGGGACACCTTCCCTAGTCTCCTGGGCATGAATGGGGGAGCGGCCCCCAGGGAGCACGGGCAGGGTGCCCCAAGGCTCACAGACCTTCGGGGAGGAGACCTTGTGCCTCTGGGCTTCCAGGCCACGTCTGCAGACAGGAGCCTGTGGTTGCGGCTCATCACAGGTGGACCTCCAGGGATGGGTGAACGCCGGTTCCAGGCCCCACCCTGCAGCTATAAGCACAGCTGACAGGGTGCCCAGGGGGCCCTAGTGTGGCTGTTGTTGTGGCGCCCTTCCTCCTTCTCTCTCTCTGCCCTCTGCACCCCCAGCCCTGGCCAATTCCCCACCCCCACCCCCTGATCCCCAAGAGCCATCTCCTTGGCAACTGTGGCCACGGGGTCAGCTGCTCGATCAATTTCCTCTCACCCCTGCAGCCCTGACCCTGGACCCGGAAGGCGACAAGGAAGTGGGGTCAGGCCTGGGTGTCTGGGTTGGGGGTGAAACACTGCAGGTTTAGGACAGAGCAGGGAGGGTGTGGAGAGACTTGGAGAGGGTGAACATGGCCCTGCGGTAGGGTCGGCAGGGTCAGAGGTTCAAGCATGTCCTGGGTACACACGGTATGACCCTCCCTGGGGCTCAGTTCCCCCGAGGCATGGCCCCTTTGACTTCCAGACGCCAAGTCTGGTCCAGGCCAGTTCTTTGGAACACTTGGTGTGTGGGGCACAGTCCCCCAGCCGGCCAGGAGAAAGGCTCGGTCCTTGGCACCTGTACAGCTGATAACAAGGCCAACCAGCCAGGCCCTAGAAACCAGGGCTGCGTCCACAGCAGGCCAGACACAAAGTCCACAATTTGGCTCTTGGCTGACCACTATCGCTGCCTCTGGAAGATTCCACCTTTCCAGCTCTGAGCAGGGCACTATTCCAGCTGTCACACGAGGAAGCCCGGCAGGGGCCTCTGGGTATTTCCCTTTTAGGAGGGGGTAGGGGCCGGACCCCCAAACACACCAGGAAGGGGGGAGAGCTCAGCAGGGCGGCGTGGTGGGGTGGGGGCCACAGGGGGTCCGTGGCAGGTCGATGAGCCTGGCCCTGCCGGACATTGATTGCTAAGTGTGTTTGTATAGATCCTGGGACAGGTACCCTGGGCAGCCGGCCGGGAGGATCTTGGGAGCTGAGCAGGGACGCCGGTGGGGTCAGCAGCAGATGTAAGATGCCTCGTCTTCCCCCACCCCTTTCTGAGCCTCAGTTTCCCCACCTGAGCAATGGGGGGAGATGCAGATGTGGAGGTGTGCAGTGTGCCTCCTGGGCCCCACATTTTCAGAGGGGGTACCCATTGGATCAGAGACGTCGGGCTCCCGGCCCAGGGTCACACAGCCTGGAAGTGGGGCTGCACCCCGCTGTGTTTCTCAGGGGCCACCTCCCCCTGGGCAGGCTCTAGGGAAGGATGGGCCCCTTCCCCACTGGCCGGAGCTGCTGGCCCTTTAAGAGCCTCATTTTGGCGCCGCTTGGGGGTTATCGATTGCAGCCTTGGAAACGCGCGATTAGATTAGCTGGGCTGGGAAGGCGGCAGGAGGGGTCTGGGGCAGCCCGCTTCTTGTAAACGGCTCTCCGCAGTGGCCCGGGGGGCTCCCTGGAAGAGGAGGCACAGAGAGGGGTGCCAAGGAGCCTGGAAGTCCCAGTCAGCCAGACGCATTTGTTGAGCGCCTCATGTATGCAGGATTTGTGGAACCAGTATCCACTATAGAGAAAATGTAATCAAGTATTATTATTGCAAAGAGTAACTGTGGCTTGTGATTGACCCCCTGAAGCCCCGCGAAGCTCTTAGGCCTGTTTCTGACCTTCACCGAAACACTCGGGATCAGGTGGGGGCGTCTCTGATCCCATTATAGAGATGGGGAGACTGAGGCCAGAGCCACAGGGCTGGGCCAGAACATGCAGCCCCCCAGCCCATTCGTGTGGAGCCTCCCTGGTGAGGTCATTAGGAGAGGGCATGGAAAGGACTGGTTTGGGGGGGACCCTGCCCACTTCTACACCCGCCGAGGCCTCTGGGAGGTGCCTGACCTTGGGGAGCAGAGCTGAAAGCAGCTCTGTGCGCACCGAGGAGGTGGGACGGGGGGCAGAGTGGAGCTTGGGGGATGCCCCTTCACCGCCGATTTCTGAAGCTTGGAGAGAAAGCTCCATTCACCGAGGCCTGGCCCACATGCGGTGGACGGGGGACCCATGCAGGCAGTGCCCAGGACCACGCCCCTCCCACTCCGACCATGTGGCCCTCCGCGGTGGGACAGGCACGCCACAGTGCCTGCTCGGACCCTGCTGGAGCACCTACTGTGTGCACCAAGGGCTGGTTCCATCCACACTAACCCCAGATGTGCCATCAGAGGCTCAGTTCCAAAGGCTCCCACAGCGAGTGTTTGTCGGTTGACTAAATGATAGTACTTAGCAATAACAGTAATAATAGTAAATTAAACCCAAACTGCAGAGACTGGACTTCAGGTCTTGATCACCCTCTTCCCTGCAAACATCTATCTTGCAGTCATTCCCAACATTTATTGAGTGCCGACTATAGGCCCTGGCTACCCCCTTCCTCCCCTCAACAGCCCTGTGAGGCAAGAAATATGACTGAGATGGTCTACAGAAGGAGAAGCGAGGCTTGGGGGGTGGAGGAACTTGCTTACCTCTGAATGTGGGGAAACTGAGGCACAGAGCCAGGGGGGAGCCGCGAGGTGGTTTCAAGCAAAAGATGGAGATGAGCCGGACTGGGCCACAGGCATGCAGTGTGCTTGAACTTCACCACCTCCGGGGGTCCTGACCACTGTGGGTTGGGGGGAGGGGGCCTCCGGACAGGGAAGACCAAGGAGTGGGCCAGCCCCGGGCCTTTGCACAGGGCATCCCGGACCAGCCCTCCAGAAGGGCCCTGCACACAGCAGGAGCCTAACAGATGCAGCGTGAGGACCCAATGAAGACCATGGGAGTGGCTGTCTGGGGGCTGGTCCAGCCAAGGGGTCCAAGCCCAGGGCTCCCCAGCCTTTGAGTAGGGCCAGCAGAGGGCTGGGGAGTTGGGGCCCATTCACGCCCTCCCAGGGTCTCCCCTGCACACACCCCCGGTCTGGGGCTCCCCACGGGCGCACCTGTGTGCCTCCTGCTGTAGCTCTGCCTTTCCATCTCTTCTCTGTCCATCTCTGTCTCTCCCCCTTCCCGTCTCTCCCCCACCACTCAGCTCTGGTTTGCCCCCTTGCCACCACGATGGGCACCACGGCAGCTGAGCAGAGGTGGGCCCTCTAGATCAGGGCCCAGAGACTTGGGAAGCCCCAGATTTGCCTCCCAGGGCAGGGTCCAAGGCCGCGGGGCTGTGTCCTCTCAGGACAATGTTACCCGACTCTAGTCCGTCGGGATGGGGGGCTGGACAGCCCCAAAGGTCTGGGTCATCGGCAGCTGAGAGGGGCACACGGGCCCAGCTCCGAGTTGCACGTGAGCTGGGAGACTGCATCTGGCTTTGGTCCCCCAGCCTGGGCTCCCTAGGGGCCAGGCGCCCAGGGTGGGGGACAGCTGGGTGGGAAGAGAAGAAAGAAATGGTGGTGCGTCTGCTGGCTGCTCCTGGGGATGGAGGTGATGCCTTCGGTCAGGGGCTTAGACCACCCCAACCCCTGGCTTGCCCGGACCTTCCTCAGGCTGCCCCCCCCCTCCCCCGCCATGGCCGTGCCCCCGAGGGCCTACAGGCTGAGGCAATCAGGATTCGGCTGGGCCCATTCCTGGCTGAAGGGCAGGAAGCCAGATGCAGGAGGAAGGGGGTGGTCAGTCCCTTACAGGCCGTGGTGAGGACTGGGTCCTTTTCTGGGGTGCACTGGGGGGGCCACAGGACGCGTGAGAGGAAGGGGGGCGAGCAAGGAGTCCTGTTTCCTGTTTTTAACCAGGCCCTCTGGCTGCTGGGGGCAGGTGGGGAGGCGCGGAGGCTGGGAGGCTGGGCCGCGAGCTGGGGCAGAGATGGAGAGGGCACCACGGGCCAGCTTTGCTGCCCGACCCCAGAGACCAGGGGTGCCTGGGTGGCCAGCAAGGGGCCCAGGGCTGGGAAGGGGTGCAGGGCAGTGGCCGTAGGCCTGCTGGCCCCTCTGAAGCAGTAATTAAGGGCTCCCGGCGTCCCCGCGGCGTGATGTATGTGCGCCTTAACTAATCATTTATTAGGTCACTGATGGCTCGTCAATATTAATTCATTTATTTAAACAACTCGGCTCCGTAATGAAGATGTTCCTGAGAGGGGAGGCCAGTGGGTGGTGGGGCGGGAATACAGGGAGGGGCTCAGACCTGGGTATGGGGGTCTCCAGGGCCCCCAGGAGCTGATGTGCGGAGGAAATGTACCAGACGCTCAGGATTGAGGACGGTGGGGACACAGGCTGAGCAGGCGGTGAGCTGCCTGGAGGCCCATATCCCCTGGGAGGGTGGAGAGGACTCACACTGACCCCTGGGGACCTTCCACCACCCCCGGGTCTCCTTCCTGCTGCCCAGGGGCCACTGGCTACCATGCTAAAAGGCTGGCTTTATCTTTACCCAGGCTCTGTCCCAGGGTGGATGGGTGACACTCAGCCCCCTCCCCTGCAGCAGACTCTCTGGGGTCCCCAGGGAAACGGAGCCCAGGGTCGCCCACATGGTGACAGTTCACAGACCTGCCCAGCAAAGACCTTTCTTCTGGCCCCTCGAGGCCACACCCAGGGATGACTCCAGATAGATCCATGCTCACCGAGTCCCAGGCTTGGGCCCGGCTTCGGGGACCCCCCCCCCCCCACGGACACACCATGGAGTGTCTGCTGTCTGCGGCCCAGGGGCAGAAATGCGCATCTTGCAGCCCTCACTCGTCCTCCTTCCGGATTCTGCCATTTACAAAAGACCTGAGAATAAGGGTCTTGGCGCAGAAATGAGGTCAGGAGGCAGGATATAGAGACGAAAACTCCAGGGCCCACGGGGTTGCCCCTCACCCCACAGGGGGTCCAGGGTACTAGTGTTCTGGGCACGGGATTTGGGAATTTGAGGGTCTCGGGACCTCGGATCTGTGAATTTAGGGTTTGCAGCTTTATTCTCCTCCAGAGACACAAATGGGCTGTGGAGGGGGGCGGGCGGCTCTGCTCTGGCCCCGGTTCCCCTGGCATGGGGCAGACCCTTCTCTCCCTCCTCCCCGGAGCCTCACCGGCTGAGCTGGCCAGCGGGACTGCGACGGAGGGAGGACTGCGGCCCTTGTCATAACAGCAACTGATATCTTCCTGTCTGTGCTCACAGCCATTGTCTGTCATTCACAGGGCCATTGTCGCCTGTCTACAGGAGGGGAAACTGGGGCACTGAATGGTGGGCGGTTGCCAGAGGTTGCCTGGTGGTAAGCCAACGTTGAGTCCAGGATTCTCGGGCTCCAGCCTCGGGTCGGGACTCCCGGTCTCCCGGGCCACTTCTAACATATCCAAAGAACCAGGGCCCTCCCCTGCTCTACAACCCGCCAGGGCTCCCTGCTGCCCACAGCATCATGCCCTGGGGCCTGGTCCTCAGGGCGCACACCGTCCCTGTCCACCTGTCCCTGACTCTGAAGGCCGAGCTCAGCCCTGGGGGTACGGGGTGTCTGGGCTGCAGAACTGGAGCTCCTCCTGTCAGTGGGCACGTCTGCGGGGTCCTGCCTCGGCCCTGCAGGGCCGCAGCCTCCTGTCCTGGCTCGGTTCCAGTCTCCGACGGCAGTACCCCGTCTACAGATGGGGAAACAGGCTCAGCGAAGTTAGCAGGCTTGTCTCACGGGCACCGACAGCAGGGATGTCTCACTGCAGGGATGTGATTCCCCCCTTCACTCACACAGCCGCAGTCCCCGTCACCCAGCAGTCCCGGCAGGGCTGACGCAGGGCTGGGCACAGACATTCCCAGCTCTCTGGGGTCGGGGAGGGGCTGAGGACTGAGCCATTTGCTAAGAAGAGGGAAGGAGTTCCCGGCGAAGGGGCAGCAGGTGCAAAGGCTAGGGGTGGGCGGACTTCTGGAGAAACCCGTGGGGGCATGCAGCTCCTCGGGAACCTGAGCCGCGGCAGCCTCCGGCCATCACCCCCAGTCCCAGGGCCCGGCTGGCGTGGGCGGACCAGCACGGGCTCCCCTGCAGAACCCCCGGGGCAGGCCCACCGGAGAAGCACCCACGTCTGGGTCTCCCGGCCGGCGCACCCTCTGGCTGCTCTGTGGGAGGCGGGTGGCCAGGGCATTAAAGTTAACTTCCTCTTAAACAGACTTAATCAGTGTTCCCTCGTCCCACATAAATTAATCGAGGCCGGCCACGGAGGCTGGGAGGCCCGATCGATGCGCAGCTGGCCGAGGGCGAGGAACGCTTCGGCTCATCCGTCACCCGCTCGGCTGATAACAGCTCACGGCTTTATCTTCTCCTGCCAGGCCCGGGCAGCCGAAGGGCTCCGGGTGGGCGGTGATGCCCTCTGTACCTCGGTTTCTCCGTCTGTGAAATGGGGCCGTGCTCGGCCAGGGTGGAGGCGGAGGTTGTCAAGGAACCAGAGGGAGCAGTGATGATAAATCAAGAGCGACCCCCATCGGGCCACGGGACCGCCTGCCGCACCATCAGTGAATCTCGCCCGGACCGGGGCCTCCAGGCAGCACTGAGTTTCATCTGCGTCAGCTGAGGTGGGGTGAAGCGGGGCGTCAGGCACAGAACTTAGCTTAACCACCTTCTCTTGACCCTGAGATTTTGTGGGTGGTCACCCAGGGCATGGGCTGTACACCTGCTGTCTGGGGGAAGGGGGTCCGGTGGCGGAAAACCCCTCAGAAGGCCCTGCTCCCCAAGCTCATGTGACGGAAGAGCGCACCCCGCATTTCAGGAGTCTGTGGGCTTGAACAGGGTGGTGGGGTCCCAGCAGGTGAGAGTGCAGGCAGCTCCCGGACCAACCCCCCAACAAGCCCAGCCTGGCACACCCCTGCCCTCCCAAGGTCGGGGGGCTCTCTGAGTAGGGACTGAGACCCTGTGTTCCCACATGTCTGTACAAAGATACTGCGAATGCCCCGCGGGCACTGATCCCTGGGCTGGGCATTGGGAATGTAGCGGTAACCACATGGGAGCAGCCTCTTTCCATGGTAGAGACAAATACATGCGTGTCTAATTAGAAACTGGAGAGTTCAGGGAGGGCTTCCCGGAGGAGGGGGCATTGCGCTGAGACCTGGAGGAAAGGCTGAAGGGAAGGCTTGGCAGAGGACAAACGGATGCCACCAGGAAGGGGGTTGGAGTGTGCGGGACGTACAAGGGGCTGCAGAAAGACCCCAAACCTGGAGCCATTTCCCGGGTTGGCCCCGTGGAGTGTGACGTGCGGGGGCGGGGCCAGCACGCGGATCTGTGTGGGGCGTGGTCGGGATGGGGTGTGGCCTGGGGTTGAGGCAGGGCCTCCCATCTTGGAGGACCACGGCTCAGGTAGCAAAACCTGATGCACCCAGGGGCATTTGGGCAGAACTGAGACCTGAGGTACCTCTTCGCCGAGGCCCTAGAGGCTGGTGGCAGATAGAGTAGGACGTGGACTGCCTCCGGGCGCGGGGCCGAAGGGGACCCGAGGGAGGGACCCAGGGCTGGGGCCACGGAGGGCAGGGAAGGCTCCCCAGGGAAGGGCTTTGAGGAAGGAGAGGGAGCTGGCTAGGCGCCAGGAAGACGGCTTGCAGGCCGTGCAAAGGCCCTGAGGCAGGTACAGCAAAGAGATAGGTTTGCTGGGGTGGGGGAGGGCCTCAAAGAACAGGTGGACCAACATCCAAAACACAAACAACAACAAATGTTGGCGAGGATGTGGAGAGAGGGGAACCCTCCTACATTGCTGGTGGGAATGCAAATTAGTTCAACCATTGTGGAAAGCAGTATGGAGGTTCCTCA
>JAQQAC010023519.1:4159300-4185123 GCA_029783875.1 Phataginus tricuspis
AAATGATCTCACTCATATGTGGAGTATAAGAACAAAGAAAAAAAAAATGAAGGAACAAAACAGCAGCAGACTCACAGAACCCAAGAACGGACTAATAGTTATCAAAGGGAAAGGGACTGGGGAAGATGGGCGGGAAGGGAGGGAAAAGAGGGTAAAAGGGGCATTACGATTGGCAGACATAGGGTGGGGGGGCACGGGGGGGACTGTACAGCTCAGAGAAGACAAGTAGTGATTCTCATCTCACTACACTGATGGACAGTGACTGTGGTGGGGTTGGTGGGGGGGACCTGGTGAAGGGGGTAGTTTAATCATCACAATATTGCACATGTAATTGTAGGTTAATGATACTAAAATAAAATAAATTGTAAAAAAAAAAAAAAAGAGTCAGGTGGAGAAGTGGGTGGCAGGGGTGGGGATTTGGGGGTCCCTGAGAAGGGAGAGAACCATGGGGGGCACCTTCCTGAAGCTGCAGTTGGGGGACCACTGAGCAATTCTCCTTTGGAAAAATCCCTTCTAGTGCCCCGTGGAAGCTGCTGGGGGCATGAGGGAAGGAAGGAGGTGGGGGACCGAGGTTCAGGCAAGAAACAAGAGGGGCATGGCATGAGGGGTGCAGAAGTGGGGAGCGGGGGCCAGATTAGGGATCTTAGAAGAATCAGGCCGCTGCCCCCCCAGGAAAGAGGTGGCTGGTGGGGGACTCCCAGGCTGGGGAGGGGGATGCACACAGACCCCCAGCACAGGGGGGCAGAGCAGGGAGGGGAGAGGGGGAGGCATTGCCAGGGAGGGAGTCTCCCCATCCGGGGCAAGGAAAAGCGATAATAAGACGTATCCAGGGCGTACACGGGGGCTTCCCAGGTGCCCCCGGTTCTGCTGCCATGTCCCTCTGGGCCTGGCAGGAACGGCGCTGGCGGTTTCAGGGAATGACGTCTCTTTTGGAAATCGAGGGTCATGGTTACCCCATCCTATAGCGGACGCGGTATCTCTGCACTACACTCACGCGAACGGCCTGCAGTCAGCCCCCATGTGTCTGAGCCTTTACCAACCCTGGCGTGCTGGCATGGCCGCACATGAGCTGGAACAGACCCCACCCCGCCCCGAGGACTGCCGCCCCAGCGCGGCCCCTCTCCATGCCACCCGCACCCGCTGAGAGGTGGGGCGCTCACCCCTCCCCAGGGCCCCCCCGGGGAGGTTTGACGCGAGTCAGGCTGGGGCCTGGGGATGGGTCTGGGGGAGGCAGTTCTGAGAAGCGGAGGAGGCAGTTCTCAGAAACCCCGAGACCCTGAGGGACTCCTTCCTTTCTCAGAAACGCTCCCCAGACCTATTCGGGAAGACATCTGAGCGAGAAATCCGGGCGGCCCCGCAGACAGGGGGCTTGGACTGGCTGCCGACGCTGGGCCTTGACACTGCCACCCCCAGGCTGCCCCGAATCTTCCCCCGTCCAGCACACCACCCACCAGGGCCCCCACCCTCCCCTCCACACCCAGGACCCGCCCCTGCCCCCTCTCCAGGGTCCCTCCGTCCCCGGGGGCCCTCACTGCCCCTGGGCTTCACCCCGTCCATCCCCGGGGGCCCTCACTGCCCCGGGCTGACAGCCCCATAAACCCAGGATTCACACCCACTCAGCACAAGTTTAGGGGCTGCCTTGGCCCTGCTGTGCTCTTGTCTGTGACAAAAAGACCTGAGTCCTCTTGTCCCCAGTGAACCCTGTCCCCTGGCTGCTCAGGCCTGGGGTCATGCTAGACATGCAGCCCCTGCAGAGCAGGACAACTTCAGGTCCTCGCCCCCAGGTGGACTCAGTGCAGGGGACCCTCCCCAGCTCTGGTCGACAGCCTGGGCAGCGGGGACCCCTCAAAATCCAGGCTGGGACGGCCCACGCCAAGCGCCAGGCTGACCCTGTCCACCTGCTCACTCATCTGAGCCCTTCCACATCCCAGGTCACTCTGGTGTCCCAGAGAAAGGTGTCTGGGGGACGGTAATGGGGGGCCCCTGCCTCGGTGTGGGGAGCAGGGTGCTGGCGAGAGATCACCAGGGGGACGGCCCTGCTGCTCCCGGAGCAAACGCTCCCCTTCTGGAAGCAGCCAGAGCCTGGCGGGTGCACCGCGGCTGGGGGGGAGCTCGGCACAGGGCCGTCGGCCGCCGGGGATGGGGCGACCCGTTACTGCGCCTCCATCCCCAGCTCTCGCCCGCAGCCCCTCTTGGCATCAGCACATCCCTAATTTCCAGGCCTGCCAGCCCCCCCCCGAAATAGCAACGGGTTACCCACCGTGGCTCACAAGCTTCCCATTCTCCACTCTGCCGCAAACACCAGTTTTGAACAGCTTTAAAAAGTGGGCAGAGCGAGTGTGGGAAGAGGTGGAGAGATGGGACCCTCGAGCCGGCCGTGGGGACGGCGGACGCTCCGCTGTTTCCACAAGTTCAGAGTCACTAGCTGGTCCGGCGGCTCCATGGGGAGCCCCGATGGCCTCAGCGGCCTGGGGTTTTTAAAAACTGAGGTAAAACTGACATAAAACAAAGGTGACCATTTAAAGCGAAGAGCTCCGTACAGTGTCAGGCCACCGCCCCCTCTGTCCAGTTCCGGAACATTCCATCCCCCCAAGCAGCCTTGACCCCATGAGCCGTCATCACCCCCACCCCTCCCCAGCCCCCGGCACCTACGGGCCCACGTTCTGTCTGTGGACCCACCTGTTGTGGGCATGCCACAGAAATGGGGCCACACTGTGTGGCCTGCGTGTCTGGTGTCTCCCCAAGCACCGTGCGTTCAGGGTCCATCCACGTGGAGCGCGGGGCAGGGCTCCGTATGTGGAGGGACGTGTGTGTGTCCGCTCACCTGGGCTGTTCCCACCTGTGGTGGCCGTGTGTCATCCCTGTCTTTGGGGCTTTGGGTAGAGGCCTGGGAGTGGAGTCGGAGGTGGACTCTTTGTTCATGTTTTCTGCAGCAGCTGGCCACCCGAGGGGACATGTCTACAGGAACCACGGATCAGGGGTGCGCCTCTTTGGGGTAACTATTCAGCCCACAGCAGGCCCGCTCCCCACTGAACCTCCCTCATCCCAACCCTAACTTGGAGCCCCCAGGAAAAACCTGAACCCCTGAGATGAGATGCTTTCCTGTCTCTCACTCGCTCAATGAACGGGTGTGTGCGCCTGTGGGGCAGGCCTGACGTTGTGGGCGTGGGAGCCATGCCGCCGCCCGGGGCTCCGTGCACGCTTGAACGCCCCCCTGCTGCCACCTTGAAATGCTTGCTAGTTCGGGCTTTCAACGTGTGTTTCATAAGTGAAGTCCAATGGAGGCACGGAGCGGGTCCCACCAGCCCAGGACCCACGCGCCACACACGTGTCCCCCTCTGCGCCCTCCTGCTCCGCTGGCTTCCCGGCACCGATAGGGTGCTCATGTGTCCAGAAGGGCCGTGAACACAGGCTGCTTTTGAGCAGCGTTTCAGTGGTTCTGGTTGGAACAAAACACGTATACACGTGCCATCCACGGAACAGAAATACCGTGGCTCCCGTGATGGCCGACGTGAGCTCCGGGCTCCCCGGTGCATTTGTATTTAAAACTGGCTTTGTGCGACATGGATGGTAACATTTCTGATGATTCCGGCGTCTGAGTTTTCTTTGTTTAGAAGGACATGGGTCAGCAAATGGAAAAAGATGGGATACGCGGAGACAGAACGGTGGAGGAAAGGAAAAGCCTGGCTATCTTAGCACCTCGAGTGACACTTCAGTTGCTTTATGAACAAGGAGCCCTGCCTTTTCATTTTGCGGTAAGCTCTGCAGATGATGTCACCTGTCCTGGTATAGAGCAGCGGTGGGGAGACCCAAGAGGAGGGGAGGCCTCGGGGAGGCTGGAGAGGGTCGTTCCAGGGAGACTCGGGAGGCAAGATGGAGGAGGTCAGGAGGGCGGAGAGTGCCGACAGGGTGCGGGGAAAGGGAGCGGCGTTTCTAGCTAGGAGATGGGTGGGCAGTGGGCCGTTGCAGATGGGGATACGGAAGGACCCTGGGGCTGGGTGAGTCGTGGGCCTAGGACAGTTGGGGGGTGGGGTGCTCTCTGCAGTGGCCTGGGGTGGAGGCAGGGGCCTGGAATCTTTCGTGGGGCCCGGGGGGACCCCGCTAGCTACCTTCAGCATGGCCCCCGCACTGCTGGAGCTCCCCCAGCCATTTGTGGGTGCAGCCTGGAAGCTCCCAGAGTCCCGCACTGCACTGGCTGGAAGGTAGATATCAGGTCAGGGGGCGCCACGATCAGGAAAGGATGTCGTCAGAGTATCTGTGCCAAGGAGCCCCACGCACCCTTGTCCAGAGCTGGTTTGCAGTGTATGGAGTCGCCGTAGGGACAGGGCGAGATGCCCGTGTGGTGGGGTAAGGCTGGCATGGGGCTTGGGTCTGGCTCAGTTTCAAGTGCCCAGAGACGTGGGGCATCATCCCACACGCAATGGGGACCTTGAGCCTGCACGAAACGCCCCGTCCAGCCTGTCTGTGTCCTGTAAACGCCCCTGAGCCTTGCCAACGGCCTCCACTGACCCCAGCCGGAATTCCGAGGATGCCGGAAGGATGCGCCGGTGGGAAGGCAGCCCGATCGATAGCTCCGTCAGCCGCCTGGGCAGGAGGAAGCCAGGCCCGGCAGCCGCCTGCTGTCCCCCACTCCACCCTCCAGGAAGGCGGATAAGACGCGGGGACCCTCTTGAGCGAAGCCGGGCACCCGCCTGCCACCCGGCACCCCTATCTGCCGTGGAAGGGCCCAGTTCCTGAATTGCTCTCATGGGCCGCACCGCGGGCCTCCATCGAAGCCTTTAATAGCCTGGGCCTAATGTTTTATTGTTGGTTTTAAAAGTGTAATTAGTTCAAGTGTAAACAGAAAGAACCTGCTTAATTAAGAATTTTTAAACAGGGGCATAAAGCTCTGGCGGAAACGTGGCGAACCCCTAGCTGCTTTCATAAAATCGATGGGGACCAGGCTCCGCGTGGAGGGCTGGGCGGGGCGGGGGCACCGGGGGGCGGCGGAGCCCCACATGGACGCCACTTGCCTCCTGGGCGCGGGCCCCGGGGACCTGCCAGTTTACGATCGGGGTCTCGGGACTGGTGCCTAATGATTTTTACGCATTAACGGAGATGACAGTTGGCCAAGACAGACCATTTAAGAAGCCTTTATGGGAGGCGTCCTGTGACCCTGGGGCTGGCTGGGTGATGAGAACCCCACCCCCAGCCACGGAGGCCCTGGGGTTGCCTTGGGCTCGTTGGCCAGACGCCCTCATGATGTGGGACGCGCATGCACACACCTGGCCTTGGCTGACCGAGGCTCTGTGGTCAGTGGGTCCCCGCCTGCCGGTTGGGCCTCCCTCCGCTTGTTGATGTCCCCCATCAGTGTCAAGGGCTCGGACCTCCTGCTTAAGACAGGCAGCTCCTGCCTTCCACGGGGGAAGGGGTGGCGTCCCGGAGGGCTGGAAGGAAGCAGGGTCCAAGGCGAGATCCAGGCCCCTGGAGGGGCCGGCGGGACGGTCACCCATCACCAGGAGGTCACGAAGCCCCCAGATTGAGCCCGACTGCTAGCCGAGTCCGGGGGTTCGGCTGCTCCAAGCCTCAGGGGCTTGGGAGGCAGGGGAAAAGTTCTGGAGGGTTGAGTGGTTGATGGCATTGCAATGCGCAGACGGCAGCTTGAGGGCCGAGCAGGCAGGGCGTGGAGCGTGGGCTCCGGCACCAGCTCAGCACCCGTCTGCGAGGGTTCCGTCCCGTCGTGCCTTACACCCCCCCCCCGCTGGCCACGGTGACTCTCTGAAGACAGGATATGTGGCATCTCTGAAGCGGCTGGCGGGTGGAGGCTGATGCCTGGGGTGCTCCCTGCACCCTCGAAGCCTCTGGGATTGGGAGGGCTTGGTGGCCTCCACCTCCCATCCCCTGGAACCCTCCTCGGGTCTGCCCAGTACAAGCGGAGACGGGACAGGAGCTGCACACATTCTGGTGTCGCGCTGTCACTGCGTCCCAGGCCCACAATACTGTCCACAGGGCACGTGTGGACCCCTGGGCTTGCCTGGCCCCATGGCGACCCAAGACTCAGATCCAGGGGTGCCCGGCCCCGACACCTGCTCTTGGAGCCACTGAGGCAGCAGGGGGCCCCAGAATGAGAAGACCCCCTATTTCAAGGACAAAGAGGCCACCTGCTGGGGGTCCCCACCCCCAGTCCCAGGAATCTGGGCAGGAAGGGGCTCAGCTGACGACCTTGGCTGATGCCAGAGGCTGAGACAGCTGGCAGTGTGGCGGGTCAGGCAGGGGGACCCTGGATGTCGGCCTTCCCTCTCCCCCACTGCTCTCCCTAAGGGACAGACAGGAGGTGGGTCCCCAGGGGTGCCGGGGGTCTCTGGGCTGGGTCCCCAGCCCAGTGGCTGCTCTCCAAGAACCACAGTGTAATAACACAGGGGGGGGGGCTCCCAACCACAGTGCAAGGACAGATCAATAGTGGGCGATTTCTCTCCTGTAATTGGAGGTGGATGCTGGTGGGGGAGAGGCTGTGACTGGGTGGGCGGGCGCGGGGCCTGGGGGCGGCGGGGCAGAGAGCTGGCCCGTCTGCAGCCAGGCGCCAGGGGCTCACCTGCGGGTGTCTCTCTCTCTCTGTCTTTCACTCTGAATCTTGGTATCTCTTTATCTCTTTATCTTTCAGGTTGGTCTCTGTGTCTGTGTCTGTCTCCCTCTCAGAATCCCGGCCAGGGCTGCGATCTCCCCGACATAGCGCCCCCCAGGGGCCCAGCCCCAAAGGCACGTCCCACCACAGGCTTGGTAGGGCCCTGGCCATCTGTGAGGTGGGGTCTGCGCTCCCCCTCTTTCCCCACCCAGGTTCGGATCTTTCTCTCAGTGGGGGCCTGGCTGCATTCTCGGCTTCTTGGAACCTCTTGGCTCCACTGGCGAAGCAGGGGCGAGTTTCACGGAGTGACTCCCGTTCTGAGATGAGCAGGGCTCCCCTAGCAGACACGATACTCGCGGCTGTGGGAAATGGGAATCCAGCGATGGAACCACGGAGTGGACGTGTGGACCACAGGCCAAAGAGGGCGGCTGCAGGTAAGGCCTGGTCACCTGGACCCCAGGATGGTGGCCAGCAGCCTTGTGACTTCCCTGGACTGGAAATGAGGGCCCTTGGAAAGGGAGAAGGGGGTCATGGGTGCCCACGGCCAGTACCTGTGCCCGGGGGCCCCTCCGTCCTAGAGGAGGGCGCGGGGGGTCCGGGGAGGGTCGGCAGTGTCTGTGCAGCTGGGGCCAATCAAGCCCACAGGCCCACTCACCTCGGGGGGCCCCTCTTCCCCGCACCCCCAGCAAAGACGCCCCTTCCTCCAGGCAGCCTTCCTTGACTCCTACTGACTGACGCTCCCCAGGCTGAGACCCTCCTTCTGGCCTGGACCTGGCCGCACGGCGCTGGCCCCGGAACCTCCAGGACGGCTATGTCTTTAGGGCCTCTCTGGACCCTCCATACTGTCCACATGCTGTTCAGGTAATTCCTGCCTCCCTCTGCCACCCACCCATGTGTGACCTGGGGCGTCCCCCGCCTCAGTTTCCCCTTCTGTGAGAGTACCTTGAGGGCCTCACTGACTGGGGAGGAGCTGGGATGTGGAGCCACCCTTAGCCAGTGTCCTGGCCAGAGAGAGATAAGGAAATAGAGGGGCAGGAGGTCCCGCGGAACTTGAATTTCAGAGACGCAGCCATTTCTAGCATAAGCGTCCAGGGCGTCTATGTGGCGATACAATCAGGCGGCTGCGGCGACCAGTGGGGCTGGGGGGGAGGACCCCACGTCCCCTACGTGGGACCAACTTATATGAAGTATTAATTGTTTAGTTGAATTCACATGAAACCGGGCCTCCTGGTCACTGGGCCTGGCTGACCCCTTAAACCTCATTTCTTCCTCCCTTAAGCATTTATTAAGCACCTGCTATGGGGCCGAGACACAGCCTCAGAGGCGGGGCAGGGCGGGCCCGAGAGGCCAGGACCCCACCTGGGGTCACACGGAAGGTCCCGCCGCCCTGGAGGGGGCACCCCAGGGAGGGGGTGCTGGCCCGGCCCCTCGAGCCTGTGGATCCACGGCTACGTGGTGCTCGGAGGAGCCTTGTGCAGCTTGGACCAAAGCTGACGGGCAGGCGCGGGGGGGACGCAGACCTGGAGGGAAGGGCAGGTGGGCGTGCAGGAGCGGTGGGTCTACGTCTATAGGAGGCGCCTCTGAAGACATCTGGCCAGTTTGAGCTCTGATGCGCCCTGTGCGGCTGAATGGATGCATGTGTCAGGGTGTCTGTGCGGTTGGACGTGTGTCCCTGTGGTGCCCCCCTCTGGGGCTGTGGCCCGGGCTCCCATCTGTGATGGAGAGGCTGCCCTGAGACTCTGGTGGTGGGGCCCTCGGGGACCAGAATCAAACGGGTCTAGGGCAGTGGGGTCCCTCAGATGGCACTGCCTGCACGTGGATGCCAGATCCCGGAGTGTCTGCCCCCCGCTTCCTGACAGGACAGGAAGGGGCAGCCCCCATGGGGTCTCGGGATGGACACCTGGCCGTCACCCCTGCACGTGCGGGGGGACCTGGGGGCCAGAGACCCAGCAAGGGACAGAGACAAGAGAGAGAAGCGAGGAGGGAAGGTACTTTCAGCTCGACGGTACTGTCTCTGTCTTTCTGTCTCTGTCTTTTCTCTGTTGGCTTTGACTCCACAAGGCCGGCTGGATAAGAAATCTGTACATAGAAACAGAGATAAAGCCCCCAGGGGACACTGCATTCTTGGGGTGAGCTGAAGGGCAGAGGTTCCCCCTTGCCTTGGACGCCCTGGCCTGCCCCCTGGCCACCCAGGCTGGGCGTCAGTACATCCACGGCGCATGGAGGGGGCCCCCCGTCCGCCTGGCCCTGCGGTTTCCGACCATCTAGGCCCCTCTCGTCGCAGCAGCTGGAGTGACTGACATGCCAAGGTGACCGTGCCGCCCTCCTGCTGAGACCCCTTTGCCCTTGAAGATCAGACCAGCCTCCCCACCGTGGCCCATCAGAGACGCGGCGCTCCTGTCCCCACATTAGAGAGATGTCAGCAGAGGCTTGGAGTGGGAAAGGGACTTGGTCAAACACCCGAGTTCCGGCTCAGCTTGGACAGTAACACAGCGATGGGCAGGCCTGAAATGGCCCGAGAGGGAGGCTGGACGTGGGCAGGGGTGGGTGGGAGGGGCCGCCGAGAGTCTCTGGGCTCGCGATCTCAGCGCCCACGGCCCCAGCCAGAGGCACAGGCACGTTTGTTCCCGGGAGACTCCCTCGCTCACGTCCTGGTGACTCTCAGGCTACGGGGAAATGTGACATTTAGTCCTCAGCTGCGGGCCGCAAGCTCTGGGGGAGAGGACCCCGCCGGTGCCGAGGGGCTGGAAGCTCTGCTCAGGGTCCTTGCAGAAGCCGTGGATCAAGGACCTCAAGAGGAAATCACCTGGATTGAGGGTGAACACGAAATCGAGTGAGGCTGCCTTTGTACGAGACGGGAAGGGACACAGAGACACACGAAGGTCACACGGCACCAGAGGCAGAGACACGCAGTGAGCCAGGCGGGACTTTCCCGCGGAAGCTCCGGAAGGAACGGGCGCTCCGGCACCTGGATTTCAGACGCCAGCCCTCCAGAACCGTGAGGACCCACCGCCGCTGACTGAAGCCCCCCACGTGGTGGCGTTTTGTTATGGCCGCCCCGGGACACAACCACGCCGGCACAGGGCTGGAAATCTGCTCTTAAACGTGTGTGTCCTTCCCTCACTGGCCCGTTCGTGGGGCTCTTTGCTTCCCATACGTCGGTTCATCCTAGACTCTCTGCTCTCCTCCCGTGACAAGAACATACGGGGAGCCGCTATCCAAGTCACTAAATACCCTGAGCCATCGTTTTAAATACTGGGACATGGAGTTCAACCATTGTGGAAAGCAGTATGGAGGTTCCTCAAAAAACTCAAAATAGAAATACCATTTGACCCAGGAATCCCACTCCTAGGAATTTACCCTAAGAATGCAGCAGCCCAGTTTCAAAAAGACAGATGCACCCCTATGTTTATCGCAGCACTATTTACAATAGCCAAGAAATGGAAGCAACCTAAGTGTCCATCAGTAGATGAATGGATAAAGAAGAGGTGGTACATATACACAATGGAATATTATTCAGCCATAAGAAGAAAACAAATCCTACCATTTGCAACAACATGGATGGGGCTAAAGGGTATTATGCTCAGTGAAATAAGCCAAGCTGAAAAAGACAAGTATCAAATGATTTCACTCATATGTGGAGTATAAGAACAAAGAAAAAAACTGAAGGAACAAAACAGCAGCAGACTCACAGAACCCAAGAACGGACTAATAGTTACCAAAGGGAAAGGGACTGGGGAGGGTGGGTGGGAAGGCAGGGATAAGAGGGGAAAAAGAGGCATTACGATTAGCAGATGTAATGTTGGAGGGGGCACGGGGAGGGCTGTACAACTCACAGAAGACAAGCAGTGACTCTACAGCATCTCACTACACTGATGGACAGTGACTGTAATGGGGCTGGTGGGGGGGACCTGATGAAGGGGGTAGTTTAATCACCACAATATTGCTCATGTAATTGTAGATTAACGATACCAAAATAAATTGTAAAAAAAAATCCTGGGACACGGTATATCATCATTTATTGAGCAAATTCACTTGTCAGACATGTAGGTGGCTGTTTCCAATTTGCTTCTTGTAGAAACAGCACAGCAAAGAGCATCCTTGACGTGAATGCCTGCACACGTCCCGGGATTTTGTTAGGACAAACTCCTCCTAAAGAGGAGACCATGAAACAAATATTAAGGCTTTTGATACATTTTATCCAATCACCTCCCAAACACCTTTACCTTCAGTTGTGTGTTTACTCTCATCCATACCAACAATGGGAGTTATTCTTTTCAACCTCTTAAAAATCAAGGTGTATGCTCCAGCAATAACCCTTTTAGATGTGTGCCCCAAAGGGTTGCAAAGCCTGAGGACAAATACATGCACACAAATGTTTGCAGTAGCATGATTCACAGCGTCAGATGGTGGAGGCAAGCCCAGTGTCCATCCATGGATGAACGGACGCACGGTGCAGTCCGTGCACACCCTGGAATATTACTCAGCCTTGGAAAGGAAGGACATTTTGACACCTGGTTACAACATGGATGGACCTCAAGGACACAGTACTCAGCCAGACACAGAAGGACAGATCCTGCCTGGTCCCCCTCCTAGGAGGTCCCTAGAGGAGCCACACGCACAGAGACAGGGAGTGGGTGGTGGGGGAAGGGGAGGGGGGTCAGTGCTTCATGGGGACAGAGCTTCAGTCTGGGGAGATGGAAAGTTCTGGAGATAGAGGGTGGGGACGGCTGCACGACTGTGTGTGCTTCGTGCCACCGAATTGTACACTTAAAATGGTTAAAATGGTATATTTTATGTGTTTTAACACTACAAAACATTTTTTTAAAGTCAAGGTGAAATGTATACACAGGGAAACACAGAGATCTTAGTCCAGAGTTCGGTGGGTTTCAGCAAATGCTTCACGTGTCACGGAAAGCGAGTCCCCACCAGGTGGATATCCTGTGGGTCTAGTTCACCGAGCTCACTTCTCCATGGTCTGGGTTATTTGCATTTCCTCTTGGGGGACTTTCCTCATGGTTTCTGCCCATTGCCACAGTCTGTGGTCATGAGGACCAAGAAGCCTGAATGCCCTCGAAGGGGATGGCAAGTTACAGGGGGCCCGTCTCCGTGGAGGGGACCCCGCAGGTCCGAAAGCGCTCACGCGGACGGAGTGCCATGCAGTGACGACCCGAGGTCAGAGGGCACCGCAGGGGACCTGGGAACAGACTCACACGCTTGCCAAACACAGCCTGGGTCCCAAGGGAGCCGCCGGGCCCTGGTAATGTGGGCCACAGGGAAGGGACTGAGGTGGGGGTCTCTCCGCCACTACATGTAATAAATGGAACACGCTTGTGATTTACGAGTCATCGGTGCCATTGTCCCCACAGAGCAGAGCCCCTTCCGCAGCCCAGCGCTGAAGACCCCTTTCCTCTTTGAAGTTTCCACTTTGTCTCCTCTCCCCCTGCCCCATCCTGCCCCCCAAGTCCGTATCCAAGCACTCGAGGCTCCTCCCTCCCCTTGGCCCCACAAGCAGAGAACTGAGGGCCACTGCCCAGCCATAACTCACCCCAGCACAAGGGGACCCAGTAAATGTTGACGGGAAGATGGAGAGACAGACATACAGATGGGGCACAGACAGCTGGGGGGATGGACCAGTGGGTGGAGGGTGGATGAGAGGAAATGAGTGTAGGGCTTAGAACAGGGCCCCGCACGCAGTAAGCAATCAATTAAAATGTGAGCTTGTGGCGGGGTTAGAGGGCAGGCAGTGGAATGGATGAATGTCCAGGTGGCACTAGGGGCATGAATGAGTGAGGCCATGGTGGGCAAGTGAACACACAGGCAGACTGGATGTATAAGTAAGTGAGTGCCCACTTCCAAATACAAACACATGGGTGAGTGGATGGGCAAATGGACAGAGGGATGGATGGAGGGTGGGTGAATGGATGGGTGGTAGATGGCTGGGTGGATGGGTGGGTGGATGGGTGGATGGACAGATGGATGGATGGATGGGTGGATGAGTGGGTTGATGGGTAGATGGGTGGGTGGATGGGTGGATGGATGCATGGGTGGGTGGCTGGCTGGCTGGCTGGCTGGCTGGCTGGATGGATGGATGGATGGATGGGTGGACGGGTGGCTGGCTGGCTGGGTGGCTGGACAGATGGATGGATGGATGGGTGGGTGGGTGGGTGGATGGATGGATGCATGTGTGGGTGGGTGGACGGACGGATTGATAGATGGACGGATGGGTAGATGGACAGATGGATGGGTGGCTGGACAGATGGATGGATGGATGGGTGGATAGATGGGTGGATGGATGGATGAATGGGTGGGTGGGTGGGTAGATAGATGGATGCATGTGTGGGCGGGTGGACGGACGGATTGATAGATGGACGGATGGGTGGATGGACAGATGGACGGATGGACAGATGGATGGGTGGACGGGTGGATGGATGGATGCATGTGTGGGTGGGCGGACGGACGGATTGATAGATGGATGAATGGGTGGATGGACAGATGGATGGGTGGATGGGTGGATGATGTAATGAATGAATGAATGGGAGGATGAATGACTGCATGGATGGTGGCCAGAAAGATGGGTGACCACACACATGGATGGATGAGCAGATGAACAGACGGATGGGTGGACAGTTGTCCCCATGAGTCCTACCCCCGGTGAGGCTGCATGTCACCACTTCCAAGCCATGCTGACTCGGGGGGCCCAAGGCCCAAGGCCCCTCTTCCACCCCCTGCCTCATCCCCAGGACGGACAGGTCCAGGAGCATGTATGGGGTGGAAGATGCAAAAAGGTAATTAATCTACTGAGGGGTAGGAGTGTTAATACCTTGAGGACACGGGGGACACACCGTCAGCTCCTACCAATTAGTGGCCCAAACCTGTGTGGCTGTTCTCCGTGGTACAGCCGAGTTGATTACTCTAATTAATTTTGCATTGACCCGCATGGGTCTGCTGGGAGCACGGATCCACCTGGGAAAGGGGTGCCGCCAGCCTGCCCGCAGCCCCCCTCCCGCAGCCGGCCTCCCCGCTCCCGGCCCCCCAGCCCCCCAGCTCACCGCCCCGTATGCAAGGCCAAGCGCCTCCACACCTGGCCTTCAAGGCTCTGGGAAGGGGCCCGTTCTCATCTCAGCTGAGCCCGGCGATGGCCCCGCACACACAGCACGGCCTGCCCTGCGGGCCTCTTTGCAAAGCAGGGGAAGGGCACAGCTGGGTCTCCACACTCTGTAGTCCCGGCTCCTGGTCACAATGACAGGGGAGGAGTGCCTCCCAGGGCTGACAGGAGGCCCCTCAGCTGGCCTGGAGCCCGTCTGTGGCCGTTTGAGGCTGTCCAGTGGGAGACCATGCTGGGAAGGGGTGCACCGCGAATCTAATGTTCGCCGCCAACAAAGTCTTCCCTGTGTGGCTTCTGGTGACAGCCAGACTCACCATCCCCATGCCTGGGGGTACTCCCTAAGCAGTGCTCCCTCCGTGAGAAACAGGCACACACTTAGCAGTGTGAGACACAGATCACTTCCTCACGGTTCTGGGATCAGGGGTCCGGCATGGGTCTCCGGGACTGAACCCAGGTGGGCAGGGCCGGCTCCTCTGGGGGCCCCGGGAGAACCGTGTCCCCTTCTTCCAGCTTCTAGAGGCACCGCGGCCTCGGCTCGGGGCCCCCTCCTCCTTCCGCATGGCCGGCAGGGCCGCGCCTTCCCGTCTCTCTGACCCTGCCCCCCCTGCCCCCCTCATAGGGACCCCTGTGAGGACCTGGGGCCCCGGGACCCCAGGGCCACCCCCATCTCAGGGGCCTTGACTAACCCTGGGGATGCCTTTGGGCTGCTACTCTGCTCTTCACAGAAGGGCATTCTCATACTGAGATGAGGCAAACCCCCCACCTCTGTGTCAGAGGCTGGGTACAGCTATGCCTGAATGGGCTGTTTAACTTTCGGGGTGAACAGAAGGCCAAGCCAGGAGCTAACTGATGCATCACGGGGAATGAGCCCGGGACCAGCCCTGTCCCCAGAACCCCCCCCTCCCCGGGAAGGCTGAATGGCGGGCAGAGGGGATTCATAGCTGAAGACAGGACGCATGCCACGTGCGGGTACGCCGACGAAACCTCCGTCCAGTGAAGACCTACCATGTTTCCTTTACCCCAAGAGGCTCCCCTAGGCCCCAGCCCATCTACACCCCCTGAGGGTAAGGACCGCACGGATCTCCAACACGAAGAATTAGTTTTACCTGTTCTTCAAATGCATATACACGGAGCGTGTATGTGCTCTTTTATGTCTGCTTAACCGGCCGTCCCAGAGCTGCCCACATGATCTTGGTGGTTTAGGCTTTCCTATTGTTCTACAGTGTCCGTGGTGCCAGGGCGCCGGTGTGTGTGTGTCCACTCCACTGTGGGTGTTCGGCTGGGATGGACATTCAAGTTGGGTCGCATTGGGGACTGTCACACGCACATCTGCTAAGATCGATCGCGTCTGTCTTTTTTGTGGACGTCAGCCCTCCTGTCCCTTTGGGTTTTCATTCAGGAGCGGGGTCGCTGGGACGTAGGATGGGCCATACAGTCAGTCTTGGAAAGCCGTCGAACCGACTTACTCCCCGACCGGCAGCGGATGAGAATTCTCGCGCTCAAACGCAGGACGGCCGACCACAGTCAGGAGACGCCCCAAGAGCCCTCTAACACTATTTCCCAGCAAAAAATAGTCACCGCAGACCTGCCTTCATGTAAGGATGATTGAAAATAAGAACAAAGAACGTGAGAGGAACGAGAAGACCTTGGAGCTTCAAGGAGGAGAGGGCTGCATGCGGGACCAGATACCACAAAGGGATCCGCCCCAGAGGACAGAAGACAAGTGTTCTGGGCGCTCTCAGAGAGAAGAAAGAAGATGTGGGTTTTATTTAAAAAAAAAAAGGAAAGATAAAGTGCATGTCAGATAAGACAGTGAGAGGAGAGCTTGGTCTGGCAGGGCTAAGGTGGGCAAGTGGTAAGGAGCAAATAACGACAGGACGAAATCCCAGATACCGTCAGATGGGATATGGACCAGGGATCGGCGTGACAGAAGATCAAATCCGTGCAGACCACGAGTTGGCTGGATTATTTCGGGAGGCAGAGAACAAAACTAGACAAAACAGGGCCTCCGTGTTCCCCAACAGAAGGGTCTGAATAGGAGAATGTAGACTCAAACAAATAACAAAGAAATCTGAGGACCTGTGACAGCCTGGAGAAGCCTGAGGCCAGGACTTCAGGTCACGTGAGATTTGGGGGCGGAAAGGAAGGACGTTTAGGGGAAAGTGAGGCACCGGACTCAATTGTGCACCCCACTTATTAATGATGTATCGGTGTCCGTTCGTTCATTGTGACAGACGGTCTCCAACTGCTTTTCTGTAAATCCGAAACCGTTCTAAAAAGTTAAGTTCATTAAAACAAACACCCACAGCAAGAAAAGAATCAGGATAGCTTCAGGTTTCTCGACCCCCTCGCGATTTCAATCGGGCCCACCCCCGAAGATAAACACGGGAGGTGGAGGGCGCACCCACGAGCAGCTGCGAGGAAGCCTTCCGCAGCGTGTATATAGGCGACCACGGTGATGTGCGCATTAACCAGCTCAGGATTTCGTTTGTCAAATGTGCCTCATAAAGCCGGGGGGGGGGGGCGGTGAACAGAAGCAGAGATGCCTGGATGGGAGAGCGTCCTGATGCCGCCCTAACCAAGCGCCGTTCCCGGGGAAGGCGGCCGCCGCTCATTTTTGGCGGAAGTCAGGAATGGGCCACCTGCTTGTCCTTCCTAAAAAGTGTGATGGGTGGAGAGTGGGCTGCAGACACGACCAAAACAAAATGAGGTCCCCAAATAAATGACCACGGCGAGCAGCGGCGGCATGTAAAGATTGCACTGGGCACGCATGATGGTTGACAATGTGATGATGAAACAGACAGCGCATATAAGTTTTGAGAGTCAATACACCATGTAGAAACATAATAACTTAATGGCAAAAAAAACCTGGGACAAAATCCTAGATCAGACCCACAAAAACTGAGTGTTTTAGGGATGCAGGTAAAGATTATTCATGGGTGTGGAGTCAATAGATACGGTGCTACTAACAAAATTGCTTATTTGGAAAATACATGGCTGCCGTGACTATAATCTAAAAGCAAGTACTGGCAGACCCAGAAAATGCTGTATTCTTCCCAAATTCCTGAAGAAAAAAATATCCAAGAACTTATTGATGGATGATTGGAATACCCAAGAAAACACTGATCATAATTCAAGGAAGCTCGGCAGACGGCGAGAGTCATGACAGAAATAGAATCACACCATCAGAGGAGGGCGAGAACTCTCTGGTATACAAATAAATGCAAACGAGATAAACTCACTTATTTTTTAAAGGCTCCCAATTTGGGGGGGGGGCGCAGGGTGTCAAAAAAGAAAATCCATGATTGTAACAAATGCACCCTCTGGTGGGGGGTTGTTGATAGCGGTGGAGGGACGGGTGGGCAGGGCCATGATGGGTGCGTCACACAGAAGCCAGGTCAGACCAAAAGTGGAAGGGGAGGGATGGACGGATGCCTCACAATTTGCTTCCATTTCTCCCAGAACTTGTAGGAAAGAATAAACAGGAAAATAAGACTGACAAACGTCAATGTAGTATAAATAATCATGTCGAGCTAATGGGCACGTTAACCCCTGCGGGGACAGAGAACAGAGTTTCTTTCCAGGACCGATGGATGCTTTCCAAAGCCAGTCACCCTTGGGGCCACAAAGAAACACCCCCAACCCGTTCCTAAGAGCAGAAGGTCCACCGGCTGTGTGTGTCAACCACAACGAATAAAACTAGAAATAAATAACAAAGTATTAAAAATAACCAGTTCTCTGGTCAAAGGGATTCCAGAGTATTTTAGAAAAAATGATAACGGGAGCTCCGAAGTGGACAGGTGAGGCGGGACCCAAATCCGGTGCGTTAAATGCTTTCATTGCTAAAGAAAGAAACTGGTGCGCGCAAAGACGGTCGGCGAAGAGCTCACCAACCCCCAAACAGGACTAATGAAAGCAGAGAAACAAATTAATAAAGATAAAAGCCAAAACTAATGGCTTAGAAAAGGGGGAAACAGCAGAATTAATAAATAAGTCGCACGGCTGCTTCTCTGAAAAATATAAAGCACTCTAAAATAGATAAACGGGCTTGCGTCCTCAAGAAAAGGAGAGAGGGGGAAGAAACACAAACAAAAATTAGGAATGGAAGAGTCCACGGAGCCATAAATACCGAGGACATCTAGATTCACGAAGATAAAGCACTGTGGGATTCTACGCCGATGAACCTGCTGGCCGGATGAAATGGATGATTTTCTAGGGAAAACATAAATTACCGAAATCGGCCCCCAAAATGTAAGGAAAGCAGAGCACGTAAGGAAAAACACCGGAGAACTCTGCCTGAAGACGATGGTATAGCCGTCTACCCAAAATAATTCAAAAGAGGTGTTCCGACAAATACTCGTGCCCACGAATCCTCGGAAAGCAATTCACAGCAGCCGAAAGCTGGAAACAATCCGAATGCCCATCAACTGGGTGAACAGGGCCCTGTGTCCGCCCCACACGGAGCACCACGCAGCCACAGGGAGTGGGGCCCTGCCATGCGCTCCACGTGGACGGGCCCCAAACCCACGGCGCTCAGTGAGACACCGGACACAGAAGGCCACACGGTGCGTGACCCCACTCCTGGGGCACGTCCACAGCAGGCGGGGCCACAGAGCGTGGGCTTTTGGGGGCCACGGGCTGGGGAGGCGGTGGGGGTGAGCTCATGGGGATGCGGTTTCCAGCTGGGTGATGTGACATTGTTGATTTAATATAAGAAATATATATTTGGTCAGCATTCCCTGTTCCTGGCACAGACTCGCAAAACTTTGGAATCTAAGTGGTCAGAGAGACCAAGGGTCTTCTGTTATTCCTAACAAACCCTCTTCACCACTCCTGAGTTTACGCTAAAGGATCGAGTTTTGGGAAGCATCTAAGGGCTGGGCTGGGGGCCAGGGGACATCCCAAAGATTAGAGGATGGGAATTTCCAGCTCCCTGCCCCAGACCTCAGTGCCAATTTAATCAGTCATGGCCGGACAAGGAGGCCTCCATGAAAACCCAAGAGGGTGGGATTCGCACGGCTTCTGGGCGGCTGCACCGTAGGAAGGTGGTGCCCGGGGCACCCGGCTCTGCCCCCGTGCCCCGCCTCGCCCTGCGCCTCTTCCATCTGCCTGTTCCTGACTTAGATCCTTTATCACAAATGGGTGAGCTCGTCAGTAAAGGGCTTTCCTGAGTTCTGTGAGCTGTCCTAGCAAATTCGTCGAAACTGAGGAGGAGGTCGTGGGAACTGTTAGGTGGAAAGACGGACGTGAGCGGAGTGGGACCAGAGGAAAGGACTCAAAGAGTTAATCAGGTAAAACCAGTGAGACAGAAAGGACTCCCAGAGTTAATGAGATGGAGTTTCAAGGGCCAGGAGCGACCTGGAACGTCCAGACACTCCCCATACGAGAGCCTCCAGAGCCCAGGCACTGCAAACGTGGGGCGCAGCCACGTCTCTGCTTCACCCCTCAGAGCAGGGGTCCCAGGCCAGGGATCATCAGTCAGGGGCCCCTCTGCCCTGCTGAAAACCAGGTAACGAAAGCCTCCCGGCGGCAGTAGGAGCCTGTCCAGCTGGGGCAGCCCGCTGTGCTACAGAGCATAATAAAACTTGCTTTGCTTTCTTGACTTTGGTTGCATGTCTCCATCTGACTCCCTGTGGCTCTGAACTGAATTCCTTCCCAGCAGAGCGGACCTCTGATTTAGGGTGCAGGTGAGAACCCGGACCTGTGACTGGCCCCTGAAGTGGGGGCACCCCTGCACCGGTCTCCAGGTAGGTAGTGTCAGAATGGAGTCAGACGTAGGATACCCTGCTGGTGTGGCTGAGATGCTTGGTGTGGGGACAACCCCCACCCCTGGGCGATGCAGCACCGCAGGGTAAACCAGAACCACAGGGGCTTTTCCTCGTGAGGGGCTGGTCGTAGCCTGTGGATGCGTTAAATGCCACTGAAGTGAAGCATGAAAACACAAGAAATGCCCTGTACGGGGGTGGCGAGGGTCCTGTCCCCCCCAAATTCATGTCCACCCAGATACTCCAAACATGACCTTATTTGGAAATAGGGTCTTTGCAGATGCAATTAGTTAAGTGAGCCATACTGGAGTGGGGGGCAGTAGGGGAGCCTGTCCCCGTGGCTGCTGTCCCTAAAAGACCCTATAAAGACAAAGGCAGAGATCTGAATTATGTGGCCACAACCTGAGGAACCCAGGGTGTGCTGGAGCCCTGGAAGCTTGGGAAGGACGTGGAACAGGTCCTCCCTCAGAGATTCTGGGAGGAACCAGCTCTCCCAGCAACTGGGCCTTGGCCTTCTGGTCCCAGAACCATGAGGGAATAGAGTTCCATTGTTTGAGCTTCCCTGTAGTGGTCTCTGTTACGGCCACCCCAGGAAATTAGTATCGCTGCCCCCAAATGTCTGCAACACTAGCAACTCCAAGCCTGCCAGAGGGAAGGTGTCGGAGAGCCTGCAGGCCAACCACCCCCTCCGCCCTCCAAAGATGCAAAAGTAAACTGCCGGCCAAGCCAAGCCAGAGACATTTGCGGTGAAAAGCCACCCTCATCAATTAAGGCTGGTTTCAGGGTGGCAGAAATTAGTCCGTGTTAGAAAATCTGTTTACAAACTTCCCCATCTTAATAGACTGGAGAACATGGAACAGGGGCTCCAGCTGCAGACGCCAAAAACATTTGACCAATTGTAGGCAATGCAGAACTAGAAAGCTCTGCCCTCAAGGGGAGGAAAGAAATAGGCATGTCAGCCGGCACTGCTGTTAATCACACAGAAGCCTGAGAGAAAGAGGTTCCCAACAGTGTCTTCTACTTTTTCACTGGTGACCTGCAGGTGCCTTGACTGGGGACAAGATGTCCTTCTGGGAGCAGATTGCTGGGCGTGAGGTCTGAACGCGGAGGCCCGCACCAGGTGAGTGTTCCCACTTCACATTGAGAGTGAGGGCTGAGCGGGACACCGAGGTCCTTCTGATGAGCGCACCGTCTTTCTGTCTCTTCCAGGAAGCCTTCCGGGAAATGGCGATCACCGAAAGTCAGTCAGTCATTGGCATCACCAGAGGGGTTTAACGCCACCCTGGAGGTGCTGCCAGACCCAATAAGGCAAGATGACAAAACAGTCTGGATTAATAATGGAAGAGGACAGAATGCTTGAGTCAGCCCCTCTTGGGGCTGGAAAGTCGGTATAATTTGTTGCCATAAGAAAAATTCACCCATGGCTGTTGTCAGATGGCGTCACGGTCTCGTGCAAAGAGCAAGAGGTGTGCACACGGGCTCGCAATGACCAATGAGAACATATATTACAAAAAAAGAATTCCTTCACAATAGCCATGAGAAAGAAAAAAACTCAAAAGGCCTCAGGAAGAAAAAACATAGAGCTACGGAAGGGCAGAAAGGTAACACGCAGCAAAGGGAGAGATGCCCCCATTGCTGGGCGGAAAGGCCCAATAATGGAAAACATCAATTTCCTCTAAATGAATCCATACATTTTGATTTCAATACCAGTCAAAATTCCAATCCTTTTTTTTCCCCCACACAGGGTGAAGGAGAACTGAATAAAATTATTCTCAAGTTCATGTGGCAGGAAACACAGTTGGGACTTACCAGGATTTTAAGAGCCAAGTAGCACGGAGACTCCTGCATTTGCAGAAAGATGGAAGTGTATTGTGAAATTGCGATACTTATAAAGTTATGCTATCATTGGACCGAAAACTATTCAAAGTATATATTGGCTCCGAGGTCACGGAGGCGTCTTTTCTTGTCTGGTGGGAGGCTGAGGTTGGCACGGCTGGGAATCATGACAGGTGAAATGAGGCAGGTTGTACATCCCCTGTCTCACACTGAAGAAAACCATTCCTGGGGGGGCGTCTAAAATCTCTCACAACCACACAGAGACAGTTGTAAGGTGCTTGTTCTTTGACTGGTGTTTTAAAGTTGGAAAGAATCTAAGTGTCTGTATCAGTCTGGGTCTCTGCCATGGTATCTTTTTTTTTTGGTATCATTAATCTACAATTACATGTGTAACATTATGGTTATTAAACTCCCCACTTCACCAGGTCCCCCCACATAACCCATTACAGCCACTGTCCATCAGCGTAGTGAGATGCTATAGAATCACTACTTGTCTTCTCTGAGTTGTACAGCCCTCCCCGTGCCCCCCCAACATTATGTCTGCTAATCGTAATGCCCCTTTTACCCCCTTATCCCTCCCTTCCCACCCACCCTCCCCAGTCCCTTTCCCTTTGGTAACTATTAGTCCATTCTTGGGTTCTGTGAGTCTGCTGCTGTTTTGTTCCTTAGGTTTTTTTTTTTTCTTTGTTCTTATACTCCACAGATGAGTGAAATCATTTGATACTTGTCTTTTTCAGCTTGGCTTATTTCACTGAGCATAATACCCTCTAGTTCCGTCCATGTTGTTGCAAATGGTAGGATTTGTTTTCTTCTTATGGCTGAATAATATTCCATTGTGTATATGTACCACATCTTCTTAATCCATTCATCTACTGATGGACACTTGGGTTGCTTCCATTTCTTGGCTATTGTAAATAGTGCTGCGATAAACATAGGGGTGCATCTGTCTTTTTGAAACTGGGCTGCTGCATTCTTAGGGTAAATTCCTAGGAGTGGGATTCCTGGGTCAAATGGTATTTCTATTTTGAGTTTTTCGAGGTACCTCCATACTGCTTTCCACAATGGTTGAACTCATTTGCATTCCCACCAGCAGTGTAGGAGGGTTCTCCTCTCTCCACATCCTCGCCAACATTTGTTGTTGTTTGTGTTTTGGATGTTGGCCATCCTCACTGATGTGAGGTGATATCTCATTGTGGTTTTAATCTGCATTTCTCTGATGACCAGCGATGTGGAGCATCTTTTCATGTGCCTGTTGGCCATCTGAATTTCTTCTTTGGAGAAGTGTCTATTCATGTCCTCTGCCCATTTCTTAATTGGATTATTTGCTTTTTGTTTGTTGTCTGCCACGGTATCTCGATTGCAAAACAGGACCCAAATTTTCAGTCTTCCCTTTGTGGGGGCTTCACAGTAACGGCAGGGGGGTAAAACCCTGTCCCTGGGCTCAACCCTGTGACTGGCTGCGGCCCACGGGACGCTAGCCGTCGTGATCGCAGCAGAAACCGAGTGAGCCCTAACCATGAAGGCGTATCCTCACCATGCACAAGTCACTCACTGCTGCATAACAAAAGACTACACTTAGTAGCTTAAAACAACGCCCATTTGTTCTCTTGCAATTTCTGTGAGCCAAAATCTGGGGCACCACAGAGCCAGGCTCTCTGTTCAGGATCTCACAGAGCCGCCATCGAGTCGCCAGCTGGGCTGCGTCCCTTTCTGCGGCTTGGGGACCTCTTCCCAAGCTCATACGGCTGTTGGTAGCATCCAGTTCATGGCAGGTGGAGGATCCAAGCCCACTTCCTTCTGTAAAGCGGGCCCCCAGGACCGACGGGGCAAGGGAGGGAGACACAGCCTCAGCTGCTTTGGTTTAAGGAAGAGCCTGGTTAGGCGAGGCCCCCCCGGGGTGACCCACCTCCTGGTTATCTCAGGTCAACCGAGTAGGGAGGGTCATTACATTATTTACCTTTGTGCAATGTGAATTTCACTTCCATCTTTGAAAAAGGAAAAGAAAAGAAAAATAAACTCAGTTAGGCTGGCAAATACCATATAGCTATCGGACGTTTTGAAAAAATATATATCTACTGGCCTAAAAGCATTCACGATGTCACATTAAGTGAAAAAAATTAAAAGATCGCCAAACAGCCTTTCAATTCCCTATTTATAAGACGGGCGTGTTTGTGGCCCGGAGAATATTGGCATGACGTTAAGCCAGAACGATCGTGGACTGGTCTAATGACAACGCGGATCCTGCATGGGATTCTGGACCAGAAAAAGACGTTACGGAAAACCTGGTGACATCCAGATCAAGCCTATAAGGTCGGCGCCGTGCACCCCTTCTAATTTCTGTGTTGGAACAAACACCCTGGCGAGGTAGGATATCCACATGTTCACATCAGGCGAAGCTGCTGGGGGACAGAGTGGATCTGTCTTATCTTTGCACTTTACTGTACATCTGAAATTATTCCAAAATAAAAAGGTTATTTTTTTTTTTTAAGGGAGAGAATTGCTGTTGCAGTTCCAAGAAATGCAATGAACCGTGATTAAATTTTCCCCATTAAACTTTTCGGTATTCTCTAATTATTTCTGACCCTGGCGACGGACTACTTTTTCAATCAGAAAGAACTGTTAACCTTTCAGTACAGGTCGCTGGCAATGTGTGAAGCCATTTCTGTAAACTTCAATATTTGTGTACAATTATTTTACACGCATGTACACGTCTGCATGCAAGAAATCTCAAAAGGTTTCTCTCTAGAATGGTGACATGGATATTTTTTGTTGCAGTGGTTGATTATCTTCATCTTACTACGATTTTGCCACCACAGATATGCAGTGTTTGTCCAATAAAAAATAATAACTGGATTTATTTATCGTACCCGCTATGCTTTCACCATGGCCTCATGCGAATTTGCCCAACGATCTTTCCCAATACCCACAATAATTGATCTTTAATCAAATATTCAAATGGTTGCTCCAAGGGAAGACATAGCAATTCAGCGACTTTGATGATAAATAATATTTCTTTGCTTCCCCCCCTCCTGCGCTGTGCTTCATCTAACCTCATGGAAGCCCAACCTCGGTGTTGCCCCCACCCCACTGGGGTCCTGCAAATATCTTTTGGTTTTAAGAGTTCCCTGGGGAAGCCTTGTTCTAAATGAGGTGTAAAAATCTAAGCGGCACAAAAAAAATAGCGCGAGGTCGGAATCAATATTCTCTTCACAGCTCCATCGATTAACAACCATATTCTTCATTTATTAATTATGAAGGGGGATTTCAGAACTGCCGTCTCCTTCTTCTGCTGCGACATGGCGCCTCCCCCCTCCCCCAGACCCTTGCTCCCCACAGCCGCCTCTCCCGCTGCTGCCCCCCCAGCTGTTGGACCTGCGGCACCCTCGGCTCAGCATCCCCCAGGCCTGGGAAAGGAGGAGGGAGGGGAGCTTTGGAATCTGTTCCGCAGCAAATTATTCCATTTCTTTGCTTCTTTGGGTTTTCCCCTCTGTCTCCCTGTGAGATCATAGGCTCCAAGAGGGACCGTGTCTGCTTTCTCCCTGCTGTCTCAATACAGACCTGCTGAGTGACAGAGTGGGTGGGGACAGAAGGAGGAGGGCAGCCAGGCTGGGGGCAGCGAGAGGAGCAGAGCCAACTCTGACAGTGGCAAATTCTGCAAGATGGCCCACAGGTGTCTTGCTGAGGCCACCATGGAAGTGACAACTGACTTTGGGTCTGGGTGGTCCTGGCACCACCTTCCCAACTGTGTGGGCAGCGGTTTGCTCTGTAAAGTGGCACCGCCTTCAGATGAGGTGACCCCTCACATCCTGTCTGGGCTGAATCTGGTTGTTTCTATGAGGCGGTGATGTCCTCATTCTGGGAACTCATGGGGCAGGGGGCAGGTCAGACTCGCCTTTACTCCCAGGGAATAGCGTTAGGATGGCCCAGAAGTGACCACAGAAAATGCCTGTGGGGGGCACAAATGGTGGGTGAACTGGAAATACACAGGTGGGTGGTGGAAAGTAGGTAAGGGGGTGGACAGGTGGATGAAAGGACGAATGATCAGTGAATGGTAAGAGGGTGGGTGGGTGAGTAGAAGGCTTAATGAATGAACAATAAAAAAGTGAGTGGGTGGATAGTTAAGTACCTGTATGTGTGGATGGGTGGAAGCGTGGATGGATGGGAGGGAGAATGAGCCCATGGCTAACAGGCCAGAGAGTGGGATGCATGCATGGTGGATGAACTGGTGAAAGTGTGCGTAGATGGGCGAATGGTTTGGTGGATGGATGGATGGATGGGTGGGTGGGTGGGTGGGGGGACGGGTGGATGGGTGGATGGATGGATGGGTGGGTGGGTGGATGGATGGATGGATGGATGGATGGGTGGATGGATGGGTGGATGGATGGGTGGATGATTGGATGGATGGGTGGGTAGATGGATGGATGGGTGGGTGGGTGGATGGATGGATGGATGGATGGATGGGTGGATGGATGGGTGGATGGATGGGTGGATGATTGGATGGATGGGTGGATGG
>JAQQAC010023519.1:4189356-4210656 GCA_029783875.1 Phataginus tricuspis
CTCCCAAAAGCACGCTGGATGCGCCCGAAGACCCCTGAGCCTTCTGTAATAAACTTGCCTTGGACCTCAAGGGGTCCGCACCTCCTGCAGACCTCCCTCCCCCTTAGAAAAGACATCCTGGCTGGGAACTTGGATACCTCTTGGGTCTCGCCCGGGATCTGGGGTGAGGGTCAGAGCCTCAGTGTCCCCGTCTGAACAATGGACAGACCCAGGTCCTTGCTGGGATCATTCCCTCAAGCCCACACCCCCGACGAGAACCTCAGGGCGGGCTCACAGGCCCTGCGCTCTTAGGCACCCAGTCGCACCCCCCTCTCATCTTTGGGGGGCCAGGTAAGGCCCTGGTAGCTTGTGATCCCTGGGACCCATGGAGACGAGGCAGGGGAGGGGTCTGCGGGGAACCCTAGGCCCCACAGAGATGCACGCACAGACTGGGGGAGACTGGGTCGCCGCTGTGTGTGCCAGGCTACCTGGGGCTGTGCTCGATACCCAGCGTGACCCCGGGTCCCCCCAAAACCAGCCCCTCCTTGCAGGCCCTGAGACCCAGGTGGGACAGCCCCAGGACCCTGCTCAGGCAGTCGGAAAGGGAAGGGAGGGGGCCGGCTGAGACGGGGAAGGGCCCCTTCTCCATTCTCCCACCAGGAAGGAGAAGGCAACATCCAGACTGTCTACCCTTTAAGCCGCCGCAGTCATGGTTCCCACTTTACAGACCGTCAAGCCGAGGCTGAGGGCACAGAGCCCAGTGTGAGGTGGGGCCAGTGCCAACAGGAGGGAGAACAGACTCCGCCTGCCCAGCAGTCGCAGCCCCACCGATTGGAGCCAAGGGCCTGGCTTGAGGGGCTCAGGCTCCCACCTCCTGCACAGGCGGGGGCATTCCAGGCAGGTGGCCCGGCAGCGAGGACAAAGGCTGGGACAGGAAAGCTCAGTGGTCTGAGGACAGGGTCACAGCGGGTCCCAGTTTACAGGCAGCTGGGGCGGGTGGCTGTTGGGGAAGGAGGGGGCCCTCCCCCCAGGGTGGCAGGAACAGGGGCCCACGGGCGTCCCCCAGGGACCACCTGAGGGTTGCCCCCTCCCCCACACCGGCCCTGAGGGTGAGCCTGGGCCCAACACTGGAGGTCCAGCCCTCCCCAAACCCAGGCCGGATAATGTCTTCCTGGGGATGGTCACCCCCCCTTCACAGACAAGTCTGGATGTGGGGCAACGGCCTAGATCCCTGATCTCTCCTTTCTGGGTTTCCAACCGACCGACCGACCGTCACCACTCTAGTCTGAGCAACCCACCTCTCGCCTCCTCGTCCTCCTCCTCTTCCTCCTCGGTGGTCTCCTGGCTCCACTTGCACCCATCACGTCCTCTCCCCGGAAGCTGGAGAGGGCGTCCCTGCTCTGCTTAGCACCCGGCCGCGTGGCGCCCCAGAGCCCCCCAGAGCCCTTAGGCCGCTAGAGAGCAAGTTCCCCGCCACAGCCCGCCTAGCAGGCAGGACTGTGCTTCTGGCTGGTGGAACCCCAAGGACAAAGGCTGGGAGGTGGGGAAGCCCAGAGCGGCTTTAAGGAGTGCAGCCAGGCCCCTGCGTCCCTTTATGTAGCGGCAGGCCCGGCTTAACTAGGAGAGCACAAGCTGGTTTGAATCAAGTTTTTAATTAAATATGACCATTGATCAATAAGGAAGGCAGCACTCGTGGGGGAGGGGACAGGCCGGGCCGGGAGCCAGGGGTGGCTTGGGAGACCCACCTGACCTTGGGCAACCCTGGGACCCCTGTGGCCTCACTTTCCCCTCTGCCAAAAAGGTGTAGGTGTGGGTGGGGTTAGGAAACAGGACTCCTGAAGTCTTGCCCTGTGAGCAGATTGGGGGGCCAGGTGGGGGTCTTTAGACCTGACATGTTACAGGACAAGCCGCAGATACACAGCACGGCAGATGGACAAGGAGATGCGTCCGAGACGGGCCCAGGCTGCCAGAGCGAGGGGCACGGGATGCGGGGGTAGATATGCCTGGGCACAGAGCAGGTGTTCCCGGAAGCAGTGGGCGATGTCCGAGGGACGCAAGTGTAGATGCCCACATTGGCACCAGGGCAGACGCGGACTCTGGCTCGGGACCCCCACGGACCTTGGGCTCCGGTCTGGCATATTGGAGGCTGCTGGGGCTGGGAGGGGGGGCCCCTGGACAGCAGGGGCCCACCTTCGAGGAGATGCCAGTACCTTAGTTTCCCTGCCAGGTGAACGCCACCCCACAGGGTGCAAGAGAAGGCAGCCTCGGAGTCCAGCTGGGGCCCCTACATCCCACATGTGGGTCAGGGGACCTCTGAACCCGGAAGAATCCAGCAGCACATTGTGCATGGCGCATCAGGGTCACAGCGCTGGGAGCTCAGACAGCTGAGCGTGGACTCTGCAGGGTAGGCTGAGGCAGTGACTGCAGATGGCCGCCCCTCCTGGGCACCCCCATGTCCCCAAATGGAGACTCGAATACGCAGCCCAGTGGGAGCATGAATTGGATAAAGGAAAAGGCTCTTGCACAGTAGGAACCGCAACGGAACCACTGCTTCCTCCCTCAGCCTCCCATCTGGGTCCCACCTTCTTAAAAAAGGCTGCTTAGCTTTTCAATAGTGGACACGCTCACCAGGTTCCAGATTTACATGGAATGGGAGCGAGTCCTCTATGCCCCTCCTTTCTGCAAACCGCAGTTTGTACTTCTCCTTCCAGGGAGAGGTTACACTTTGTCCAGCAGCCACAAATGGGCATCCTGTTAATTTTCCTTTTTGCTTAAAAACACAACAGAGGGTCCCCAATTCCGTCCTGCTCTTGCCTCCGTGACACCTGGAACACTGGAGATCAGGAGAGAGCGAGCCTGGGGCACTCTGGCTGGCTGTGTAGAGTTCTCATCTCTGGCTCCTTCATTCTTTCTCCAACTCCCTCCTGCCTGGAGCCAGTGGGAGGCCGTTTCAGATGCTGGTGGTCACCCCCAGGCCATCGTGCATATGTCCCAGACGGGCCACTTTGCAGCCACTTTACCGTGGATTCGTTTCCCAGTCACTGAAATCCTTGCACGCCCCCCACCCCCACTTCTGGGTCGGCCTCTGCTCCTTCCTTATCACTGGTGGCTTTCCTGTCATCTTTTTCAAATCTATTTGCAACTGCCGGCTGCTGTGACTTTTTAACACATCTTGAAAAATAAAAGCTCTGTGTTTGCATGCGTATGTGCACGCGTGTGCGGGCGTGGTCTGCCACTCCTCCACCCCCTCCATGCCCGGCCGTGCAACCTCCAGATGGAGCCCCGGGAGGGGCGGCCCAGAGTCCGAGTGGAAACACTCATTCCCTGATAAGTCTTTGAAAGGCTCAGAATTAATTTGAAAATGCGGCCATTAAAATCCCATCAGGGGGAGCAGGGCGAAGGACGGAGGAAGGGGCGGCCTCCCCCGCAGGCTGGGCACCGGCCAAGGTGCAGACAGAAGCTGGGAGGGAAGCGTCGGCCGGGGCTTCCGGGCATGAGCAGAGGGGCGGAGAGGAGAGGCACAGGGGGCAGATGAAGGGCTGTGAGCTCCAGGGGTCCTCGCCAGAAGGCACGGGCCTGGGTCAGCGCCGTCTCCTGGGGATGACTCTGCACCCCTCCCGCCCGAGGGAACCCCTTTCCTGGCTCCCTCAGGGGTGCAGGGTGTAGGTAAAGAGGGTCAATGCCTGGGTGCTCCAGCATCCCTCAGAGTGACTCCCTGTGTGATCCTGGGTAAGTCACCCGCCATCTCTGGGCTGTGGAGGCCATGTTCCCCACATCTGGGGCCTGGGCAGCTGGTGGCTGGGGCGGGACGCGTCGCCAAGGAAACCAGTCATCATCCCAGCCGGAGACCCGGGTCGTACTGAATTGTCTGCTCCACGAAGCCAAGCTGAGAACAGGAGGCGGCTGAGGGAAGGGGACTCCAGCTCCCATCCCCACCTCCCGGCCTTTGTGGGTGGGGGGCTGCTTTCCTGGGGCCGACCTGGCTCCTGCCTCTTCTTGTCCTTTCTCTCTGCTCTTCCCAACGGCCTCCACCACCCATCCTATCCCCAAGTCCCACCCTCCATGCCCAGCTGTGAGCCCACACGGAGGCCTGGTGTCCCCACTGACTGGGATTGGTGAGGGGGCAGCCCCGGGGCCAGGCAGGTGGACAGGGGCTGTCCTGGGGGTCTGGGTGGACCCTTGCTTCTCTGGGGCATCACCCACGCTCACTGTTCACATCCGGACACCATTCCAAGCCGACGTCGTGCTGAGGTCTGCTGGCCCCTGGGTGTTTCCCCACTGCCCGTGGTCCCGGCCATGTGCTCTGCGTCTGTCCTCTCCGCCGCCCCTCGGGGTCCCCACGCCACCGCGCACCTTTCCTGCCTGTCGCCCAGACAGCTCTTGCTGTGGCCACAGGCTTTCCTGGCCACACACGTGTGTGTGATGGTACGTGGATGAAGCACACACGCTGCCCTCCACCAGGCCCCTGTGGCGGCTGTCCCTGGGCACACACCACGAGGTGATGGCCCAGGACGGGCACAGCCCCAGTCATCTGCCCCCTCCAGGCACCACCGCTGCCTGCTTATGTGCCCAGACCACAGTGGGCATGGGGAGTGGGATGAGGGAAGGGCGAGGAGGGGAGAGCAGGTGTGGGGTCTCTCACATGATGGGGTGAGGCGCTGTGACCCCCCTCCCTCCCACGAGGGCGACTGACCCGCCTGGCCCGCCAACCTAGTGTCTCGCTGGGTTTCCCCAGCAGGGTCTCCAAGTCCCAGCTGAGCCCCCTCACTCTTCCACGACCTGCAGAGGGGGTCACCAGGACTGTCTGTTGCTGGACAAACACGCCCCGCCAGCAGCTTTGTGTGGCCCCACTCGGTGCTGGGAAACGGAGGATGGGGTCAGGGCTGGGGGACCCCAGGGCTTTGCTGAGGAAGCATTTCCCGAGGGAGGGCACTGCTGCTGGGTTTCGAGGGATGTGTAGGAGTTCACTGGGGGGGATGCAGCCCAACTCCCTACTCCTGACGAGCTTCCCCATCCCATCCCTCAACCAGAAAGAGTCTGGGAGAGCGCTGAGGCTCGAGGCCTGCCCTGAATGGGAACAAACCTCATGGTCCTACAGCAAGTGGGGCGCACAGCAAGCTCCTCCCAGGGACCCCCAGATGGGAGCTGGGAGCCTCCCCTGCCCTGCCATGGCATCAGGAACATCTCTGCGGTGATCTATGGGGAGGCGGGATCGGGTCACCCTCTCGGGCTCCTGGTGGTGGGCAGCGGTCTGCTGACCCCAGCAACTTCCAAGAAAGGCGGGAAGCAGGTGGGAGAAAGGCGCCGTGGGGGCCAGTCCCAGGTTCTCTGAGACGAAGGGGCTCTCCTCTGCAACTTGAGGGCGCCCCACATTAACTTCCCATTGTCCGCACCGGGCCGCGGATCCGCGGGCCGCCCCCGCCCAGCTGGAGCCCTGCGCGGGCTGGGGCGGGCGCGGCTGCCCTCTGCCGGCCGCGGCGGGCACCGCGGGCCAGAGCCCACAGAAAGCCTGCCTTTGGTGCCCTGCTGGGCCCCCTCTGGGGACTTGGATTTGGGGATGTGCTCTCTGTCTCCTCTGGACCACCTCTGATCTCCTCCCAGGGCCCTGGGACCCCTTAAGAGCCAGCTCCAAGCCATCCTCACCCCTGGACTCCAAAGTGACCGAGAGCCGAAAGGGGGACAGGGTGGGGTGGGGCCCCTGGAGTTCTAAGATCAGAGTATCTTGGAATTGGTGGTTCTTAGCGTCAGATGCTCAGTTCCTGGGGCCCCGGAAGGTGGCTGGGAAGTTGGGATCCAAGCCCTCACTCAGTGGGGCTCAGAGAGAGTGGGAGCATGGTTATGTTTGGAGAAAATGAAAGAAGAAAAGGGGGGCAGTGGAAAGGAAACAGGTAACAGGAGCAGGGCAGCAGGTGGCACTGAGGGTCCAGTTTTGCAAACGAGGAGTCCGAGGCCCTGCAGGGGACTGACTGGCTCAGGGTCCCAGAGCTTGTCTGGTCCCCAACCCAACAGCTAGCCGCCCAGCTAGCTCCTGCTCCGGCTGTCATGGCACCCATAGCTGCTGGTGAAGGTCTGTGTCTGGGGCCACACCTCCTGCCCCCCCCCCACAGGCTGGCAGCCCTGGTGAGGGAACTGGGGGCAGAGTCCCCCTCTGCTGGGCACATATGAAGTGGACCCTACAATGTGGCTCAGTGGTGTGGACAGGGATATGGGAGGAGACGGTGTTGGAGGAGAAGAAAACAGGGGCAGCGTGAAGTTAATGCTGAGCACAGGGTGATGGAGGTGAGGACAACAGAAGTGGGGGCGTCAGTGTGATGACTGAAGTGTGGGTGGGAGAGGGTGGTGACGGGGGAGTGGAGGACCCGATGGAGTAGAAGGGATCTAATGGGTGTAGACGTGATGGAGATGGGGAGTTGGTGGGGTAAAGATGGTGCTGATGGCGGTGGGGGTGACGGTGGAGGAGGTGACAGAGGTGGGAGGGATGCAGGTGGAAGGGATGCAGGTGGAAGGGACGCAGGTGGAGGAGGTGATGGTGGGGGGGTGACAGAGGTGGAGGTGGAAGGGACGCAGGTGGAGGAGGTGTGCTGGAGGAGGTGACGGAGGCGGAGGTGACAGTGTCAGTCCCCAGTGGAGACGGTCACGGAAGAGGTGGCCTAGCAGCGGCATTGCAGTATGAGGCTGTGTTTGGTGCGGCTGGTAAGTCCGGGCTTCCTCATCTGGCCCCCCGCCCCCCCGCCGTCCTGCACCCTGGCAGTCCTCTCCCAGCATCCCTTTTCACTTCTGTAGGAGGGACTCATACCAACAGCCTCGCCCCGTCTCAGAGCTTCCTGGGTAGGGACTCCAGGGGCTGTTAGAGCCGGGGTGCCCCTGAGCGCCGGGAAAGATGCTGATGGGGGCGGGTGGCGGTGGCGATGGTGAGAGCGCGCTGGCAGGGGGACCTGGGCAGCCTCCCTGCCTGGCCCTCACACCCCTGCCCTGGGCAGCGGCCTCCAGGCGGGGCTCCGGGAGCTGTGGGGGATGGAAGGATGAGAAAAGCTGGTCGAGGTAAACAGCTCTGACTGGAGCCTGGATCGATTCAGGCTGTGAGGAGCTGTAATTAGATTGAACGCTGGGAAGGGGGGCAGGGGAGCCTCTTTTTTGCTGCGATCGACAAAACGGGAAGTTTTTTCATGACTTGCTTTGTCCGACCCCTCCCCCACCCTCTGCCTCTAGGGCCCCCATTAGGCACTTGATTGGAGAAGAAGGTGGCAGGGGGGTAAGAGGGACCCACATCTCACCTCCTCCCCGTTCTAGGCCTGCTAACCCTGTCCTGCCCTGGTTGGGGTTTGCTGGGCCATCATGGGCAAGTGGCTTACCTTCTCTGAGTAAAGGAGAAAAACCCCTGCCTTATGGAACCATCCTAAGGATTAAAAGATGGGACAGCTCTTGACATCTAAAGCTTTTGCGAGCTTTCTGAGGAGCGTTTGTGTCTCTGTCCCTACTCTAAATGTCTGATGAATTCGCGATCCCCTACTCTACATTGTTAAGTCACTGAAAGAATGGGAGATTACAGCAGGTGGTCATTAGCCTCCTTTGGGATTTAAAGTCACACAGCTGAGTTTCGACTCTTCCTGGGGACTGGATGCCTGAGACCCAGGCTTCCCTCTGAAAGGTAATATATGAACATGAGTTCTTGCTCCCCACTTTTGTAGATAAAAGGCTGCCTCACCTGGGGGCGTACTGTTCACCCCCAGGTGCTGCCTCGCCGGCTTTCTGGACCCACACCACACCGAGCCCCTCTGTCAGCTCCTCAACAGAGTTACAAATACAGTCTTGCCTACATTAAGATTCCACATTACAGTATTAGAATATTTCAGTGAATACCAATCACAACTGAGCCTATAGAGTACTAGCATTGCATTTCCTTTCTTGTACAACTGCTTGTTTTCCTAGGACTTAATGGTTGCCCATCATAGATTCTTTCCCTCAAAAAAGGCAAAACTGACTCAGTGGTGTTTTCCACGTCTACCAGGTCATCTCCTCTTTCCACTTCCCTTGGTGCCCCGGCTCTGATCCATGGGGCTGCCCTTCCTGTCCTCAGGGCCTTTGTCCTGCTGTCCTCCAGGCTCTTCCTCTTCCTGGTCTCCCAAGCTGAATCACATTTCCAAGGCCCCAGGCCTTCCTTTTTTCATTTACTTCCTCATTTTGATGGAACACATCCCCCAGTTGCTTTCTGAGAAAGGGTGCATGGAACTTTTGGAGACCTTGGGTGTCTGGCTGTATCTTTATTTTACCTTCATGCTTGATGTTTGGCTGGACATACAGTTCTCCAGGAATATAATTTTCCCTCAGAATTTTGAAGGCATTGCTGCACTCTTACCTAGTTTCTGAGAAGCCCAAGGCCACTTGGATGCTTAGTTCTTCGTATGACATCTGGCTTTCCTCTCTGGGAGCTTTTACGATCTTCTCTTTATTCTGGGTTTCTGAGCCTCAGAGAGGACCTTCTCATTCACTGAGCTGCGTGCTTCACTGGCCCTTTTAAACAGGACTCTCAGGTCTTTCAACCTGTGTTGTTTTTTTCTTTCATTACTTGGTAAGCTCTTCCTCTAGTTTTGGACTGCCTCTAGTTTTGGATTGCCTCTATTATCATCTTTCATTTTCCAGCTCTACATTTACTCTGGTCTGTGTCCACGGACATTTGCTTAATCTTTATGTTCCAACCCACCCATTGCTTTTATCCCAACAATCACATATTTATTTACATTCTAAGAGCACTTCTCATCCTGTCATTGTCCTTTTCGTTGAAGAACATCCTGTTCTTGTTTCATGGATAGTTTTTCTCTTACACCCTCTGAAAATGTTCATTACAGCTTTGCCTGCTTTGTCTATTTCTTCCAAGATCACCGTCCCCTTCCCTCCTACCATTTTTCTCATTTGCTCCCTTCCTCTCTCCCTCATTAGAGGCTCTTCTAAATGTCCAGCCATCACCCTTATTGAATCTCAAAACCCGAAACAAACAGTTAGAAGTGCTGTGTGTTCCAGGTCAGACGCAGGCAGGGAGTGGAGCGCTGCGCCAGCTCACGCGGGAGAACCTGTTGTCCCTGAGAAATGAGCCACAGCACAGAGAACATTGATTTACTTTTGCGGACATGTGTGGACATTGATCTGGCATGCCATCTGGTTCAGGCTGTTCCAGAACCACAAAAGTCAGTTTGGTGTGTGATTGCAGCAGGCCACCGGGGCTGGCCACAGGGGTCTGCTAGCACAGCCTACACCACGGGCCACTTGTGGGGGTGACAGAGCAGCCGGGGCAAGGGGCTCCCAGGGAGGAAGGATGGGGCAGGCTCTCCACCACGCACAGCCCTGACTGTTACATGGCTGAGGACTGTAGGCCGTTCGGGTCCGTGATGATGCGAACACCCCACTCCCAGCCCCGGGGTGGAGGTGGCCCGCCCGGCCTGATGAGGTTCATCTTTTCCGCCCCTTGCCCCCTGCACTGAGGAGAGGGCGTCCGCTTTGGAGTTGGGGGATGGGGGTGGGGTAGGCAGGACCCCGCCCCCCTGGGCTACCGCATGTTCCCCTTTGCAAGCATCTGCTGGCCGCGGGGCAGCCTCCTGCAGCCTTCTCCCACCTCGGTGCCCCGTGGCTGTGGGGAGACAGGCATGACCCCGACTGGCATCTTCCCAGCTCCAGAGGGCCCCTTGGGAACTTGAGGGAGGCCAGGTCTGGGTCTCAGCCTGCAGCCGGTGGGGGAGGCCAGGGTGGGGCCTCAGGTACCCGAGTAAGGCTGTGGACGCCTGGCCGGGCCTCCGAGCGCAGCCCGGGGAAGGAGGTACTGGTGCCCACCCCGCCTTGTGAGAATGTGGTTGCCCCGTGGGGGAAGTTACTGGGGTTTGCGGTGCACCCCCAAGGGCCTATTAATTAACCGCCTCTTCCACCCACGTCTACACGGAGCAAATAAGCCACACGCAGAGTGCCCGTGGCCTTCCCCTCAGTCCCGGTGCGGCCGCAGAGGGTGGCGGCGTCGGGGTGCGGGCGGGCGGGGATCGGGGGCGGGGGCGCGGCGGGCCGGGGCCTGCGGAGGGGCGCTCACGCCGCGCCCCCTGTGCCGCCCCCGCCGCGCCCCTGCCCGCAGCCTGCAAGCGGAAGGAGCACGAACAGCAGCAGCAGCGAGCGCTGCAGCCCAAGAAGCAGCGGCTGGTGTTCACCGACCTGCAGCGGCGCACGCTCATCGCCATCTTCAAGGAGAACAAGCGGCCGTCCAAGGAGATGCAGGTCACCATCTCCCAGCAGCTGGGCCTGGAGCTCAACACCGTCAGCAACTTCTTCATGAACGCGCGGCGCCGCTGCATGAACCGCTGGGCGGAGGAGCCCGGCGCCGCCCCCGCGGGCCCTGCGGGCGCCGCCGCCACCTTCTCCAAGGCCTGAGGCCGCGGCCGGCGCCCTGCCCGCCCGACGGCCCGGGCGCCGCCCTCCCTCGCCCCCCCACCCCGCCGGCCCGGAGACCCGCCCCGGGGGCGCCCGCAGAGGGTGCGGGCCGGGCCCCACACCCAGGGAGGGGACGCGGCACACCCCCGGCCCCAGTGCACAGAAAGGGCCCCTCCGCCCTCCCTCCCAGCCCCTTCCAGGCCCAAGGCAGCCCTCCAGCCCCTGCAGGGGAGCGGGTGACGGGCAGGGCTCCCCGGCGCCCTCTCAGTTCAGGACGCCCGGGGGCCTCCAGGAAAGCCAGGGCTCACCCCGTCGTCCCCAAAAGCGGCTCAAGAAGCACATACTAGAAATATAAACCGGGTATTTAAAGAAAGGAATTTTACGAATTAACCCCTCCTTCCCCCCTCCCCGCCCCCAATAAAGGAAGGCAACAGGGGCCTTGCTCCCCGCCGGTCCTCGCAGGGACCCTTCCGGAACTCCGCCCTCTCACGGTAGCCAAAACCTCCCGGAGCTGGAGCCCCGTGGCAGCCCTACCCACCCCAGCCCAAGCCCGGCCGCCCGCGGAACCGCCGCCCCAGCCAAGAGCCCAGCCGCCCCTCCCGCGGCCGGGATTCCTTGTGCCAAGAATTCCTGCCTTAACGTCTGGGGAGGGGGCCTGCCGCGCAGCGGCCACGGCCCGGCACCCCAGGCCAGCGCCCTCTCCCACCCCGTCCCGGACCGGAGGGCATGGCAAGCTTGAGCGTGCGGGTAAATTCCAGACGCCTCCCCTCCCCGCCCCTCTGTAAGCTCACTTTACCTTTAGGCACCTTGACGACACGGGGAGACAGACCCCCAGAAACAAGAAAAAACCCCGATTCACGGAGAAACGGACCCAGCGGGAGCACGGGGCCCACCGGAATGCCTGGGCGGTGCCCGGAACCCTCTGGAGCCCACCCACCGCCTCCCGGAGCTGAGGGCTGCTGCGATGGGCCCTTGGGCCGCAGGGGTGAGCTTGTTGTGGCCACTCGCTCTGCACACAGCCGGCAGAGACGCCGAAGAACGTGGGATCTGCTTGCTCCGTTGTTTGCCAAAAAAGTTGACAAGGGGGAAGGAAGGGTCAGGAACGAAGAGGACCGGACGCCCCCGCCTTCCCTCCGTCTGGTCTCAGCCGGGTGACCTCCGAGACCGGCCGCCGGCCGGCAGCCTCCCAGGGAGGTGGCCAGCCCCCCCGCCCCCTTTGAGAATGCAAGAGACCCTTCTAGTGAAACGCCCCTCCCCCAGGTAAAGGCTACCTCACTCAAGAGTTCATGTCTGTGATTGGAAAAATCACGCCTGATACCAAAGATTTCCCCCTGAGGACTTGTGCTGGACGCTAGAAATCCCTCGCCTGGGGACCGGGCGTGCGCAGGGGCCTGCGTGGGCCCTGCGCTCCGCGTGCCGCCGTCCCCCACCAGAGAGCGCGAGAGCAGGACAGAGACTGAGAGCGAGCGAGAGGAGAGGGAAGGAATAGGGAGTCGATGAGTGCCTTTTTCTTGAACCAAAGATGTGTGTGAAATGTTCTCTTGTCCTTATCGACCCGCTATTCTCCCCGATTTTTAAGCAACCAGATCTGAGTGATGCTTTTAGAACCTTTGGCTGCTGGGGCAGAATCCTACAGTCCCTGTTCCGACCGAGCCACCCCCCTCGCCCCCACACGTCCACGCATGCACGTGCACACGTATACGTATGCACACGCACGCACGTGCGCGCACACACCACGGACACACACGTGCCCGCGTATGAATGCGTGCACACGCACACACATAGTGCACCTACATGCACGTGTCTGCACAGTGGCTCCCACCCCGACCTCCCCCCGCGGGGCCAGCCTCCCCTCCAGAGCCTGTACCCCAACCTCTCCCTGAACCCCCGGGCCCCACCCCGCCCGCCCCGACGCCCAGGTGGCCGTCACACACCAAGGACCACTCTCCACACACGGAAGGGAATCGCCAGCACAGCTCCTTTGAGCCTTTGACAATTTTCTCTGAAATACCTCAAAATATTTAATGTATAGTTTATGTGATAAAGAAAAATCCTTAGCTAGTTTTTGGAATACGTGACTTGAAGCTTTATACCGTTAAATGATAATTTTGCAGACGATGGTGTGTCGTTTGTTTGACGAGTCCCGTGGGAGACATATTGAATGTCAGGGCAGCGCGAGCGGGCGGTCAGAGGCACGAGCGGAGGGACTGGGGCGAGGGGCGAGCAAGGACCACCGTTGACAGGTTCCTTACTTAAACGAGTCCTTTAGGAAAGAGAGGAGAGAGAGTCCACCTTTCTGTTCTCTGAGTGTTCTGTTTCTTGTTTTTTGGAGTCATGTCTTATAAGAGTATTTATTATTCTACGTGTTCTGTGTTCAAATGTAATTTAAGAAAAAAAAGGATGAAAAATGAAAAAAGAGGGCGCAATGGAATTTGATTTGATGCATGCCTATATTGTAGTCTGCCCTGAGGATAATGTACTGGGGGGGGGGCGGGGGGCGGGGAGGTTCCGTGTTGCATCGTGTTTCCTGTCCGCCGGTGCCGCTGGGGTGGAGGCCACAGGTAGAGGGGCAGGCGGCAGGGCCGGGGCACCCAGACCTGGGTCTCCACCTGTCTGTGCCAGCCAGGCAGGGCCCCACCCCTGGCCTCCGTTCCTGCTGCTGGGGCGCGAGGGGGTGTCCCTGCCGTCTCGGACTTCCCCAAGCCTCTCCCCAGTTGATTTGACATGAGCATGAATTCCCAAGTGTCTTGTTCAGAGGAGACAATCAGCCAATTCGAGTCTTGTTGCCCAGGGTGCTGGGGGGCTAGGGTGTACCCCCACTACCTGAGATCCGAACAGCCATCCTAGGCTCCTCCTCCCCAGGCAAGGGACCCAGGTTGTCCTTGGGCTGGGCGTGAGGCCATCTGTCTGTCCTGCCTGGGAGGTGGGGAAAACCCCGCCTCCTAGCCTGAGCCGGGCCCTAGAGGTCAGAGAGCCACCCAAAATCATGAAAGGGGGCTTCAGGACCGGCTCCCTGCCTGTGACTCCACTTCTGCCATGAGGCCCCACGCTCACACTGGAGGAGAGCCCCCTTTCCGGGGCAGGCCCCGGGTAGTGGACGAAGGGCCCAGTGTGCTGGCTGGGCACTGCAAGCTCGATACACCGAAATGAGGCTCCCGCATCCGCAGGGCCACCTCAAGTTCTCCACCCAAAGCAGCTGAAGCCACAAGAGCCCATCAGATCCCTGGGCTTCCAGGAGGCCCCCCAAGGGCTGGGGTTTGGGGGGATGATGTGAAGCAAGGGTGAGGAGGCCAGGAGGCCGCACAGCCCTTAGTGTTCAGTCAGCTGGACGATGGGGCTGCTTTCAGGAGAGACACTATCTGGGTTTTCCAAAGCTCCCCCTGCCCAGTGCCAGGGGTCAGAAGCTACCTCCACCCCACCCTCAGGCAACAGGCTTAAAAGTTAAAAAAAAACAAAAACAAAAACCCACCGTCATTGTTAACCACTGTTGTGCTGGATTTGTGGTTTTGTTCTCCAATAAATTATTTTCCAGGGACCCGCCTGGGCGTGTGTGTTGGCATGGTGGGTGGGTGTGCGGCGGGGAGGGCCCAGTGAGGATGGGGAGGGAGGCAGGGCTGAGGGCAGAGGAAGTCTGTCTCCCGGCCCCAAAGCCTGAGGTCCGAGGTGTCACTGTCCATTGATTCCTGCAACCCAAAGTGTAAGGTGGTTTATTTGAGAAACCAGGGCAGCCTACCTTGCAGAGAGGAGAAACCAGGTGGGGCTGGAACTGGACCCCGTCAGCTGTCCAGGAGGGGCCCGCAGGCAGCAGGTGGGCAGCCAGGGCTGGTGAGCTGAATCTGCTCAGCACCTTTCTCCCTTCTGAGGTCGATAAAAGCTTTACCCACGTTTTCTACCCCAGAGTGAAAAAACAATGTGGCACATTCACCCATATTATCAAGTTCCCCCCCACACCCCAATGCAGTCACTGTCCATCAGTGTAGTAAGATGCCACAGAGTCCCTACTTGCCCTCTCTGTGCTACACTGTCTTCCCTGTGATGCCCCACACCATGTGTGCCAATCATCATACCCCTCAATCCCCTTCTCCCTCCCCCCCCCCCCCCGCCCTCCCACACCCCTCCCCTTTGGTAACCACTAGTCCCTTCTTGGAGTCTCTGAGTCTGCTGCTGTTTTGTCCCTTCAGTTTGCTTCATTGTTATACTCCACAAATGAGGGAAATCATCTGGCACTTGTCTTCCTCCACTTGGCTTACTTCACTGAGCATAATATCCTCCAGCTCCATCCATGTTGTTGCAAATGGTAGGATTTGTTTCTTTCTTATGGCTGAATAATATTCCATTGTGTGTATGTACGACCTTTGCTTTATCCATTCATCTACTGATGGACACTTGGGTTGCTTCCATATCTTGGCTATTGTAAACAGTGCTGCGATAAACATAGGGGTGCATCTGTCTTTTTGAATCTGAGAACTTGCATTCTTTGGGTAAATTCCTAGGAGTGGGATTCCCGGGTCACATGGTATTTCTATTTTTAGTTTTTTTGCGGAACCTCCATACTGCTTTCCACAATGGTTGATGTTTGTGTTAATTTTTTATTTCTATATTCCATTCCTTTGGGTGCTACCAGAAATGGACTTGTTTTCTTAAATCCCTTTTGGGGAGTGTTCATTGCTGGTGTGTAGAAACACAATGACTTTTTGTATGGTTCAATCTGAGTCCTGCAACTTTGCTGGATTCGTTTACGGGCTCTAATAGCTTCCTTGTGGATCCTTTGGGATTTTCTGCCTATAGAATCATGTCGCTTGAAAGTAGAGATGGTTTTACTTCTTCCTTTCCAATTTGGATGTCTTTTATTTCCTTTTCTAATCGCTCTGGCCAGAACTTCCTGTGCGATGTTGAACAGTGATGGTGATGGTGAAAATGAGCTTTGTTTTGTTTCTGATCTTAGTCTTGCTACACTTGTTAACTGGAAATTCTTCTGTGGGGAACTGTTCCTTCTCCCAGATTTATTTATTCAATTATTTATTCCTATCAGTATGGACTTGTGGGTGTTTACTTTTTTTGCATATTTTGTTGATCAGATGGTCTCTGATTTGTCCTTTTGACAAGTGCCTGCACTTCTCTAAGCACATCTTCACTTTCTGGCGCTACAGGAGGTTCCAGGCTCATTTTATGCTTTCCCTGATCCATCCTGGAATCAGCCATTCCCATAAAGAGGTGTGGTTCTTTCATGAGAGAATGGTAGTTAGACACCAAGATCTAAGTGCTTGGTGTGCTTAGTGCTACTGGGGTACCATTACCCTCTGGGAAGGCAGAGCTAGGAAATGTGTACATATTAATCCTTGTGCAGACACACATCTCTATCTCTATCTTCATCACCTATACCTAAATCTGTATCTATTCATCTGTCTTTGTGTATATTAAAAACTGCATTCACTACCCTCCCGGTAGAAAAGTAAAAATTTCAAATTCTAGGAAAACAAAAGTTAAAATGTCCTGAAGTCCTAGAGACAGACACATGGACCTCCTGCAGCTCTTCTTCCTGGAAACTGTTCATATGCTTATATATGATCCATGATACATGTACATATTAGCAAAGAAGTGGGATCAGACCATCTCCATGCTATTTTATTTTCATTATCGATATACTGTGAACATAATCTCATGTCAAAATATTTCTCAAAATATTATTTTAACTACATAGTACTTCATATTATATAAGTACCATAATTTATTTAGATAAAATCATATGGTTACATATTTGATTTTCCCAACATTTTCAGTGCTTAAACACTGCTTGGATAAACATTGTTGCACATAAGTGCTTCTTTTTATCTTGGTTATTTCCTTAAAAAGTCCTGTAAGTAAAATTACTGAGTGCAAGCATATGAATTTTTGAAACATTTGCATATATGTCCAAATTCTTTTCCAGAAAACTATACCAATATACAGTCTCACCCACAGGTATTAAATGTGCTTTTTTTATTCTTATTATACTCAGAATTAAAAATTATTTTATAATAAAAAAAGTAAATAAACTGCCTTCACACTGACGCGTCTGATTCCAGTTCCACATAACAAGGCTCACTCAGCGGAGCCTTTTCCATGGGTTCATTTTTGACTCTTTTCTCTAACAGTGAGAAACTTGATTTTTGTAAAATTCTCAATTGTTACTTATTTGCTCAATCCCAGAATGTCCACAATGGCTGTTGGAACTGAAAACCCGTATTCTTTTAACTGGACTGGACTCATGCATCGGGAGGGAGTTGGGCTACTTGTCTGTGGGCTTTCTTTCAACTCTTTTACCCATCGGTGATTCCCTAAATCTAAAATAACCTGAAAACACATTCTCTAACCATTTTTCCTGCTATACCCCTTTATTGAAGCCATCCAATTAAAACAAAGGCTCCAGGTGCTGTTTTAAAAGGACGTGGGTCTCCTCAGGTAAAGCTGCGTCTCAGTTCCCAGTCGTTTCCTCTGAAGGCTGACCAGAGCCCCCTCCCTTCCCCCACTCATCCTCTGCAGGAGGCGTGGTTCCCGGCCCTCTTCAACGTGCTAAACGCCACCCTCCCGGTTCTCTACAATGGGCTCCTGGAGCAGGCCAGCGGGTCGAGGCCTTGTCTCCTCTCCTCCTCCTCCGCTAGAGGCGCTCCTCTCCCTGCCCCACCTTCTCCTCCCGGGGGCCTCGCCCCAAGGAGGGGTGCCCACCTCCCTTCCTGGCCCCAAGGGCCTGCCTCTCTCCCCCACCCAACTCAGGACGTGAGTGCTGAGAAGAGCCTGGAGCAGCCCGAGCTGTACATCGCAGGCCAGAAGGATGAACTGTTTAACTACTGGGTCTTCCTCCAAGCCGTCAACCCACTGCACGGCCACCGCCCTGATCAACTTCTTCATGACCCTGTGGGTCAGCTGTGACTCGGCGGGGCCCCACAGCTTCAGTGACCACCAGTCCTTTGCTATGGTCGTGACCCTGTCAGGCCCGCTGTCATCATGGAGGTAGGGAGGGCCGCCTGCCCGCCCTGCCCTGCCTGTGCACCCTGCCTCGGGTGCCCTAGCAGGTGCCCTTCATGGACCCTGGGGACTTGCCAGGAAGCTCTGTCCTGTGTGTCCCAACCCCCCTGGCTTCATCCTCCCTCCCCATTCAGGTCACCCTCACCATCAAGTACTGGACGGTGCTGTCTGTGCTGGCCATTTCCCTCAGCCTCTGCTCCTACGTGGTCATAACATGGGCCTGCCAGAGCTTCTGGCTCTTCAAAATCTCCCCCAAGACTTTCCCGTTTCTATGTGAGTCCCCAGCAGGGGACAGGGTGGCGGGCCCTGGAGACGGGCGGGCCCAGTTGGAGCTCCAGCTCTGCACCTCTCTGGGCTTTGGTCTCCTCGGCTGGCCACACAGGGGTAGCTGTGCAGGGGCATTTGGCGCCTTTTGGGAATTTGCACAAAGGTGTCCCGGGCTGAAGGGAGGGGAAGGAGGTGGGGGCACTGAGCAGGCTCCGGGCAGGCTGCACCTCAGGCCACGCCGTGACCCGGCCCTGTCGTCAGATGTCAACCGCAACATGCTGACCCAACCTTCCACCCTGCTGGTGGTCCTGCTGAACATGTACTTGAACACTCTGCTTGTACTGGCCGTGTGTGTCATATGCCAAGCTCTCAGGAAGCCACGCCCCAAGGTGAGGTGGTTGGGGTCCCACTGTGTGTTCCCGGGAGTCCATCCGCCAGAGCCTGTGCTGGGAGGAGGAAGACATGGGGATAGGGGACAAAGTCACAGACCCCAGGGTCCCAAGGGGGAAACCACACTCTCTGGGATGGAGGCAGCCAGCATGCAAGAGGCCAGCCTGGTTCCTGTGCTGACAAGATTGAACTTCCACCGTGAAGCATCTGTTGTTTGGTTCAAGGAAACATAAGGCCTGGAAATAGTTTACAGAAAAGGAGGAACTTAGAAATCCTTCCTCTGTTCATTGACGGATAAATTCAATGGGGTCCGTCCACACCCTGGAGTATTATTCAGCGGTAAAAAGGAAGGGTATTCTGACACCTGATATAATGTGGATGAACTTGGGAACATGGTGCAGTGAAATACGCTGGACACAGAAGGACAGACCCTGTCTGACCCACTCCTAGGAGGTCCCTGGAGGAGCCACACGCACAGAGACAGAGTGGGTGGTGGGGTCGGGGGCTGGGGGTTAGTGTTTCATGGGGACGGAGCTTCAGTTTGGGAAGATGGAAAGTTCTGGAGATGGAGGGTGGGGACGGCTGCAAGATTTGTGAATGTGCTTCGTGCCATGAGCTATACACTTAGAAATGTTTACGATGGTGAATTTTATGTCACGTGTATTTTGGCACAGTGAAAAAGGTGTGTATGTAGGGGTATTTTTTGGCTCACATAATGAAAACCTGGAAGTATTGGTTACAGCCGGGAGGGGCTCCAGAATTGACTGGAATGGTGAATCAAGACATGGCCACAACCTGCCACCTTCTACCACACAGGACGGACACATGGCTGCCCCAGGCTTTGCCACCAGAGGGCACCCAAGGCACCTGGTGACTGGTCCAGAGTTAAGTCCCAGGGAAGGACTTTGATTGGTTGGTTTAAAGTCAGGTCCTCAGGAGGACTCTAGTTGGGTTAATTTGGGCAAGGAAGAGCCTGGACAATCAATGGCAGCCACAGGCTCTAACGGGCCTCCACCAGCAGGGGCAAGTGACCCAAGAACAATCGGCACAGTGGGGAGCCTGCTGACCCTGCCGTCCCCTTTGCTCTGCAGGAGGAGGAAGAGGAGGCCCCGAGCGAGGAAATCCTCACCGTGGAGCCTGTGCCCTACATATGCCGGGAGTCGCGCACCCAGCGCTCCAGCTACGCTTTCTCCCACCACGAGGGTTACGCAGACCTCATCACACAGGGCACGGTTCTGCAGAGGACCCCCAGGGCCGACCACGACATGCTGGCTGTTCCCATGATCCCAAGTGATGAAGCGCTGCCCTAGCATCAAGGAGGCCCCCTGCCACTCCGGGGGACGTCACTCCTGAGGAGTGTGGGGTCCAGGCGCCAGGGCGAGGTGTTCTCCGCGGTGAGACCCCCTGCTACTCCGGGGGGACGTCATTCCTGAGGAGGGTGGGGTTCAGGCGCCAGGGCGGGGTGTTCTCCGCGGTGAGACCCCCTGCCACTCCGGGGGGACGTCATTCCTGAGGAGGGTGGGGTCCAGGCGCCAGGGCAGGGTGTTCTCTGCGGTGAGACCCCCTGCCACTCCGGGGGGACGTCATTCCTGAGGAGGGTGGGGTCCAGGCGCCAGGGCGAGGTGTTCTCTGCGGACATGCCGCCCACCTCCGTGGTGAGCTCATCCCTGGCTGTGGGTGGGCAGGAAAACCACTTCTCTCTCAACAAAGACATGGCCACCACCATGAATTCTCAATCCAGGTCTTTACAGAAGTTGCCGGGGAAGCAGGAGAGATCGCTGGCAATACAGCACTTGTCGTGTTCTCCTTATGAGAGTCTGTCACCAGCTGAGGAGAGGCCACTGTCACCCAGAGAAGGAAGCCAGCGTCGCAGCTGTCAGGCCAGTCGTCTTAAGAGGGCTGGCCAACAGCCCTGAAGGGGAAGATGTCCCTTCGGAAGCTCTCGCCACCGTCCCAGAAGAGCTGCCCATACAGCCGGCAGAGAGCGCTCCAGCTCCCCGAGGGAGGGACAGGGCCGCTTCCCAATGAGAGCGCCCCTAGCCACGCAGGAACTCCAGCCCCTGCTCCGGGACACCCAACCGCAAATGAGCAGTCGGTGGAGGTGGAGGCCTCGCCTGCGGAGGGAGAGCCGTCACTCACAGAGTGGCTGCCAGTGCCCCAGGAGAGCCAGGACCCCCCAACCTGTGGGGGCAGCCACCCACCCCTCAGGAGGATGGTGACCGCGGGGCTCAGTAAACGTCAGCCGGCAGGCACGAGACCTTGCCTCAAAGCCGAGGGCCCCGCATGTGTCTCTTTTCTAATACACCAGGGCCCGACTACCCCAGGGCTCCTTGAGGCTCCCTCTTTCCTGTTTTTCTTCTTGTGATGCCACACAGAATAGTCTCTCCAGGTTTTAAAACTCAGAACTCTTGACTCCTAGTGGCCCGATGGGGTATTTGCAAGGAAAGCCTCTCCCCACCTCCATCCTCCCACTTCTAAAAAAAATTAAGACAAACAGTACGTATTTATCAAAGGTGCCTCTGTATGGCTCCCTCTACAATGCCTGGCTCCTGGGGGCAAGGAGCTCCCCCCTCACATGGCCATCTGCCCTCATACCGTGTCCCTACACCCCAGAGGAGGACTGACGGGCCCTTGGGTGACCCAGCCAGTGGCGCACCAGGAAACAAAAGGCAGGCCTGCACCCCTGCAGGTTTTAGGCGTGCGGGAACCCGGGTGAATCTGAGGTGCCACTCTGCCACCCTGGGCCAATCCCCAGGCTCAGAGAACAGCCCTGGGAGACCCATTCACACCTACTCCTCCTACAGAGGAGTGACCAGGGCCAGCGCAGGGCTCCATGACGCCCAAGGCTACAGAGGAGTGACCAGGGCCAGCGCAGGGCTCCGTGATGCCCAAGGCTACAGAGGAGTGACCAGGGCCAGTGCAGGGCTCCGTGACGCCCAAGGGTACAGAGGAGTGACCAGGGCCCAGCGCGGGGCTCCGTGACGCCCAAGGCTACAGAGGAGTGACCAGGGCCCAGCGCGGGGCTCCGTGACACCCAAGGGTACAGAGGAGTGACCAGGGCCCAGCGCGGGGCTCCGTGACGCCCAAGGCTACAGAGGAGTGACCAGGGCCCAGCGCGGGGCTCCGTGATGCCCAAGGCTACAGAGGAGTGACCAGGGCCCGCGCGGGGCTCTGTGACGCCCAAGGGTACAGAGGAGCGACCAGGGCGAGCGCGGGGCTCCGTGACGCCCAAGGCTACAGAGGAGTGACCAGGGC
>JAQQAC010023519.1:4210666-4243419 GCA_029783875.1 Phataginus tricuspis
GCGCGGGGCTCCGTGACGCCCAAGGCTACAGAGGAGTGACCAGGGCCTGCGCAGGGCTCCGTGACGCCCAAGGCTACAGGCCCAGCCCAGCAGCCTGGACATTTCTGGGTTTCTGGGCCCGCAGCTCCCACCCGAGTCCAGCACTCAGTCAGGGGCCCAGGCTTATTTGTAACCCGACGAGAACCCCCGTGGGGCCTCCCCAGCCCTGCACACTGTGATGCCCCTCCGTCTGTTGTGCCTCAGACCCCCAGGCCCACCCCTGACCCAGGCCAGTACCTGAGTTCTCCTCCTCCTCCTCCAGGTCTTCTCGGGAGGCAAGACTGGCCATGCTGGTGCGGCTGTCAGGGAAGGGGCCGGACGTCACGCTGGGGGCCCAGCCCTTGCGGGACACCGTCCGTGTCCCTGGCCCCACGAACCCAGGCCTGAGAGTAGACCCTCTTTAAAATGTCACCTCCCTTGTCCATCTGCCGCCCCGTCCCTGGGCTCTGGAGTCCCAGCCACTGGCTGGGTGGCCTTCCCCCAGGTGTCCTCAGTCCCAGGGAGACGAGCAGCCGCCCCACGTCCACCAGTACCCCAGCTAGTGACTCAGGTTGTCTCCCCTCCCGCAGGGCCACTGGCTCCCCAGGAGGCAGGGTCCTCCCTCCAGGCCAGTGCTCTCCACCCGGATGGTCCCCCCACTGCTCCCAGGAGGATCGTCCCCACAACCCCACGCGGCTGCTCCATCCCCGTTTGTTGACTGGCTAAACGGAGTTATACCCCGTATGTCAGAGGGTTTATGGGCGGGCCAAGCGACTCAAAGTCTAAGGGGGGCCAGGGCTGCTAACCATGATGGGGAAGACGGCGGCTGACCCCAGACCTTCCTCGGAGCCTGGAGCTGCGCCCAGCTAGTTCACGGCCCCTGCGTCCTGCATGGCCAAGAATTTGAGTCTCGCCAGGAGCCGGCAGCCCTCCGGCCGCCCCGCACCCCGCCGCCGGGAGCGCCCTCTCCCCTCCCGCCTCGGGCCTCAGCTCGTACCCTGGCTCCCCCGCCGCGTCCCCCACCCCGTCCGACCCCTCCTCCGCGGCTCTCCCTGTCTGGGCGCGCGCTCCACTGGGGGAGGCCCGGGGCGGGGACGCTGCGCCTGCGTCCCGCCGTCCCGGGGGCCCTGGGCGCTGGGCTCGCGGCCTACTCCGAGGAACCCGCGTCGGCGCCCATTCCCCGGACGAGGACAAGGGAGGCTCCGCCCGGGGGGACAGAGCCCGGGAGGCCCGGAGCCGCCGCGGGTGCGAGGGCCTGGCCCGCTCGAGGCGACGGGGGCAGCAGCATGCCGCACACGAACCCCGTAACTAGGAGCACCCCACTCCCGCAAGCTCGGCGCGGGGTGGGGTCCAGAGAGGGTGCGCGGGCGACAATGCTCACCTGTGCCGGCCGGGACGGAAGACCCGCGCGGGGCCAGAGCGGCGGGCGTGGCGCAGCTGTTAGCCTGGCGCCAACCTTCCCGAGCACGAGGCACGTGCGAGGGGGCTGGGCCAGGAAGGGGGCGTGGTTTGGGAGGCGGGGCCTTGCACCTCAGGGTCTGGGACTGGGCGGGGGCGGGCGGAGAGTGGGCGGGGACGGGGCGGTGAGTGGGCGGCGACTTGCGTGGCGGGGCCAGGATTGGGGTGGTGCTTTGTAGACCTGGACTCGTGTGGGGCTAGGGGGCCATGGAAGGGGTGTAGTCAAGACAGGGCAGGGCCTCCCGGGGCCTGGGGACAAGGTGGAGGCGGGGCGTCCGGGGGCGCGGCCAACGGCTGGGGGTGGGGCCTGCGTGCAGGGTCGGGGAGCGCTGCGGCGGGCCCGGGGCTTTGAGCCGCAGGTTGGGCTGATGGGGGGTCTTACTTGCGCCAGCGCTAAGGGGCTGGGGATCGGGGCCTAACCTGTGGAGCAGGGTTTGGGCGTATGGCTTGGACTCCGCAGAGGCTGGACGGGCCACGGAGGGTTAGCGGCGGAGGAAAGAGAGGCACGTGACCGCAGGCCCTGGGCATGCGTGCGAGTCGGTGGCCGGCCCGCATGGCCAAGTGAGCGCCTGGACGCGCAGGGGCCCTGGGGGTGGCCGGGCTGACAGGCCGACCAAGGAGGCTGCCGTCCGGTGTGTGGCCTTCCTGAAGGAGGTGGCAGCAGCGGGAGACAGCGATGAGGCCGCGGCAGCGTCCCTGCCAGGGAAGGTGAGCCTGAGCCAGAGACAGAGGCTGCGTGGGAAATGTTGGGGGAATGAATGAACGGTGAGGGCGGCACACTCTGGCCCCTGGGACACAGGGTAAAAACCTCTCCTTTCATTCCTTACACAACAAACGTCTATCCAGCACCTACCCAGCGGTTAATGAGAAAGACCTTAGGGGGAGAGGCTCGCACAAACTGGAATAGCCTTCAGGGGGGCCGGGACGGATTTTTTCCCTGGGATTTGAAAAGGCTTCCAGGAGCAGGCTGAAAGCTTGCACACCTCCGGAGCCTGGTGCCTCCCTCTCTGGGAGCCGCAGCTGCCCACGACCTGGCTGTGCTCTAGGGAAGCAGGGAGAGACGCCTTACAGGAACACACGGGAATGGGGCTTCTGGGAAGCTGCCTGCACCGTTTATTTAGAAAACAGCTCCTTGTTTACAGAAGATGTGGCGGGGAGGGGAGGAGCTCCAGGGGGGCTGGATGGGGGGGGGGGCAGGAGCTTCACTGGATCAGGGCCTAGAGAAGGGGCTCCATGTTCTCAGCCCTGGACACTGCTCGCTTGGCCTTTTGCAAAAGCCTGAGTGGCAGGGGGCCTTCTCCAGACAGCCCTCCTTCCAGCACCTTGGCGCCCCCTGCTGCTGGGCCTGGGGCCCCACCACCTCCCACTCCAGAAACTTTCTGGCTTGGTGAGGACCTGAGCAACCCTGGCCCTTCCACTCCAATCACAAAGGGGCCCAGTTATGTCGCTGAGCACCTAGGCATTTCTGGGAGTGGGACGGGTGCACAGCGGCCACCCCCTTCCCACGGTAGCTTCTCAGATTCAAGGCCGTGCCTCTCCGGGTCTTACCGGCCCCCCCCCCCCCCCCCCCGGGGTCCCCCCCCCCCCCCCCCCCCCCCGGGCCCCGAGGCAAGGCCACACGGCTCAGGACCTGCTTCCCCAGGCAGGCTGGCGGCCCGCTGTGGCTTGGGACAGGAGCTGGTCTTCAGGGCGGTGAGCCAGGTTCCCACCCTGCTCCCCAGCAGTGGCCTCACCAAGAACACGACCAGATGGCAGATGTAAAATCCGTACAAACATTTATTCTGTCCCTGCTTGGGGCTGGGGGAGAGGGGTCAGGGCACCGGGCTGTGGGCCTTTACACACAGCCTCTTGAGAAGGGCAGGGGCTCTGGTGGGAAGACAATGTCTAGAGGCTGGCTGGGCCTGGGGGTGGGTCTGGAAGGCGAACCCTGGGGGCCGGTGAGGCCTGGGGGGCAGGTGGGGGGCTGGCTTGGTTCCCAGAGGTCCTGCCGTCCAGGTCAGCTGGGCCAGGCAAGGGGACTCCTGGGCCCAGCCGGCTGACCACCCCCCGGACCAGGAAGGCAGGCAACACCAGGGTCCTGCTGCTCCAGGTGGGAAGAACAACTGTGCAAGTCATCAGGCTTAAATTAAAGATAATAAAAACACAAAATAAAAAGGGACAACCCCGTCCCAAACCTGCACAGCCCTGGAGGTGGGGGGGGGGGGCAAGTGGTCTCGCCGGGGGACGCGGTGGCAGCAGCCCGGAGGACAGGGGTCTGGGGTGGAGGGGGCGGGTGTGTGCGGGGTGGCGGGGGCTCCGGTGGCTCTCGTGCTGCTGCTCGCCCACGCTCGGTTTTCAGTCTCGGCGACGTGGACACGGTTGGCTCTCGAGGTTTATTGCACTGTTTGGAAGAGGCCTGGGGCACAGGGCGGGCCGGGGCTGCGGGGGAGGTGGGCGGCGGTCACCGCTTGGTCTTGGCGTCTTCTCGGATCTTCCAGATCACCAGGTGCATGCAGGCACTGGCGTCCTCGCTGGAGCTGTGCCCATCCACTGCGGAATGGCGGCGTGTCAGGAGGGGGCCCGGCCTGGCTGCTAGGCCCCCTGCCTGGCCCCCCACCCAGCCCCCGGCCGGCCCTCACCGTTGTCCTGGATGATCTGTCTGAGGTAGTCGGCCATGAGGTTCCTCAGGGAGCGCTTGTGTGGCAGGCCCAGGCGGTGTGGGAAGAGCACAGCCGTGTCCACCACGGTGCTGTGGATGACCTAGGGATGCATGGCCAGGTGGGGCTCAGCGCCCAGGGCCCAGGGGGCTCAGGGGTAGTGTGGCCAGGGAGAGAGGCAGGCTGCCTAGACATGGACCCTACCCCCTACCCGAGGGCATGGGGCCAGGGCTGCTGGTCACCTTCAAGGCCAGCAGGTCGCTCTCTAGGCTGTGTCCGATGAGGATGGTGTCGGCACTGAGCATGCTCAGCAGGACAGCCTGGACGTCCCGGAGAGAGATGCTCGTATCGGCAAGGTCAGCCTCAGTCACCCCTGAAAACCTGGAGTGGGAGGTCCAGGATCCTCAGGGCAGCTGGGAGGGCACCAGGCCCCAACTGGGAGCTGGGTGGGCTGCGTGCTGCTTGAGGGCAGCTGGGCAGGGCTGGGACCCTACCTGGTGTTGTAGTCCACGATCTCATTGTCAGGCTTGACGAAGGTGTCGTAAACGACATGCATGTCCGTGTCCACCACTGTGACGCGTGTCAGCTCCAGGCCGTAGGTGGTGTAGGACTGCAGGGCCAGGGATTCACCCTCAACTCTACCTTCCCTGCTGTCCAGACCCCGCCAACCAGGTGCCCAGGCCCCTTTGCTGGGCCAGAGACCTTTGGGCTCCTCTGGCGATTGGAGCGGGTGGACCTGGGGTACCCCTTCCCAGAGCCCACACGGCCCGTGCACAGCGTGTGACGGGTGCAGGCAGGGATCCATGCACTGGGTGGGCAGGCGCCGGCAAGGCCCGGAGGTGCTAGACATGGCTCGACCCATGACAGGGCTGGGACCCGGCCGCTGTCACGCCCTCACCCGCTCTTTACCCTAAGACCTGCACTGCCTCAGAGCTTGGGTGGAGGCCTAGGGGCGGCCCCGCTGCAGGGAGGGTGCCTCTGGTCCTGAGCAGCAACGAGGGCTTGGTGGGTGGCTGCAGGGTGACTCACCATTTCACAGTCGAGGGCAAATATTCCTGGGTGAGCATCTTCTGAAAGCTCTTTATCAAAGGTCTTCACGAAGCCTTCGAGGTTTTCCTTCCGGCCATCCTGCACGTGTTGCTGGGAGCAGGGGTGGGGGACGGAGGTGAGGGTGCAGGCTCAGGGGCTGCGGCAGGAGGGGCCTCAGGAAAAGCCAAAAATCAGGCGGACATGGGCCATCCTGCTGTCCCCACAGCTACCACACAAGGCGGGAGGAGGGGGGCTCAGGGCTCCAGCCTGGGCCACACCTCAGCTCCTCAAGGTTGGGGGGATGCTCCAAGCAGGGCCCAAGAGACCTACCTTGGCGACCTGGCAGCCGGTTGAGCCAATGGCGGCTGAGCAGCACATGTACTGAGTCTCCCAGCCACCAGCCACTGAGAGGGAGATGTGGTCAGAGCCAGTCCAGCCACCAGGCCCCATCCCCACGCCTCCCGCAGGTGGTTCTAGTACCATCTGCCTGAGTGGGGCAGGGGCTTCCCCGAGGACAGGACCCAGCCCTGGGCCAAGGGAGTGGGAGCCCCCTTTCCTGGAAGGCACCAGGCTCCACGAAGGAGTGAGGCTTTGGGACAGGAGGGCCTTCCCTGGTGTGGCCGTGGGGACACGCCCAGACACGGGTCCCAGGAAGGTAGGCGTGACACCCCACATGCCCTGCAGAGATGGCTGTGCAGGAGGCTCGCAGGCAGCTCAAGAACACAGGAGTGTCCCCAGAGTGGGGGCCGGGCGCCTGGACGCAGCCATGGGCCAGGACGGGCCTTCCTGTGCGGACAGGCGGTCCCCCGGGCACTGGGTCATGGGGAAGCCTGTCACGGGAAGCCGTTCATACTGCCTTTGGCACAAAAAACAAACGGAAGAGACTAAACTGGGGTCAGAGGGAGGGGCCCGGGTCTCACCTCGGTTCCGCCGGAGCCGCCCCCAGTGGTAGGAGCACTCCTCATCCCGCAAGCAGCGGCCCGAGGGCGACACGAGGTACTCGGCGCCACAGCGGCAGCAGATCCTGCAGGAGGCTGTGGGGGTCGGAGAGCAGGCATCAGGGGGCCGCCATCCGCGCGCGCGGCACCCAGGCTGGTCCCTGACTCACAGTCCTTGGGCTTCTTCTCCTCGGCCGTGAAGATGAGGGCGCCGCCTGGCCGCCCTGGGTGCGGGAAGGGGTAGCCGTTCTCCTTGAGCTGGTCCTCGGTGAGCGTGTACTCCTTGAGGCGGCCATACAGGGCGGCCCCTGGGGGGCAGCGGGCGGCAGTCAGCCCCCAGCCGGGCCAGGGGGGGGCCGTGCGGGGGCAGCTGCCCGGGCGGCGAGCTGTGCCCAAGGGAGCCAGGCTCACCTTTCAGATCCTCCACCCGGGGGCTGCCTGGGCGGCTGAGTGAGAAGCTGGTCTTGGCGGCCAACTTGCCCCCCAGCATCACCTCGTGGGACACGACCTTCCGGCTAGTGGCTTCTAGAAGAGGGGAGGGTGAACTAGCCTGAGACTCCGGCATCCCTCCCTCAGGGAGGGTCCTGAGACAGCGCCCTGGGCCTCCCGTCAGGAGAGGCCTGGCTTGGGGAATGTGGGCACGGTCCTCCTGCCCCCCTCCACTTGGGACTGACAGGTCTTGCTGCCTACAGGCCTCCCTCTCCCCTCCGCAGAAGGGAAAGGTTCCGACACACCGCTGACGACCTGCGGGCTCCGTGGAGCACACAGCCAGCAGGAGGGGGAGCCGTGCTGAAGGCGAACGACACCCTCCCGGTCCGGCCCTGGAGTTTCGTGCACAGAGCAGGTCCACCGAGCCTGCCTTTGCAGAGGCTGCCCCATTAGCGGGCAGCCCCTCAGCTCAAGACCCAGAGAGCCAAGGAGGGCAGTGGACAGCAAGGAGAGGCTGCACAGAGGGCCCTGCCGGCCACGGAGACTCACCCGCTCAGAGCTGCAGAAAGGGCCCCGAGAGAGCCCAGCCCCTGCCCGGCCACCCCAGCCCCGGCTTACTGCTGACACCAGGCACGGGGCTGGGGGCCAGGCCCCGCAGCCTCTTCAGGGTGTTCACGGCAACGCTCAGGTAGATGTTCTTGCTGGGGCTGCGATCATAAGCCACCTTCTCCTCACTCAGTGCCTGCAGACAGACGCTACTCAGCCCTGCGTGTCCCTCCCAGCAGCCTGGGGGAGACGCCCCAGTGGACCATCCAGACCCTTAGCCAGCCAGAGGCCACGTCCCAGGGTCACGTACCCTCTCTATGGCTTCCTGGTTGGAGGGACAAAATTTGAGGCACTCCTCGATGAACAGGTTGAGATACCGCTGGCGGATGACAGTGGGGACTTTGCCCCCAAACTCTTTTGGGATAACGGGCTTCTTTAAACTCTAGAGGAGACAGAACCCACAGAGGTGGCAGCCCCTGCTGGGACTCAGATGTCCTTCTTAGAAACTACAGGACACCCGCCACACAGGGCAGAGCCCGCTGGGAACTCGGGGCTTTGGTGACTGCGAGGGGCTCTGGCTCCAGTAGCTGGGGCCTGTAGAAGAGCACACCAGTGAGGACAGGAGGGTGGGCCCGTGACCAGTCTGTGCCCTGCCCAGTGTCTGAACTGCAGCCACACTAGGAGAGCCTCTCCGCCGAGGCAGAGGACAGAAGGAACAGGCAGGCACGGCCTGCTTGGGCTGCGTGGCCCCTGGGGCCGGGGTTACCTGTAAAGACGGGCTGTGCGCCACACGCTTGGGGGCGACTGTGGTGGTGGTCTTGGATGCCATGCCCGACAACGTGCGGGCCTTCAGGGGCTGGCTGCCTGGCTCAGGGCCATGGGGAGGCTGGCTGCTGCTGGCCGAGAGGGTCCTCTTCACACCTGCAGGGGCTGGTGGGGGCAGGGGGTGTGAATGCAGGAGGAGCGCACGCCCATCACAGAGCTGCAGAGCACCAGGCGGCCGTGGCCGGGGAGCATCAGCAGGACGCGCGTCTCGGAGCCCAGGGGGAGGGCCGGGGTCTGGGGTGCAGGCTGTGGAAGGATGTCAGGCTCTGTGTGCTTTTGGGAAAGTCCACGGACGGGGGCCCCAGAGGCCAGCTGAGACAGTGTTGTTGCCAGGTGGTCCGGCCAGTGGCAGGGGCATGGGGAGGGTCTGCCATGTGCTCCAGCCCCCGGCCCTGAGGCCCTGGCTCCTGGGCTGAGGCCCAGAGGGGATGGGGATGCCCCAGCCTGGTCACTGTGGCCAGCAGCCTGCCCGCCTCCGCCTCTGTGGTCTGCCTCTCCTTTGATGAGGTCACAAACCAGTCTCCTGCCCCCGGGGAGGAGGGTCCCCTCCTGCAGAGCTGTGTCCAAGCGGTCTGCGCAGTGGCAGAGGGCCAGGGGAGGGGAGCCTGAGTGTGTGTGGACTGTGGACAGCGGTTGGGACAGAAGGAGGAAGAGGACAGGACAGGACTGATTGTGTTTTTGTGCCTAGTCTCCATCTAGGGCCTGATCCGGGCCTGACTCTGAAAGAAACCTTGAAGTTTCCTAAATTCCAGAAACAAGTATCTCAGGAATGCAGGGAGGTCTTATCTCAAGGCCAGACACCTGGACCAGATGCCCCCAGGCGTATGTGACTTAAGTATTGGATTAATGTCCAATTGTATTGATCTGTGGGCAATACTTAAGTGATTGGATTAAGGTCCTTGAGAAGGGCGTGTGAATCTAATCTGTAGGCTATACATGTGTATATAAGCCATGCCAGAATAAAGCCTCTTTGCATTCTGCCCCAGACAGTTTGCCCTCCGGTCGTCTTGTATATACAGCCCGACGCCCCCACTCAGGAACTGTTCGACTCCTGCCGGCAGTGGACACTTCTGGGTTCAGCCCCGAGGGAGGCTCAGAGCGAAGGGACCAGGGCCAGGGGCTATGGCTGCCCCCTTCCCCACAAGGGCAGCCCTCGAGGGCAATGAAGGAAGGCAGGGAACTGCCGGCGAGGCAGAGTGCTCCTTCCTTCGCCGCAGGAAAGCTCTGGGCCCGCTTAGACACAGCACGCCGAGCTGGGGGCGTGCATGGGAAGGGGAGAGAGCACGGACCGTCAGATAGAGCCCCTAAGACTTCAAGGGAGCCCCCTGCTCTCAGGGAAGCTGCCCGCTGTCCCGCACTGCGGTGACCACGGTGGCAGCCCGTCCCAAGCCTGCCGTGATTGTGGGACTGCGTGCGCAGGCCAGCCAGAGCGTGGGTCTTGGGGCCTGCACGGATCAGGGTCAGCTCCTTCCCGGAGCCAAGCCAGCGCCATAGACCCACCACAGACACACCTGCCATCAGGCTGCAACCCAAGTGCTCTGGGGAGGGGACGGGAGGGTCAGGATCTGGACAGCTTTTCCTAAAGAAGGTTCACAGTGTCAGGGGAGGCTGTGGACGCCTCGCCCTTGGGGTCTGCGATCCAAGGGGGTCTGAACAAGCAGAAAGGTGGCCCTGGGAGCTGATCGGATGGGGACCTCCCCAGTGCTAGGGGAGCCGAGTCTGCCTGTGAACACGCCCTCCGGGTGGCTCTGGTGCTCCGCCCCACGCCCTCAGCCACAGGGGCGCCCACACACACCCACTGAAGGCTAGCCCGTCGCGAGGCCGAGATGCTGCGACTTCCGATCAGGCCCAAACGGAGAATGTGCCCCCAGAGCCAGAAGAGGAGACATGGAACCCAGCAACCCCCATACACAGACGGCTGGCTCAATACAATCAAGGCCGATCGGCCTCCCAGGTCCCACCACCTTCATACAGCCCTACCTGGGCGGGGGCCTAGCGCGCACACTCACACGAGCCCCCACCCCACCGCCAGGACCCCGGGGGAAGCCCGGACAGAGTGGGAGTCCCAGGAGGACCTCTGGGGCACGGCCTCGAGCTCTAGGTGCTGCAGGCAGATGGGACGGGGGAGAGCCAGCCCCGCCGCAAGCAGCTGACCGGCTGAGTAGGCCTCCCGCCAACGGTGGCAGAGACCGTTCCCCCGCTTTGCAGACAAGCCCGCTGAGGCCCTGTGGGCCCTGCTCAGGGACACTGCCACTGGCAGAAGGGGAGGCTGCCTGGGAGGAGGATCAGCTCCCAGACCCCTCACCTGGGACTCACCTGTAGCCAGGCGGGGGTTGGGGACGTGGGCCACTCTCCTCTTCTCCCCGGGAGCAGAGATGTGGATGGAGGACAGCTTCTCGGCAGGCCGCTGGGCAGTCTGCAGCCAGCTGGCTGACTCCCTCTGCGCCTGCTGGGCCCGGCGATAGCACACCTCCTGGGCGGTCGGGGGGCGGGAAGGGAGCACCACGGCCCTTCTCACAGGCTCCGCCTGGGTGATGACAAATTTCAGGGCCTGGCTGTACATCAGGGGCACCCAGAGCATGCTACCCAGGGTGGCAGGCTGACAGTGGGGCCTGGGCTGGGGCTGGGCAGGCCGCCGCCGCTCCTCCCCCAGCGCCTGTGCAGAGCCTGGTGGGAACGAACCACCTCGACGTGCTGGCCGGCACACTCGTGCACTGTGCTGTCCCGTGCAGCCTGCGCCACCCTGCTCTCTCGGCTTCTGGTTCTGAGGGCCCGGGCTGCACCCTCAGCCTGTAAGGGCACGGGGTGGGTGGGATCCTGGGCCCATCAGATCAGTGCCGATCCAATCCCACTCCCCGATCCTCACTGGATGAGGGCTTCGTGGGAAGGTTCTGGTGACTCCATCAACTGGAGCTCCCAGGGCTCGGCTTGGGGCCTGTCCTCTGCCCCAGGCTTCCCTGTGCTCACTCGGCCCACGGCACAGGCGACTGTCCTCATCTCAAGGCCACGGGAGGAAGCCAAGGCTGAGAGAGGTCAGGCCACTTGCCTAAGATCACACAGCACACCTCGAGCTGGGACCGGGCCGGGCAGAGCCCTGGAGGGCCACCGCTCGCACCCACCCTCATCCACCTCGAGCTGGGACCGGGCCGGGCAGAGCCCTGGAGGGCCGCCGCTCGCACCCACCCTCATCCACCTCGAGCTGGGACCGGGCCGGGCAGAGCCCTGGAGGGCCGCCGCTCGCACCCACCCTCATCCACCTCGAGGTGGGACCGGGCCGGGCAGAGCCCTGGAGGGCCACCGCTCGCGCCCACACCCATCTTGCCTTCCCTGGGCCCTGCTCCCCAGCTCTGGGCACCTCAGGACTGCCCGTGGGCTGCAGGCGCCTTCTAACGGGACACGTCTGCAGGGGCAGCCATCAGAGAGGCACGCAGGGCCCTCTGGGCAGCCTCCGCCCGCACCCAGAAGCAGACCCTTACCTCTTTGCCTTGCTTGGACAGATGAGAAATTCTCCTCTTTTGCCCAGGGAACAGAGTGGTCAGGCCCGGGGGGCCCTTGTCCTCGGTGTTCTCCTCCTTGGGGGGCTGAAACAAGGCCCATCCCTCAGCAAGGCTCCCCCCAGGGCCTCCCCGCCCCACTGACACAGGGGCCCTGCCCCACCACCCTGAGCCCAGGAGCACACACTCCCAGCCCCAGCTGGCCTGAGGCTGGGGGACAGTCACGTGCTGTAGGAGGGGCTGCCACGGCCTGAGGCGCTGCTCGGTCCCGCCTCCACCCGGCAGGGCGCCCAGGCGCACATCCAGCGGGGCGGGGGGAAGATCAGGCCCCACAGCCTAGGCCCTGTGCCGGCCTCAACCCAAGCCCACCTTCCAGGCCCTGCCAAGGCCGAGTTCTGCAGACATGCCCCAGCCCCCAGGTCACCACAGGCCTCGGTCGGAGCAAGCCCTGGACAGCCTGCCTACAGTGCCCCCTGACCACTGCCCACACGGGGGGCGGGGGGCTCAGAACTGGGGACACAAGGGCACAAAATTGGAGCAGCAAGGCCTCAAAGGGCCATGGCTGGGCCAGCTCTGCCACCTGCCGAGGCCACCAGGAGGGACGGCGCGTCCTGCTGTGTTTAGAGCAGGCTAGGCTCCCTCTGCTGGCCAGTGCGGGGACACTGGGCAAGGCGGCCCAGACGGGCTGGGGCTGGCCTTGCGGGGAAGAGAGGAAGCGAGAGGGCCTGGAGAGGCGGTCGGTGCCTGATACCCCTTTGCTGGAGCGCGCCGGGACGCTGCTGCAGGAGCCCGGCCAGGCAGGCCGTAAGCCAGCGTCCTCTTTCTGGACGGGGTGCAGGGGGGCAGCAGGCAGCCACCGACGGTTCCTGAATTCTGAACGAGTTAAGAGGCCGACACTGAGCAAGCGCTCCCTCCTGGCGGCGCCCTGGGAACCGAGCCGGCGGCCCGCCCCTCCCCCGGCGCGGACCCTCACCTGCCGGGCCAGGCGGCCCCGGTCCTCCGTCTTGATGCTGGTGGACTCGTTGAAGATGCGCAGACACTCCTCCATGGGGTCGGAGTCGGAATCGACCTCCTTCTCCAAGGCCGAGTAGTCCACGTCCACGCCCGCCCCCGAGGACAGCGGGGAGGGGGAGGGGGAGGGGGAGGCTGGGGCGGGCGAAGAGGGCGGGGAGGCCTGGAGGCGCCTGTGCGGCCCCCGCGCGGCCCGGAGGCCCAGGCTGGAGTCCGAGTCTGAGTCCGAGCTGGAGCTGAGGCAGGCAAGGGTGGGGGGCTGGGGTCCCGGTGCCATGGGCCCCGGGCCCTCGTCTTCACTCTCGTCCCCAAAAAGGTCAGCATGGCTCAGGGCCCGCTTCTGCAGCTTGGGGGCATCCCGGGAGGCACCCTCGTCCAGCGAGCGGGCCTTCCGCTCTGCCAGCTTCCCTGATGGGGCCTTCCCGCCAGTCCTGTGTGGTGGTTGGAGGGCACCCCCACTGGTGGGGCTAGGCCGTGGCCCCGGCCGGTCGGGACGGCCTTTCCCTGAGCTGGCCACTGGGGTGGCAGATGGCTTTTTCTTGGCCCCTTCGGACCGCTCTGCCCCATGCCGGGGGCTGCTGGCCTGCGGGGCCCTCTTGTCCACACACGGCTTCTCGGCCAGCCTCCCACGCTCGCCGTCCTTAGCCCTGTCTTTCTTCCGGACACCTTCCCCACTTTTCCTCTTCTTGGGTCTCCCCTCCTTGGAGCCACTGTGCTCCCGCGAGGTGCTGGCAGGGAAGCCAGACTTGGCTTGCGGTGCCTGCCTAGACGTCCCAGGAGGCTGCCCGAGGTCCCCCACGTCGCACTGCACGGCCATCTCCTTGGTCTCCCGCAGGCCACCCTCCTCAGGCTCCCGGCCCTCCCCGGCGCCCAGCTTCTCTGGGGCCTTGTTCTCCGTGCCCACCTGGGCTCGCAGGGGGCTGGCGGTGGCAGGCCTGTCACCCGGGGCTGTGGCGTCGTCATCCGAGTCGGAGAACCTGGCATCACAGCTGCCAAAGGGGTCATAGGGCTTCTTCATCACAGGTGTGTAGGGCTCGCTGCCGCGGGGGCCGCGGGGCCGCTTGGGGGCCCTCTCATCTTTGGAACTGGCCCTGCTGAGCAGCCGGGCAGAGAAGTTGGACAGCGGGTCGTATTCCAGGTCCGTGGATGGCTTGGAGTCGTCCAGCACATACTTGCTGCTGGGGGCAGGGCGACCATACCTCCGGGACTGGCCCACAGCCTTGGGGACGTACTCCAGGGCGCTGCTGCCCCCTCTGCCATGGCCCGGAGCCTGATCCAACGAGTACTTGCTGCCCGGCCCGGCAGGTGCGGCCAGCGGGGTGGGCTGGTAGCTGGTGTCGGGGCTCAGCAGGCTGCAACCCCCGGGGTCATCATCGAAGGACAGTGGGAAGGGGTCATCCTCCAGGCCGGCGGCAGGGCCAGCAGCAGGGCCGCGGGGCGCCAGGGCAGGGGCCTCAGCCGAGCCGCACTCTCGGGCCGTCTCCAGCAACTCCTGGTATCTCCGCTGCTCGAGCTCCACCTCGGAGCGCACAGCCTCGATGGCCTGGTTGACCAGCTCCAGCTCCAGGATGTCCGAGCGGGGCTCGCCCCCTCTGCCCAGGGCACCATTCTCCCTCTGCACAGGGCGCTTGGGCAGCTCAGGGCTGTATGGGTCGTAGCCCAACCCTGAAACACGAGAGGGAGAAGCGGCAATAAGCAGGCCAGCAGAGGAGACAGCCAGGGCCTCACCCCAGGCCTCAGGCCCAGGACAAGCAGAGGCCCAGCCTGCCGGCACCTAGGGAGCACAAGCTCATACGGGTCTCTGGAGCGCCCCACGGAGGCTGACAGGCAGAGTGGAGGTGACTTGGTCTGGGGACTTCCTGGTCTGGCTTGTGGAATCGCAGGCCAGCCAGAGGGGTTGGAAACTGTACCCACAAGGCCGCTGAGATTCCGGGGACCAGGCAACAGCAGTGGGGTGCCACCAGGTCTGCCCACACTGAAGCCACACCATGCTGCTGCCTGCAGCTGGGGAACTGGGAGGGGTGCATGGAGGACCTGACCCCCAGGCTGGCGGAGACACTGGACGGGGTGCAAGCTTCCCCAGGTGGAGGGGAGCAGAGGACTGGGCCTGACACAGCCCCCCTGGCAGGGCCGACAAGGGGGCAGCTCCACCAGGTGACGGCACCCACCAGGCTGTCCCACCTGCTTTCCCACCAAAGGCCACCAGCGAGAAAATGGAAGCCACTGAAACGCCCACCGCGTGGTACTGGGTGGACAAAGGACCCCCACACAACACATTCAAGGGGAAACAGGAGGCTGCAGGCCACCCATGAGATGGCCCCACAGGTCTGAGAAACATCATCGTCTGTTCAAACAAACAGTATCTAGAAAACACCAAGAAGTGGGGTGGAGGCAAAGCGTGCAACCTTTTAATGTCTTATCAATCCAAACAGTGTCCCCAAAGGCGTCTGGGGACAGACAAGCTGTGTGCTGTTTACTGGGGAGATGGCATTTTCTATGTGACAAGCACAGCCACAGCACACCAGCGTGGCACGGCCCTCACAGGGCACTCTCACGTTCAGAGGTACAAAAATGAATGAAACTCGAGCAAGTAAAGCCCAGCGTCTGGACAAAGGACCAGGACATCGTGTCCAAGTGCACCTCGCCCACTTGTTTCCAGACCATTTGAGTTCACCACCAGCAAGTCTACAGGCCTCAGTTCCATGGTGTCTCTTTAGTCTCCAGGCTTGACGCCTGGGGCGGGAAGGGAAGAGCCAGGTCTCTGAGCCTCCCCAGGGCGCCGCCCTGCCCACACCTTGATTTAGCCCAGTGAGACCCATTCCAGCCTCTGACCCCAGAACCTAGGTCTAGAGGTGGTCTGTCTTCCTTTCAGGTGCCCCGCTTGTGAACTACCTCCAGGAAACTCAGGCAGCTCGGGGGGCTGCCCCACAGGAGCCGGGGGCTGGGCCAGGAGGGGTCGCTGCAGGTGCAGTTTGACTTGTCCCCCGGGAGGAGCAAGGAAGCTTGTCTGTGCTTCAGACCACCCAGGACCCCGGGACCGTGGGGCTTGTGTGGGGAGGTAAATTAAACACCAAAACACACACCACAGTGCTGGGTGCTGGCAACAGGTCGGAGGTTGAGAACAGTCATTTCACGCCCCCACCTCACAGCAGAGGATTCTGGGGTCAGGCACACGGTGTCCCTGGTGAGGTACAGGGAGGAGCCACCACCCAGAGGCCAGGCAAGAGACCCCGGCAGTGGAAGGCGGGGCTGCCCTCCCAGCCCACCCTGACCTGGCTTTGGTCCAAAGACCTCAGTCGGAGACCAACCCCCAGCCCACCACCACCTGGGTGGACAGACAGGAGGCGACCCTCTTCCCTCCCTCTGGCAGTCCTGGGTACTAGCAGACTGGAGGGGCCCACACCTAGGCCGCCCGCTACCACTGGTCACATCTTCCATGGGGTGGGCAGTGCTGGCCTCAAAGGGCCCCCAGCCCAGCCCTCCCGCCCCACCCTGCCCCACCTCGCCGCCCCAGGTTGGGGAGCAGAGCAAGGGCCCACCTAATGGGAATGCCCCTCCCCTGGGAGAGGTGGGTCAGGGATGATGGAGGGGAGTCGTTCCCCACCCTTTACCAGGCCAGGGCGGCCCACAAAGGGCTGCAGGGTGATATGCAAATCGGCCAGACTCCCTGGCCCTCCTCAAAGTATTGCGATCAGAGGCCAGACCTCTGGCCACCTGGGATTTTGAAAGGAAGTACTCCCCCTAAATCAGTCTCTGCTGTGGAAGGGAGGTGAAGGGAGCTGTGCCCTGGGCTGATCCAAGCAGGGAGGAAACAGGCCTCTGGGGCCCGAGGCAGAGGCCGAGCAAGCTGCCGACAGAGGGGCGGTCTGGTCGTCTAGTGGGCGCCTCTAGCGGCATCTGCTTGCTCCCTGAGGGCCCTCCCACCTGCCCCACCCCGCCGCCTCCGGGTGGCCTGGCTTCTTCAGGCGGGCGAACGTGGGGCCCCCAGCTGCTCAGACTCCAGAGGGCAGGCCCAGCCGACACGCCCAGCCCCTTGACCTGGGCACCCAGGAGCCCTGCCAAGCTGGGCCACTGTCAGTTCCAGTTGAACGGCGCCTCCCCGAACCCACCCCTGCACCAAACAGCAAAAATAAACCCACCCAGGGCATGCCTAGGCGAAGGGCAAGCCAAGGTCAAAGACCCCAGCTCTGGGGCCTCAGTTTCCCCACTGGTCCTATAAGGCTACATCACCAGCCAGAGGGGCTCTACACAGGCCCAGAAGCTTCAAGCACACAGATGCCAGAGATGCCCTGCAGCCCTGGGACTCCAGGAAGAGCACAGGGCCCAGCCCTCAGCTCCTGCACTGGGTGCCCCTGGGCCCGGGCGGCCTGTGGCTCCCGGGGGCGGGGACAGCACATGCAGAAAGCACCTGCTGCGTCACCTAGCGCCCGCGCCAACCTGGCTCAGCGGGCCAGGGCCCTTGTGGGACTTGTGACAGCTGGAGGAGCTCCCCAAGAAAGTGGTTTGCAGGCTGCCAGGTCCCCCAGGGCCACGCCTGCCCACCTGTGGGGCACATCAGAAGGCTGGAAGGTAGGGAAGGGCAGGGCCCAGGGCACGGAAGGCACTTCCAATTATTGGGGAATGAACTTGGATGGGAGCAAACAGGTGTCCCCGTGGGGGTTTGCACCAGGTTAAGCACACGGTTGGTAAACAAGATTAATTAGGCTGTTTTTGGAGAAAGGAGAAAGTCATTGGATGGCTGGAGAAGCCCCCCCCACGGCACAGACATGGAGGTACTCGCTCAGGAAGAATGCTGCCTGCCCCCCGTGCCGGGACGAGGAAAGGGCCAGGTGCTGCCCGGCTCCAGAGAAGGGCCCGCTGGCAGTCACCCGAGGGACATCCCTCAGGAGGCGCCCGAACCACTGTGGGGGACAGAGAGGCCATGCCTCTTCCCCACCTGCAGAGGGCTTCGGGCTCCGAGACGCAGGGGCCACACACCGCCAGGACCTGCCTGGCCCCTTCCCGTTCAGGCACCTAGATGGCCTTCCTGGTGACCCTGGGACAGTCGTCTCGCACCATGGAGACCAGGCTGGCTTCCCCAATGCACAAGGGGAGGCTGAACCCCAGCTTCCAGGGCTGTGGGACACTGAGCAGGACCACCCACCCAGCTGGGCCCAAGCCTGGGGGAGACCGCAGCCAGAACACCCCTACCACCACCACAGCCCCGGCTCCAGAAGCCCCGCAGACGGCAGCCCCTGCTGGGGCGCGAGGCCCTCCTCACGGCCACCTGCCTAGGCCAGCTCATCTCCCGGATGAGGACAGAGTCTCCTCAGGTCTAGCCGCTCCGAGACCCACACAGCTAGTGACCCAAACCTGGGTCCTTTCCCACCCAGAGGGGGACCCCGTGATGCCCAATCATCTTTGGCTTCTGCAGGCCCACCCCACCTCACCCCTTTTCTTCCTGCTCCACGCAAGGTCTGAAGACGATAAGCACAGCCTGCCCAAAGGTCCACCCCCGCCATGCTGATAAGGTGCCAGGGGGACTCCCTCCTGCAACCCAGAAGGTGGCCCAGCCTGCTGACTCCCAGCGGGGGCGGCAGGGACATGAGGGGACAGTCCCTGCCGCACTGGAGATAAGTGAGGACACAAGGCTCGTCACAGTGAACAGACTTGACCGACCCCTGGACCCAGGAGCTGCTGAGGTGGCAGAGGCCCTGACGGTGGAGAATGAAGGGAGACAGCTCCAAAGGCCTCAGGCACAGGAAAGGCACCGGGAGGGCCCGCCCTGCTCGGCCAGAAGGCGCCCACCCCCACTTTGGGCTTTTCCGGCGACTGTGCAGCTGAGGCCGCCTCCCAAATGGAAGACAGACTGTCTCCCTCCCGAGCCTCTGCTCCCGGAAGACCCCCACCCCTGGGCAGGCCTTCCTCATGCCCCACTGTACAGGCCAGGGGCTGAAGCCCTGGGGTGAAGTACTGGACAGTCTCTCACTGTGGACCAGAGGAGGGTCCTGCAGCTGCCCAGGCACCCCAGACACGTCCGCTGCTGAGGCGGGCTGTGCCCGGAGGAGCAAGGTCTGGGGTCCTCCTCATGCTTTCGGGGGGTCCCACTGTCTCCAGGGCCTGGGACACTGGCTCAAAGCTCAGACCCGCAGGCAGCCCCCCCTCAGCCCCAGGGGACGGGAAGAAGAAAGAGGGTGCCGGCCAGGCACGTGGCCGCCACCAGCCCAGCTCTCCATGCCGAGGGCGGCCCCAGGCGCCACTGACCACAGACCTGCTGGGCTGCCCCTTCTGGTCCCGGGAAAGCCAGGGCAGCGAGGGTGCCCCAGACCTGGCGCAGCCTGCGCTGAGCAGCCAGGACTGTAACCACCATGGGACCTCAGCTATGCTTCAAAGACACAGGGACACACACAGCAGGATAACATGAAGGGCACTGAGAATGCACACGGTCGGGCACACACTCGGGGAGAGAGGCAGGAGGGTGGGCGGCCGCGGGAGCACCCAGGGCACAGCTGCGGGCGGCCTTCTCTGCGTCGCCCTGCTCCACCCCCGGACGGTGCGATGGCCCCACTTCCATGGTCCCAATAAGGAAAAGTGCAAGAGAGCTCTTCCCCTCTCTGGCCAGATGCACTTCCAATTCCCAAACAGGACCACCTTCCTCCAGAGTCTGCCTGGACACTGGGGCCAGGGCGACGGGGAGGTGGGGCGTCCCCCAAGGGCCTGCACACCAGGGCCACAGGTGAGCATCAGTGGCTTTCATGACGCAGCCCTGCAGGTAGGACTGGGGAGGGCTGGCAGAGGGCAGGCTCTCCTGGTAGGCCAGGCCCCCCTCCTTCAGGCAGGGCTGGCTTCCCGCCTACAGCCAGAGGGCCTCCGTCCCAGCGACTCCTCCAGGAAGCCCTGTGGGACCCCTGCAGACCCGCTGGGACTGAGCCGCCTGGGCAGGCCTGTGCTCTCCCCAGGGTGACCAGCACAGCGCTGGGACTCAGGCATGCGGGTGGAGGTGGCTGGCTAGGCCCCAGGGCTTCCGTGTCCCAGCTGCTGAAAGTGCCCGCACACTGCTCGCAGGGCCCTCGGGGCCACTCTGCCAGATCAAGGGACACAGCCTCTCTGGACAAGAGACTGGGCTGTGTGACCATCACCTGGGCAGGCATGGACCTGGCCTCTAGGACACACAGGGCAGGCATCACCAGGACGGGCCTGGAGTGAATGGGGTCCCGGTGCCCTCAGACACACCCCACCCGTCACCTTCGGGCCCTGCCTCCTGCCGTCCAGGAGCTCAGCACGCCAACCCCCGGCTCCTGGCCAGCTGTCTGGCCAAGTGTCTACGAAGGTCTGTGGGCTGAATGAGTGAATGAGAGAATGAAATGACGCCAACCAAGAGCCCCAGACCTTGGTGCCCGGGGCACGTCCGTCCCCACAGACACCGCCAGTCTCTGTGGTCAGGAGAGAGGACCTGCCAGGCAGGCGGCTCCCAGCAGCCCCTCGGCAACGTTACCCGGCTGAGTCCCCCCAGCTCCCCATCTTTGGGGTGGGGTAGCTGGACATCAGCGGCGTTCCCAGGCCTGTGCCAGAGAAGGACAGGTCACAAGTCGGTGTGACAGCAGGAACCCTCCAGCCAAGACCTGCTGGGGGCGGTGGCACTGCCAGGAGCAGCCTCTCCTTCCCCTCCAGCGTCCACCCAGAGCACAGAACAGGAGAGCAGTCCAGGCCCTTCATTGCAATGTGTCCCTGCCCAGAATCCTGGATTGCGGTCCCCCTACAACCCCACTTCCAGACCCCCCAGGCAAACTCCTATTCACCCTTCAAAGCCCAGCTCAGTAACTGCTTGCTTGAGGACGCTCACCGATGCCCCTGCAGCCCCAGGTGCCAACTGCTCTTTCTCCTGGACCCTGGCTTGTATGTGAGCTGCTGGACATCCCGCCTCCGCCCCAGGGGCCCCTGCCTGGCCCACCAGTATGTACTGAATTCAGACGGACCTGAGAGAGCTGTTGGAGGGCCCCGGGCCCAGCTCCTGACCGTGCCGATGACACCGAGGCCCGAGTGTGACTGAGCGTGCGTGCCCAGCTCGAGGCCACCGCCTGTGACACAGCCAAGTCCCGCCCCTGGCGCACACAGGCCTGTGGCCCCGTCAGCCTCCCTCCTGTTCCCCAGCAAGCGGAAGCAGCCGGGAGGAGGGCAGCCCCTCCAAAAGGCTCCCCAGCCCTCCCCGCAGTCCTGCTGCCCCACGAAGCCCAGGCACCTAGGTGCTCCACACGGCCATTTCCAGGACAAGCCCGGTGCCTGGAGAAGCCGCCAGACCCATGGCCGTACAACCGACAGCACACACACTGGACCTCCGGAGGTGCTGCTGGCCGCTGCACGACGGACACGGAGGACCGGGGCCAGGAGACACAGCCTGCCCTGGCCAGCTGCCGGCTCCCTGACCTCCTGCACCCCCGTTTCTTGTTCAGGGCTGCCCTTTTGGACACGAATCTCATCGTGCCAGACAGTCTACCTACCGCATACGGGTAACGCCCAATTCCTGTGCGCCCACCACTCGGCCTCCAAACCATCTGCTCGCCATGGAGGTGAGCTGTACAGGGCGTCTGAGGGCGGAGGGGGAGGACCGCAAAGCAAGAAGCCGTTTCTGCAGTGCAGCTGCCTGAGACAGGAGGGGCTGTGCTGCTTGTTGAGGGCTTCCATCATCACCCATTTTGCAGAAAAATAGCTGAGGCCAGGCTGCCCCCTCCCAGGCCAGCTCTCTGCACGCACAGAAAGCAGAGCTGAGGTCCTTCCTCTGGGGCTGTGCTCTGCCACAGGGCTGAACACTGGCTGCGGCACCTGCCCTCTTCTCGGGGGCACCAGAAGGCTTGGGGTGGGGTGCGTGTGAGCTCCCCCCCACCTGCTTGGCTGTCCCTGCCGGCCCCATCCCCAGTGTTTAGGCTGTCCTCCCTCTCTCCCTCAGGCCCGAGGAGCTGAGGGGAGGCTCTGCTTTTCAGGGTTTGGCCAGCTTTCCCATCCTGTTCCCAAATACAAAAACTGGCCAAGTCTGGGGGACCAATCAGGTTTCCCGATCTCACCCGGCACCACTGAGTTGGGGGCTGGACAGATGTGTGTGGTGGGGGGAAGGGGCCATGCTGGGCCCTGTAGGGGGCTGAGCAGCCGCCCTGGGCCCCACCCGCTTGCTCAATGCCAGGAGCTTCCCCAGTGTGCAGCCACTGATGTCCCCAGACATTGATCAAGGTCCCCTGGGGGTCAGGACCACCCTGGGTGAGATCCACTGCTTTCCTGATGGACACTAAGCAAAGAATCCTAAAATGTCAAAAACAGCTTTATGGGGAAAGGCAGCCTTACTCAAATGGTGCAAGCCTGGATCTGGGCGAGAAGGCAGGCTTTTCAAAGCTCTTCGGGCCATCGGGGGGCCACCAGGTGTGGGGACCACTGACCTGGGGATGGCCCCTCACCTCACTGGGCATGGTGGAGCCTTAGAAAACGGAACCCAGGGTAACGGGTGGGGCAGGACCACAACCACGGGAAAGAGACACAAAGCCTTTTGTTTTTAAGACCAGGAGGGAGCCTGGTAAGCTGGCCAGTGCAAGACTTGGGAGCAATTCACAGAATATTTTCCTTTTAACTTTTTAGTGTTAAAACATTTTTTAATTAAGCATTGCTCCGAGTCTTCAGAAGAAAAGCGCTTTGAGCAGAGGCCAGGCCTGGGCTCCACTAGCTGGGGTGCTGCCCCTGGAGAGAAGAGCTGCTTCCGTGCAGGGGAGAACCAGAGGCTCCCGGTTCTTCTCGCACCTGGATGCGTGGCCGAGCGAGAGGTGCTGCAGCGCTGGTGACATTTACGAGAGGGCTGCTTTGAAAACCCAGAGCCCCATTTCCTCAAATCCCATCCTTACAGAAAAACCCAGAACAACAGAACAATAGAGCCACCCACTCAAGGGCAGGAAAGGTTTCTCCTCTGGGAGCCGCAAGCCTCAGCCCCCGGGACGTGGCGCCAGCTCCTGGGGCAGAGCCGCCCCTGGACCTGCAGTTCCCTGGGAGGGGCAGGACGCTTAAAATGTGAGGTGGCCTCAGCAAAACACAGCCTGTGACCATGCGCTCACCTGGGGCGGTTCTGCCCCCAGGGGGCCCTGGGCACCTGTGGCTGTCACACTGGGGGTGCTCCTGGCATCAAGTGGGTGGGGCCCAGGGGTTCTGCTCACCAGGACACCCCCACCAGAGAAGGACCTAGCTCCAGTGTGCAATTTCTATTCCTCCAACCACCTTCACTCTCCCACCCAGGACGGGGCCCGACCGGAGGCACACTGAGCGCCAGTGCAGCCCCAGGTCCTCAAGCACCCCGGCCAGGCCCTGGGCACAGCAGGCCACGCTGCTCTCTGCGGGGCCTCCTCTTGGCGCCAGCCCTCTCCTGGGGAGGGGAGGGGAACAGACCGAGCAGAGCCGGCATCGCAGGCCAGCGGGAGGCTGTCCCCCTGGGAAACCTGCCGGCACCCAGCCCACAGGGAAGCAGCCAAGCAGCTAAGCACGGTGACACCTGGGGGCTGCACCACGCCACAGAGGAAACGAGACCCACCCTCCGCTGGGAAGCTCTTGTCGCCCAAGCCCCACCTGCCTCTCCCGCCTCACGGCTGCCCTGGGGAAGCAGGGCCTGCTCTCAAGATTCCAGGCCACAGTTGCCACCAAGGGCCTCATCAGGGAGTCCTCCTGCCTCCCACTGCCCTCGGGCTCGGTCTTGCAGTCGCCCTCCAGGGTGCTGCCGTTACCTGCCTGCCACAGTGCGGGAGCCGCAGGTGCTAGGCAGCCGGCACCGGCGGGAGGTAGCGAGCAGGCAAGGGCCAGGCCACCCGGATCCAACCCTATGTCCCCCACTTACCAGCCATTCATACACAGGCGAGTGGCTCCCATCTTTGGGCCCACTTCATCTGCAAGATGGGGACAACCACCCTCTCATGTTTAAGGGTCCCAGGTAGAGCCTGCCCTGGTGTATGCCGCGTTAACTGAGCATTACCACGCCCGACGCTGGGGGCAGGGACCCTGGAGCCCACACAAGGTGGGGCGGGTCCTGAAGGGCTGGAAGGAACAGGAGTCCTGCCAGGCCCCTCACAGGCCTGAGTCTCAGCTGAAGTGGCCCAAGGCCAGAGGAAGTGGGCACACAGGAACCCACGTACCCCCTTCAGGTGGACCCCGGACAGCTACTTAAAAACGAGCCCAGGCAAACCTGGACACAAGTGGACCCTGCCAAAGGCTGGGTGGCTGCAGTCCCCTGGGGAAGACAGGACTCCATCACCAAGATGGGAAAGCTGTCAACCGGGAGCAAGAGGAGCAGAAAGGCGAGAGGTCTGAGCACACGCTCCCCTCCGGCGCCTCGGAGGGCGGCCCCTGAGTGTGCCACAAAGGAGACAGAGGGTCAGAGAGGCCCCACGGCGAGAAAGAGGCTGGGCTGGGACCTGACCCTGTCCTTCTGCAGGGGAGGCAGCATTCTACCAGAAGGTAACCGGAGGCCTACTACTCCCACCCGAGAGGGAAAAAGACTGCTTATACTCACCTGCAAAAGGTAAACACAGATGTACCGGGGTGAGGAGTAGACAGTGCGTTCTTTCCTGTGGGAAAGTGGGGCAGACGGGACTACATCACCAAATGGGGGTCCTGTGGGAAGCTAACTGGCCATCTGCGATGCAGAAAGAAATCAAAAGACTGACTTGGCATGGGAGGAACACACGAGGAGAGAAACCAATGCCCAGGGGGTTCAGGAGGCTGGAAGGCAACATGGACTGGAGACAAGGCAGGAGGTCAGTGGTTTCAGGGGACGGCCCCGCCCTGTCTGTCCCAAGGCGGGAAGTCGGGGGCTCTGCACACCACCACACACCATGCCAAGAAGGAAATAAACGGAGTCAAGACACTGGGCTTCCACAAAATAAACACAAACCACCTCAGAGGAGACTCCCACAACACTCTGCTCCCTGACAACTCCCGGGACCCCACCCGAGGGACCTGCAGGCATGCCCGCCTCAACGCAGGTCCTTGATAGCCAGGTGCACACCGGCGCAGCTCTGAGTGCCCCGTGCCTGGCACAGGTGTGGAGCCAGACAGTGAACACTGCTGTCCAGCCAGCTGCAAACAGACGGCTGCAGGTGCCAGGGGTTCTAAGCAAATTTATGGAGAAAACGTGAGAAAATTCTACCTTACATTTTTTCTGGCAGAATGGGGAAACAGGCCTATTACTTAATTCTAGTAAGGGTTCTCCTCTTTTGAAAAAAGGTTCTGAGATGACAATTACTCTTCAACGGGGAAACAGAGAACACTCGAAGTTGAGACCGAATAAGGACGTCTAGGTCTGGTGGAAAGGGAGAGCCAGGGCTGAAGAGAGAGGTCACCAGCGGGAGCCTGCATCTCCCCTGCAAGGAGTGACACCATGTTTAACTCTCCCTCCAAGCCTCTCCTTGTAATGTCCCTCTTTTTTTCCCTGTTCTTAACGTTCTCAGCACGAATCCCACATGCCTGATCCATTGTAGCTTTCCCCCAATTCTGCCCCGACATCAATAATCACCACGAGAATGGGATGTGACGTCCACTAACGTTCTCTGTCCAACCGAAAGCAGGTTATTCCTGGGAAGCCTACCCCTAAGCGGGTTTGAATTACTCCCTGTCCAGTCGAGTCTGACACCCGGCTTGACACACAGTAGGTAACCTAACTACCCTCTTGACTCCCACTACAAGAGACAGAGGTGGCCAGTACCAGAGGTGCGGCCGGGGCAAGCAGCGCGGAACCGGGGCTGCCACCACCAGCACTTGAGACCGGCGGGGCAGCGGGAATGGCTTCCCCCCAAGACCTCGGCAGGAGAAGGGATCCGGGCCTGCCAACCGGGGACAGGCGCGCTCCTTGCGTTCTCCCACTCCACCCTGGCGACAGCTCCAGGAAGGCATGTCCTTTCATTGTTTACATTTTACGCTCGTGGAATCCGAGGCTCACATAGGTCCCCCGACCTGTCCCGGACCCCGGGGTGGGTGGTCCCGGCTCGGAGGACGGACGCCGTCCCGGAACGTGTGGGGAAGGGGCCGGGCAGAGAACGGGGGACCGGGGAAGCCCCGACGGCGGAGTGCGGCCCCCGAGCCGAGCCCGCGGGGGAGGGTTGGCGGGCATTACCTGCTGCGGAGGGCGCCGCGCCGCCGCCGCCGGGCGCACCCGGGCACAGGGCCCCACGGTGCCGGAAGTGACAGTAGGGCCGCCGGCAGGGTCCCCCGGGCGCCCCAGCCCAATAGGGGCAGTCGATGGCCCGGAAGAAGCCGGTGGAGCGTAGCATGGTCCGTCCCGCGGCGGGCCCCCGGCCCGGAGCCGCCGGGGCTCCCGGGCCCCTCACTGGCGCCGCGGTCGCCGCCGCCCGCGTCTTACAGACCCCGCCGCCGCCATCTTGCTCCGAGGCCCCCTCAGGCCCCCGGGACGCCGCCGCAAGGGACCCCGGGAACGGCTGCCCGTAGCGCGCCTGATCAGAAACGCCGGCTCCCGCGGGACCGAGGCGTGTCGCTAACCCGTGGGCCGGGACAGGCTGCCGCGGGAGGAGGGATGGAGGGCATGGGATGCCCTGACTGCGGTCTCCAGGGGCTTCGCCTGTGCCGCCACTCGGCCCTAAGCGGCGGCGGCAGCCCCATTTTGAGCCCCAGGCCCCTGCGGCGCCTGGGCTGACCGCAGCGCGCCTGATTAAGAAACGCCCCTCAGGGTCCGACCATGGCTTATTTGCATTTAATTTGCGTGTCATTAGCATGTTACTCTAAAGTGCCCCCTGCCGGACAAGGCGAGTCCTGATTTACCCCCTCACCTCCGCGCTGGTGTGCCGTTGGCTCCCCGTAGCGCTTCATTTCACCCACCTGGACTCCTGTCCGCAGCCTCTAATCCCCAGGTCCACAGGAGTCCTGTTCTCACTCACCAAACTCCGAGCACCTGCTGTATACCAGGCTGCCAGAGTGTGTTTTTTTCCCTCCTACATATATGTGTAACAATAACAGTATTATAAAGAGCAGTAATAGTGCAACTTCTTTCAGGAACCGGTTCCAATGTGCGTAAGTACTGGGAGGGGGTCTTCCCACACACACCACCAAGCAATTCTCGAACGCCAGCAGCATGTTGGAGAACTCAGTTCTGACGCCCTCTGCCCGGAGACAGCACCAGATTCCCCAGGTTAAGGACTCCCGTCCTGCAGGAGCGCCCGCCACTCCCCCGACTCCACACGCCGGTCCCAAGCCCCAGGCAGTTCCTGTGCTTCTGACCTGCCGGCTACAGATTGGAGGTGCCCAAGACCTCCCCCTTGGGTTCGATTAATTTGCTAGAGCGGCTCACAGAAAACACTTCGGTTTACCAGTTTAATAAAGGATACTGTAAAGGATACAAGTTAACAGCCAGATGAAGAGAGACACAGGGCAAGATACCAAGTAAAGGAGCTTCTATCCTCATAGAGCTGGGGGCCTGGCTCTGCGGCGTGGTGGTGTTCTGGTTCCCTAAGAGTAGAGGTTCTCTCCGACTAAGAAGCAGGATCCAAGAGAATGAAAAGCTCTTCTCAGGGGTTTTGGGAGGGCTTCATCGCACAGTCATGATTGACTAAATTATTGGCCATTGGCTGATTCAACCTCCAGCCCCTGCCCTTGGGTGGGTGGTGTCCAAAAGTCTCTCATTAATGTGACAAGACACCCATTTCACCTTTAAGACTCTGCAGTGTTTTCAGGAACTGTGGATGAAGACAAAATATACCTGGGAAATACGTATTTAGTCACATGAATGACCACATATGTATTTCTCGTGACTCATTATGGTGCAGGGGCTTGCTCGTGCCGAGGACAGCTCTGTGCTCTAGAGAGGACGCACCTGTTCTATGACATCCACGATCTTCCCAGCCAGGACTCTGGGCACTTACCCGGTGGCGAGCATAAACCTTATTTCACCAATTTTAAGATGCACATTGTGTTCACACGTTAATATTTCTGAAAATGGGATGAATCTTAGCCATGTTACAGTCCGTCACAAGGCCTTATGTGAAAACTTTCCTTGCTGCTTTCTGCAAACTTTCAGAGTGCCAGCCTCCAAGCACCTTCAATTTGGGGAGCTACAGAAATAATCATTACAATGTCAGTAGCCGTGGACATCAAAGCAAATTTGTACCAGACATTGCAAGAGGACAAAACATTTTCACTAGGATTATCTTGGACAAAATAAAGAAATCAGCCACAATAATAGCAGTGGCTGTCCAAGCAGCTCCTGTTCCAGAGGGGCCCTTCTAGATCTCCCAGAGTCTGCTCAGAGAGGGGAGGCGAGTTCCCTTGGGACACAGAGCCTGCGTGCCGCAGAGCCACTGCTCCCGGGTCTGGGCGTCTTGGTCAGGGCCGGGCGGGCGGCCAGGTGGAGCAGCTCCATTTGGGAGGCGGCGGGGTCCGAGGGTCCAGCACGGCCGGGAAGGCGGCGGGGTTCCCCAGGAGCGCACGGACAGACGCGGCGGAAGGCCTGACGGAAATTCGAGCCCAGGAACGCGTAGAGCAGCGGGTTCAGTGCAGAGTTGCTGTAGGACATGCAGTGCGCCCAGATCTTGAGCGCGTAAGCGGAGTAGCTGCGCGGATGCCAGGCGCCCGCTGGGCCCAGTGCCTGCAGCACCAGGAACAGCTGGATGGGGCCCCAGCAGGCAGCAAAGAGCAGCACCACGGCCGCCACCAGCCGCGAGACTCTGGCCCGCACCGCGCCCGCTCGCTCAGCCAGCAACTGCGCCTGGGGGAAGCGGGAGGGGTGGCGGTCGGCGGAAAGGCTCTGGGCCGCCGGGAAAACCCCTCGGTTCCCCCGCGGTGCCACCCCCTACACTCCTCCAGATACGCGGTGTTCCTCCCCTCGCCGCCTAGCCGCGCACCTGCTGGGCGCTGTCGGCGGGCCCAGGGCGCACGGCAGCCCGGCCCAAGTGGCGCAGCATGGCCCCGTAGCAGACACAGGTGGCGACCAGCGGCAGCAGATAGAGTGCCAGCAGGTTGTAGAGGGCGAACGCGCGCTCCAGGGCGCGGCTTGGAAAGGCCTCGCTGCAGTAGGTGCGCGGCCCTGGCGAGAGACGGTGTAGGACCAGCACCGGTGCCGACACGGCCGCCGAGCCTGCAGAACGGCCTGGGTTGAGGACCTTGCCCGGTGGACCAGGGGACAGGGGGCCTAGGCCCTTGTCTCCCCAAATGCTTCCCCGGGCAGCGGTCACTGAGCGCTTCCTAGGCGTGGGTAGCCCGCTGCGTGAGTTCAGCCGCTCCCTGCAGGCATAGCTATTGTACTCATTTCCCAGACGCACTACCCAGACCTGGAGGGCAGGAAGTATGGGCAGGGCACGAAGATTTGTCCTCCCCGCAACCTGTGCGGGCTCCGCGCTGCACTCACCCACCCAGATGCTGAGGCTGACCGTCAGCGCCAGGCGGAGCGTGCGGCGGTGCAGGGCGCGCAGAGGAAACACCGTCACGTACCAGCGGTCCACGCTCATGGCAGTCAGGGTGGCACACGTGGCCTGCACCGAGACCTGGGAGGGCCGGGAGTGGGGTGTGTGGCCCCCTGCCGGGTCTGGGTCCTGTCCTGTCTGAGCCCACCCCGCAGGTCCCCCAGCATGTCCAACCACTCAGTCACACACGGGATGTGTCCTTTGGAGGTTCTCCGGAGGCCACAAAGTTGGAAGGGCAGGAGATGGGATACCAGAAAGAAGCCCAGAATGGTGGGGTTTGAGGGGGCCGTTGGGAATCCGCCAGGACCCCAAGACAGCCAGAGGCAGAGTCATCCTAGGACCGCCAGACAGGAGGGGCAAGAAGACGCAGGCCCGATCGCTGTCCCTTTGCCGACCCGGTGACAACGAACCCCACTCTATATCCGTCCGCATCAGCCCAATCCTCCCCGCCTCGGGTCCCTCCGCCCTCTGCCTGCGCTCAGCCCCACGACCAGTCCGCCCACACCCAGACTCCTCCCCTGACTCCCCTGCCCCTTTCCCGGCCAGCGCACCTGCTGAATGTAGTTCACGAACTTGCACATGAAGTCGCCCAGCACCCAGGCGGGCAGCGGGTAAAGCAGAGCCGTGAAGGGCACGCAGCACAGCAGGAATGTCATGTCCGTGGCCGCCAGGTTGGCTGCAGGCAGAAGATCGTGGGCTCTGGTTGGGGGTAGGGGGCGCACGGGCCGCAGCCACACAGCGTCTCTTGGCCTTCGTCCAAGTGACCGGCAGGATTGCTCGGGAAGGCCTTCGACATCCTCGGCCAGGGAAGCTAGGGCACCCTTTTACATTCAAACGTCCTTTCCGCACGGCCCTCATAGCCAAAGTCTGTGGGCCCCTGCTCACCCCTGCACGGGCTGGCAGAACCTGAGCACACCCCTTTGTTCTCATCCTCAGTTGTTTTGTCTGCAGCTGGAAACAGTGGCACTAGCCCACCAGCCACCAGAATTCGGAACACTGAGCGCTCACCTCCTCCGGGTGGGCCACTCATCACACTGGTGCGCAAACCAGGCTACTGGGGCAGAGGTGGAAAACTGGGGGCCCGCGGGCCCAACAGCCTCTCCCCCTACTCCTTACGTTCATCGGACACCGCGTTATAAGAACCACATTTTAATCAGACACCTTCCTTAAGGGGACTGGCCGAGCTTTCCAGCCTCTCTGTTAACTGCTCTGGCCCGCGTTGTGCCCTCCAACGCCGGAGTTTGCGAGCTCTACCCTAAGGTACAGGGACAGCGGGGAACGGACCGGGACCTGCAGGGGAGACATCCCCACCCCTGAAAGGCCCGGCCCCTCCTCTTCGTGCGCCCCCACCCCTGGAGGCTCTCACCTATGTAAAAGTTGGTGACCGTCCACATCTGCTTGTGCCGGCAGACGACGAAGATGACCAGTGAGTTCCCGGCCAGGCCAAGCAGCATCAATGCGGCGAAGAACAGCGGCACCAGCCAGACGTCCACTGGCTGCGGCGCAGGGGCCTGGTCGTCCGAGGCGTTGGACGGCGCCCACCCGGACGCATTGGGCGCAGACGTGGACACTGCGCGCATGGCTTCACCGCCCTCTCTTCCCGGGTGCTGTCCAGGTGCGCCACGGTGATCCTCGTCTCTGCCGCCCGCCCCTGCCCTGCCGTGGCTGCTGTGCATTTATGCCCGCGCCCCCGTTATCCCCGCCTTCCCACCTCGCCTGCGGCTGCTCACCACTCCCTCTGCCTGTGCGCCCTGCATTCACCCACCACGGCAATCTTCTCACCATCCCTCTGCCCCTTGCACGGACTGTCCAGGCAGGAGCACACGAGGGCTGGATGAGGGGGCTGAGGGTGGAGCGGGCAGGGGTAGTTTGCGTTGAGGGACCCTGCATGGGCACAGGCTCCAGGCAGAGCAAGCAGCCTGGGCTGAGGCACTGGGGACAGGGAAGGTGGCTTGTTAGCCGCGACAGCTTTGACCTTCCAAGGAGCTGGGGCTCCATGTGGGTGGACCCAGGCTGGTGGTGAGGCCCTGAACGTTACTGCCACGGTTTGTCTGAGGACACTGGGGAGCCATGGAACGTTCAGGGCAGGGGAGGGACGCTAGGTATATAGTAGTTAGAAGATGCCTGTTCTTTAAAGAACTCAACTTCCCTGGGACTCTGAGTAAAGCAAATTAGACTTCTAGGGAATGTCTGCTTCCCACCTAACAGGCTTGCCCGCAGTGAGGGGGGAGGTGAGCCCTGTGCTGCTGGGGGCGGGAACCAGATGGAGGGCAGTTTACAAAGGCCACTGTTGATCCCAACAAGCCCCACACCCAGAAATGTATCCCAGAACTAAACCCATGAGGCAGGCTGCAGTGCCCCAGGATGTCAAGGCCACGGTGGAGTACCATGCAGCCAAGAAAAAGATGTCACCCTTTGTGGAAACAAGACCAAAAGATTGAGGGAGAAATGGATAAATATGCAGTTACATCAAAGTGCATCAACTATCTCCAGAAGGAAGTACAAAGAACCTGGGAGAGAGGGACATTTCCCTGTTTGCCTTTTTAAGCCTTCAAAATTATTCTTGACAACGGCCTAGACATCAGAAAAGGAAGAGAATAGTGGAGGAGACCCAAGGTTGCTAGATGGGGGCAGAGGAACTGTTTTGGGGAAGTTGCCTAGTTCAGTAGGCCCAGGGGAGCATAGCAGGTGACTGGAACTTTGAGGAGGGGACTCAGGGGGGCATTGGTGGAAGTTCACAGGCAGGCCAAAGACCCAAGAGGGTAAGACAGAGTGGACAGATTCTGTGGGAGTGAGGCCCGGGCTGTGTCCTGAAGAATTAGCGTGTTTATTGAGCAGCTAGACATCACGGGGCAAAGCAAGACACCAGCCCCTCCCAGCCCCCAGAGTCCCCACACCCCAGCCAGTCACTGCCCCCTGGGTTACCTTCCTTCTTGACCTGTGTCACCGTTGACTTCCTTTGCCTCTTTGTATATTTATCTACACAAAATGACAATCACATGGTGTGTGTTCTCTGAACAGTTTCTCCTCCTGTCTGCCCCCCACGCCCGTGCCCTGCCCCTTAAACCAAGTGGCTTGTTTGTCCTGTACAGTCCCACCAGGCCGGACCGGGAGGGCCGCATCCCCAGGCGTCCTTTAATGCCGTCCTGGCTCCATACTTCCCCTGTAGACTGAAGGGCAGATTCGAGATTCTACAGTTGGTTTCTTTGCTCTAAATCCTCCAGAGCTCCCATCACCTGGGAACATGTCATCACAGGGCCATAGGGCTGTGGGACAGTCCCCTCCCACCCACCTCAGTTCCCCGGCGCTCCCTGGTCACCTTGCTCTGGTCACTCTGGAAACCCCCATCCCCCCTGCTTTTCTCTGGCTGTTCCGGCCACCCGGCACCCACTTTTGCAGTTTGCCAGTCCCTCTCCCGGAGGTGGTCTCTCCCCTCCCCCACTGGGTGTGGAAGGGGTCTGTCCTGGTCACCGCTGGGTCCCCAGAGCCCACACTGGGCCCTGCCCGGACGGCATTTGTTCAATAAACCCTAAAAGGCAAGAGAGGATGGGGGCTTGGAGATGAGTAAACCGAGGCACCCGTCCCGCGCCCCAGGGTCTGCGCTTGAGCAGATGGGCTGGGGGCCGGCAGGTGGAAGGAAAGGCCCCTGAGGCGGGCGGGGTCTGTGGGTCATCAACTCTGTCCCCTGTCTCCGAAAAGGACGTCTCCCTCCTTCCTTGCTACCCAGGCCTCAGTTTCCCCGACTGCCCCCCGGGGCTAGATGCCCGCCCTACCCGCAGCCCTGCTTCAGGGACAGGGGCCAGCCGACCCCTGCCTCAGTTTCCCCGCCTATCCCGGGACTGGGCGTCCCACGCACCCCGAGATCCGCGCGCCCCGCGGCCGCCACCTCCGCGCGCGCCCGGCCTCCAGGCCCCGCCCCGGCCCGGCCCCGAGCGCCCGTCACTTCCTGCGCGGCCCCGACACTGG
>JAQQAC010023519.1:4243519-4322702 GCA_029783875.1 Phataginus tricuspis
CGGCCCCGAGCGCCCGTCACTTCCTGCGCGGCCCCGACACTGGCCTGCCGGGCGGCGGCGGCGGCGGCGGCGGCGGCGGCGGCGGCCGCGCTGGCAGCGTGCGAGCCATGGTCGCCCTGGAGAACCCGGAGTGCGGCTCGGAGGCGGCGGCGGCGGGGGGCGCCCAGGGCGCGCGACGGACACTGTGAGCGCGGCGGGGCGGGCGGGCGCACCCCGGGCCCCGTCCCCTGAGCGCCGGCCTCGCGGAGCCCCGGGTCCGCCCCTCTGCTCGGGGACGCCCGGACGCGGTGCAGACCGGGGTGGGCGGGGGGCCCCGGGCCGCGCCGTCCCCGTCCCCGGGCTGGGCGTTCGCCCCGCACCGGCCCCCGGCTCACCCGCGGGGTGGCCACCCCGCCTCCAGGGCAGGCAGGGTCCTTTGTTCATCTCCGGGTACAGACCCAGGTCAAAGGCGACCTGACCCGGGCAGACCCGAGCGGAGGCAGAGCGGGGCGACCCCTATGGGTAGGGACCCCCCTGCAGCCCAGATTTCTTTTCAACGGGGTTCCATGCAGTTCACCCCGCGGTCCTGGTTTGGGGGGCGAGGAGTCAGCTGCGCGGGGTCCACTTGTGCCTCCTCCCCCGCGCTGCCTGGGCAGGTTATTCTGTCCCCCGTGCCTCAGTTTACCCATTTGTGAAATGAGATCATGGCCTCGGCCTCCTCTCAGAGTGGTGGGCTGGTCAATGACCCTGCCCTCAGGGTGCTCAGCAGAGGGGAGCGCTCATTCTTTAATTATTATCTTAAGCATCTTCTTATGTTAGTTGCCTTATTGTTTAAAATGATATTATCCTTGTGTTCTTTGTATTATTTCATTATCAGTTTACGGTATTTATGGTTACCTTGTTAATATCCCCACCTGGGTGTTGTGCCAGAGGCCGCAAGGGTCTGCAGATGTGGGTATTCATCTTATTTTAAGGGGCCTTAACCACCCGAAGTGCGTGTTTACCTGTCAAGTGGTAAACAGTCCCTCTGACTGGCCCCTGTCCCTTCGCACTCTGGGGGCGTGGCCGCTGCTGGGAGCCCTGAGTCACCTCCGCCCGGAGCCCTCCCTGGTTTCCTGCTCCGAGAAATAGGTTCCTCTCTTGCCTGTCCTGGGGGAGGGGGCCGGGGTCAGAGAAGGTGTGTTTTTATCCCAGGGAAATGGGTGTCAAAAGACCCCATTTCGAAGCCCACAGGGAACAGAACTGGGGGAGCCGAGGGGCCTGTTTCCCAACGCCCCAACCCAAACCGACTTAGCAGCCTTTTCCTCGTGGGGCCCGTCCACCTTCACTGAGCATTGGCGGCTCCCTCAGTGCAGGTACGGCCCGAGATCTGCTGGGTCTGGGGAGCCTTGGGGGCCCCATCTGCATCCTCAGTTTCCCCATCTGTAAAGGGGTCTCCTTGGGTGGCACAAGGAGCAAATGAACTGGCCCTCTGGTGAGTGTGAAAATAGAGGTTCAGGTATTCATTTAACAAACAGGTACTGAGCACCACTGTGGGCCAGGCACTGGGAACACAGCAGGGACCCAGACACCCCATTCTGTTCGTATGGTCTAGTGAGGGAGGCGAGATTAAGGAGTCAACAGGTACGTGGACCAGCTGCTTTCTGACACCCACTGATGAAGCAGGGAAACGGGTCAGAGGAAGGGTGGTCTCTCAGGGAGGTGATTTTTGAGCCAAGAAAGTATGCAGCAGGCTGCAGGTTTAGTGTGTGCAAAGGCCCTGAGGCCAACTGTTTCCAGTGATTGGAGGCACGGTGAGGGGCCCCAAGTCTGGAGCAGGGGATCGGGAGAGAGATCGGGTCAGGTATTGGTTTTTGGTGTTTAGATGTATTTTATATAAAGTTGATACCAACTTCCAACCCTTTCCCACCCAGCCTTCATTACAAATCTGACTTTCTGCTGTTTTTGCCCTGCCTCCTTCTTCCCACCTGTCCCGTTTCTTGCATGGGGACCCAGGCCCCCCAGACCACTTTGTGTCTTGTCTCTTGCTGCAGTCTGGTTGACATCGGCAAGCTTGAATTGGTGTGGGACTCAACTTCCAGTGCTCAGCCCAGAGCATGAGGCCCAAGAGAAGGGGCCCCTGAATGCCTGTGGGGCCAGGCACAGACCCGGGACCAACACCAGGCCAAGGAGGAGTTGGGCTGTGTCTTGTGGGTGCTGGGAAGGGACCTGGGGGGGTCTTAGCTAGGTAGGCAGTAGTCTGAGGGGCTCAACACATTCCTCTGTGGGCCCAGAGGGAAGCAGGGGGTTGAGTGATTCAGGGGAGTGTTCCAGTTCAGACCCAGGTTCAAATCTGGGCTCTGGCCATACTCACTAGGTAACAGGGAGCTCCACTTCTTAGAGCCCCATGCCCTTAGGGTTGGAGTTCTCAGAGTCCCACCCAGCTCTGACACCCCCCTGCCATCTCCCCCCGGATGTGGCCTGTTATCAGTCCCACCAGGCTGCTGTCCTGGCCCCTGTCCAGCTGCCGGGGTGGAGAAACAGATACCGGAGCCCTGGATGAACTGGGGTTTAGGGTGTGGTGCTTGGCCTCAGAGAGGCAGCCCTTCGGGGTTTGATTGGCCACAACCTTTTCCAGTATCCCTTTTCTTGGGGTAGCGACTTTGTGCCTTGGTTGACAAATCTATATGGTGGGCTTCACACTCTACCCAGAGACATGGCTGTGATCAGTGTGGGCGCGGGGGTGAGATCCCCGTCACCGAAGGAAACCAAGCAGGTTGCAGCTAGGTGAATGGACCAGGGTACATGTCCTGGTCCCTTCTAGCTCTGAGTGTTCCCTCCCAGACCCACGGGCACCTGCAGGGGCTATTCATATCCCCACTTTGCAGAGAGTAAGATGAGAATTCAGGTCATACAGTGAAGCATGGGATTTGAACTCAGGGCTGAGATTCCAAGGCCCAACCTGTACCTCTGCCTGCTTGTCTCTTATCGGTGGGTACTTGGGCTCATGTGAGCTTATCCGTGTACCTGCCCTGTTCTAACCTCACACATTGCCAGGTCTTAACAGCCTGTTTGCTTTTTGATAAGGGTCTAATAAGGCCCATTCTGTAAAGTGCAAAAACTTAAGGCTTAAGGGCTCTTGGCATATGTGTAGACCCTGATGCCCCTAACTTCCCTCCTAATCCCTACAAGACATCTTGCTTGTCTCTATCATCCTAGAGTTTCATGGAGTTTTCTAGGCCACACCTCTGTTTTTAGTGTGTGTCTTGGGAACTTGGGACACAAGGAAAGTTTGGGTGGAATTTTGGTTCTACTCAGTCTTGGAATTGTGGACAATTTTTTTTTTGAGGACTCATTGGCCGTTGTTTTTCTGGGCTCCTACTGTGTGCCAGGCCTGACCGTGAATGCCTGTGTGAAGATTATGATCTCGTGGGAGAGGTGGGCAGTCATGGATGACATAGAATGTATGGTGAACAGAAAATAGAGGTGGGGGTCTTACTGAGGAGGTTTGAGCAGAACTGAAAAGCTGATGAGCAGGTGAGCCATGCAGAGTGTGGGAGAGTGTGCACCGTGGAGGGCCCGCAAGTGGAAACCACGCCTGGGCTGCTGGAGGGGCAGCTGGAGGCCCTGTGGCTGGAGCAGAGTGGGAGAGGCAGAGGGAGGGGGAATCCTTGTACCCCAGGCCAGAACTCAACAGCGGCCCATGGTGTGAGGGTTTTGAGCCCCGTGAGGACCACCCTCAGCCTATGGTCTGAGGTCGTCAGGGGCTGATTGGGAAGCCTCAGGGGCTTCTCCTTGCCAGGAAGTTTCCACTCGAGACCCCCTCCCAGCTCCCCGAGTGGCTCCCTGCCTGTGCCTGGCCTGTGGGTCCTCAGCAGGAGTCCCGGCCGTGCTGCTAATCCATCTCTACAATTAATGCCATTTGCTAGCAGGGGGTTGGATTAGCCGTGAGGGGCCCACTCCAGCCCGTTCCCTGTCCAGGCCCTCAGCACATCTGCGGGGGAGGGGGGCTCCAGGTGCTTGCGGTCGCCTGGAGTTTCTGGGGGCCGCCGCCTGTTTATCTGCTGTTCCTTCAAATCAAGGCTCTCGAGAAACTTCTAGAGGAGGGTGGTGTTCAGATCCCATAGACCCTGGGACTCGCTAGCTTGCAGCTAAGACCTGGAAGTCTGTGGGGTGGGGGAAGTAGCTTTTCTCGGCCACTTACCCAATGTGTGACTTCTGGCAAGCGTTTCCCTTCTAGGAGCCTCAGTTTACTAATCTGTCATCACAAGTGTACCCGTCTCTGGGGTGATGTGACAATGAAACAAAATTAAATTTTAAGGGCCCAGGGCTGCACACATGGTAGGGAGCAAGCTCTCATAGCTGAGGGAAACCAAGGCTGAGACAGGGTTCCGCCTGGGGGTCCAGGCCTGTTTCGGCCCTGAGGACTGCCCCCTGCCCCCACCCTGGCCCACAGGCCCCTTCCGGGCTCCCTGCCCACTCTAGCTGGCTCCCAGGTGAAGAGGCTGTCAGCCTCCAAGCGGAAGCAGCACTTTATCAACCAGGCTGTGCGGAACTCGGACCTCGTTCCCAAGGCCAAGGGGCGGAAGAGCCTCCAGCGCCTAGAAAACAGTGAGCAGAGGTGGGGCGGGGGTGCCTTCTAGGGGCTCCTAGGCCTTAGAGGGGAGCAACGTGCATGTTGGCATTATCTGTTGCCCTTACCATGAGCCTGGCCCTGAGCTGGACAATACTGGGGCTGGGCTAGAGGGGGCTCTGGGCATTGGAGCTGGGGCTTTAAAGGATGTGTAGGAGTTCAACAAGCCAGGGAGAAGGAATTCTGGAGGCTGGACAGTTCCTGTGCCTTCTGGGAAAGTAGTCGGAGCGTGGAGGTGGGAGGCTATTGTGAGCCAGAGAGTAAAGGCCCTAACTATAGAGGCCAGGGGAGAAAAGATGGTCCTTGGGTCCCCATGGAGCCTGGGGGACCCTAAATGCCACCCTCCAGCCTAGAGACCGGTGCCTGTTTCCATCTAGCCCAGTACCTCCTGACCCTGCTGGAGACAGATGGAGGCACACCTGGCCTGGATGATGGGGACCTGGCACCCCCTGCGGCACCTGGCATCTTCGCAGAGGCCTGCAGCAACGAGAGCTACATGGAGGTGAGCCCCAGGCTAGCCTCCAGGCTCCCTCCACTTGGCCACACTGGCCGCCTCTAGGTTCTTATTCCCGTCGCCAGGCATGCCTATGCTGGTCCCTCTGCCGGAACCACCCATTTCCTTGTGGGCCTGTGATGAATACCCCTCTGCCTCTCTCCAGGGCCCCAGACCACATCAGGACCCCCAGCCCACCCTGCAACCTTCTAGCACCGGTGATTCATCTCCTGGCCACTTGGAATTAATCACTCCATTCAGGGCCCATTTAGTCCATATTGATTCCCCGCCCCAGACAGGCAGGTCTGCAGGAGCCCCAGAACTCTTGGCCAGCCCAGGGGGTAAATGTGTCCTTAGTGGGTATATATATACTTTGTAGCCATCTGTGTGCATTGGCCAAATGGGGAAACCGAGGCCCGGGGACGTGCAGTCGTCAGCCCAGGGCCTGCCTGTCCCTCTTCCAGGTCTGGAATGACTTCATGAACCGCTCCGGGGAGGAGCAGGAGCGGGTTCTCCGCTACCTGGAGGATGAGGGCAGGAGCAAGGCGCGGAGGAGGGGGCCTTGCCGAGGGGAGGACCGCCGGAGAGGTGGGGGCCTGGAGAGGGGTGGGGGGAGGAGAGATAAGAAGGCCAGCCTGGCCTGGGAGTCTGCGGGTGGGTCAGAGCCAGGAGGGGTGGGGCTGGGTGGGGACTGGGCGGGGCCGGTGGGCGGGGCCTGGTGCAGCGGTGGGCGGGGCCTGGCGTGGAGGCCCTGCCCGCAGCTACCCCCATCCTGGACTCGTGCAGAGGACCCGGCCTACACGCCCCGCGAGTGTTTCCAGCGCATCAGCCGGCGTCTGCGAGCTGTCCTCAAGCGGAGCCGCATACCCATGGTGAGGACCGGGCCGGGCTGGGCTCTCCCCACCTGCCTAGTCTTTTTTGAAGGCCTTTTTTCTCAGCTTCTCGATTAAGGGCATGGTGAAGGGTAGACCGGTTACCCAGTGCACACGGCATGGTGGAGACAGGGCAGGATAGAGACCAGTGTGGTCGGCGGGCAGGAACCAGGGCATGGCTGGGGCTCTCTGAGAGGGTGGGACAGCAGGGACTGTGGGATGTATAGGAGTTCACTGGCAGAAGGTGCAGGCGGTCAAAGGGACGGAGAGCCTAAGAGCCTGGTATCCTTGGAAACAGTTAAGTAGCCTCATGTAGCAGGTCCCAGGTCGTATCAGCCCAGGGCTTTGGTTCAGGAGGCTGCCCCAGGCATGGGGGACCTGGACAGCCTGACCCGTGGGCTGGTCCCTCCCGCAGGAAACACTGGAGACCTGGGAGGAGCGGCTGCTGGGGTTCTTCTCCGTGTCTCCCCAGTCCGTGTACACAGCCATGCTGGACAACAGGTGACCGCGTGGGGCAGGCACAGCGAGCGCCCTGGGGACTGGCTCTGCCGCGGCCCCTCACCGCCACCCATTCCTCCACAGCTTCGAGAGGCTCCTGCTCCATGCCGTCTGCCAGTACATGGACCTCATCTCAGCCAGTACGTGTCTGGCAGCCCCTGAGACCCCAGCTGGCTAAGTCAGCCTGGGGAAAGCAAGGCGGAGGTTATTGGGCAGGGGGCTTCCGCGGGAGGAGGGGCAGCGTGAGCCCAGGAACTCCGCGTTGGCTCATCAGAAGTTCCCTGGACGCCCGACCCCATGTAGCGGGGTGCTGTGCCCACAGACGCTTCTCAGCCGGGGCAGGGATTCACGATGAGGAGGGAGCACCCAGTGGGTCAGGGTCCTCATTTAGCTGTGGAGGCCTCCCTTGTGCCACCCCCATGACTTCCAGCCACCGCCCCCACCCCCATCCAGGGGTCTCTGTTCCCCCCTCTACAATGGGGGGGATCCCAGGATGCAGCGCCCCAGGGAGGGTCCTCTCAGGCCCTTGCTGGCCCAGTGCACCCCGTCTGGTCCTTGCTCCCCACGCTTGTCTCAGCCTCCTGCTGGGAGTTGCTGGGGAGATGGTCTCCATGGGAACAGCAGGAGGGTTCCCCCCCTCCTCCCTGGGCAGCCGCAGCCCCCACCGTACCTTTGTTCCCAGGGACTCAAGATGCAGGGGCTGGGCTGGAGCACTTCTCTGGGGAGGGGGCGGACCTGCACACAGAGGGGGAGACCAGGGCCAGATGGGGAGGAGGCAGAGCAGGCACAGCGGGTTTGGAGCGAAGCGAGGGAGGTGTGGGACAGGGAGGATGGTGGGGCCCAGGCGCCCAGGGCCCTGATGCTCCGGTCACCCCTGAGGGCAGGGATGGAGGCAGGGAGACCTGGGATACCTGCCTGGGCTGTTTGTGAACATCCAGGTGGCTATGGGCCTGGGTGTCAGGGTGCTGTCAGAACACAGATAAGTAACAGCGAGGGATGAAGCTGGCCGCAGACGGAAAGCACTCAGAGCGGCCACTGCCCTGGTGAGCCGGGGCCTGGGCCCCGGGGGCCGTGGTCCGCCAGGCCTGAGGCACCTGCTTGTGCCCTCCTGCAGGTGCCGACCTGGAGGGCAAGAGGCACATGAAGGTCACCAACCGGCACCTGGACTTCCTGCCCCCGGGGCTTCTCCTGTCCGCGTACCTGGAGCAGCGCAGCTGATGGAGGCCCCCGGTGTCCCCTTCTGCCGTCTCCCTGGCACCAAGACCTCTGATGCCACCCACCAAGATCTCTTCCTAGTTTTTAGAATTTCTGCTCTTCACCTTGGGGTGGCCCCTCTTTGCCCAGGCCTCCCAGAGAAATGCTGGCAGCAGGGTCTGCCCCACACTGTCCTGGCCCTGGCCACACTCCTCGGCTTGTATCTGGGTGGGGAGATCGGGCCTGCTCACTTCTCTATTCCTTCTTCGTTCAGCTTTTTCAGCCCAGCCTGAAGCTTACTTGAGGAGGGAAAGGCTGGGTTTTTATCACTTTTAATGAATTTGGTGTGATTTGTTATAGATTTTTAAATTTCCCTTTTGGGAAGAAAAACCAAAAACTCTCTTCAACAGATAGTCAGGGGCTTTGTACCGGTCCCTACTTGACCCCTCCTAGTTTTTGGCTTGGAGGGGGGGTCTCTGGGGCCCTGTCCCTAGCCCCAGGGTACATTATGTCATGTGTGTGTGTGCGTGTGTGTGCATCTTGTGACCCAGGACAGAAGCTGTGTCTTAAAGGCGGGTTTTTCCCTCTTTCTGGAATGTGTGTTGCCCTCCCCTGGTGCCTTTGGTGGCTCTCAGGGCCCCACCTGCTCTACATACCCCTTCCACTTTCCTCCCCTCCTTTCATCCTGGGGGTCTGGGACTTCCAGCCAGAAGCCCCTGCCCTCAGACTGCCCTGTTCCCCTCTCCATGTCCTCTAGCTACCTCCCAGCCTGGCTGTGGCCTGTTGTTTTGGGGTATCCTCATGCTGGTCACCTGGCCTGGCCCATAGAACAGGGCTGGGAGACCTCCCCTCCCATGTGTGTGCTAATTGTCCTTTGGGAAAAGTGGAGAGTCTAATAAATTTCTGGTGCTCTGGTCTCCCTGTGGGGTTTTCCTTTGGGACAGTCCGTGCTCAGGATGCGCTGGGGTCCCTGTGGTTGAGAGCTCAGACGTCATCATGCAGAATAACGCCTTGGGTGAGGCAGGTGTGCAGGAAGAATGCTGGCAGCATCCGGGCGTGGGCTCCACCGTCTTGGCTCGTCCCCCTCCTGGGTGCCCAGGTTCAAACCCAGCTCTGCCCCTTTAGCTGCACCATCTCCCAAAAGTCTACTTGGCTAGTACCAAGGAGGGTGGGACCAGTGGCCCACACTCCTGCCCACGGTCACAGGGATTTATTGTCTCCCAGCCAGAAGTCCAAGAAACAGCACGTTGCAGGGCTGAGGCTCCAGGGCAGGGCCCTTCCTCCCCCTCCCAGTTTCTGCAGACTCACTTGGCTTGTGGCCGCCTCCATCTTCCCGTGGCTTTTCTGTGTCTTTGCACGTGGCCTGCCCTCTGTGTGTGTCTGGGACTGGCCGGGTATCCTGCAAGATGTCCCCAGGCCCGGTTTGTCTGGTGTTTTTCTCATGATGCACTGGGGTGATGGTTTGCGGAGGAAGACCTCAGGGGGACGTGCCTACTCAACCCATCCCCTTGGGGGGGTCTCTGCTGTCCGCGCTGCTGCAGACCTCGGGCCTGATCTGGCTGGACAGGCTGGCCGGGCCCCTCCACGCTGTGCTCACTGTTCTTGCATTCTGGCCCTACAAGATGCTCGCTCTTGGCTTGTGCTTTTTTCCAAGGGGCTGGGTTCCTTACTGGGGTGCCATATTAGCTCAGATCTGGGTGCTTCGGTGTACTGTAATCCATTTTACCATATGTTTAAAAAGTTTTAAAGATAGGAGCTAAAGAATAGAAATCCAAGTGGCTAGTATGGAGGACAAAAGGAGATACTTGGGAGCCACATGGGAGGCCCCCATCTGTGAGGGGGCGGAATCCCAGTTCCCAGGGTACAGGGCTGGGCCTCAGGGGTGGGTGTGGGCCCTGGGAGCCCCCAGGATGCTCCTTACCACGTGGATCCACCTTGCTTGGCTGGCTGGCTGTGCAGGGTCTTCTGCACCCCTGTGCTCCAGCCTGGCGCCCAAGCAGCCGCCTCTAGGCCTTTGCCCAGGCTGTGCCTCCCAGCCCGCACACCCTTCCCTGCAACCCAGAGGTGTTCTTGGGGAAGCCTTCCGAACTGGGGAGAGTCCCGGAACAGAGCAGCTTTGTGGTGAGGAATTGGAAGTGGGTTTGAATGCAGAAGGGCCCTCAATGGCGTAAGCCACCTCGCTTATGGGAGCCTCAGTTCCACCTACGAACAGAAAAATGAAAATAAGGAAGATGCGAACAGCCTCCTGAGGAGTCGCGGAGGGAGCCTGGGGCCGGAAGCGTCTTCGACTGGCGGTCGTTTCGCCTGCTGGGGTTGTTTCCCCGCCTGCACCCTTCAAGAAGGAAGAGCAAAATATGGAACGCTTCACGAATTTGCGTGTCATCCTTGCGCAGGGGCCATGCTAATCTTCTCTGTATCGTTCCAATTTTAGTATATGTGCTGCCGAAGCGAGCACGATATCTTTGTTGCCCTGACAGATATTTAAAGTGCTTAATATAAATTATTTTACACTTAGGATGAATCATCAAAAAAAATAAACAAATAGCTAAAAAGGCTCAGCAACTCACCTATTTCATATATATTTGTGTACCACATAGCATAAACAAATGGGCTCATTCGCAGGAAGGAAAAAGTGTTCGTTTTTCCACCAACTGTAGCTCAGGTGCCTTCTGGGAAGCCATTCCAGCTCGTATGCAAATAGACCCGGAAGTGGGGGCGGAGTCGCCGCCGTCCCGGGCGTCTCAGCGGAGCGCGGGCGCTCGTGGGCCCGGAACATGGCGGCGCCTGGGCCGGGACTCGGTGCGAGCGCGGACGGCGGCCGCCTGCCCGGCGTGGAGCACTGGCCGGCCCGGTGAGCGTGGGCCTCCGGGCCCGAGGGGTCGGACGGCCCCCGCGGCCCCGGGGAGCGCGGCCCGCGGCAGGGCCTGGGGGTCAGAAGGCGCGGGGTGCGCGGCCCGAGCGGAGCTGGCGGGGCTCGTCCCCGGGCGACGGCGGACTGGGCCGGGGCCCCAGAGGAGAGTCGGGGCGAGGCCTCGGCGGCCAGGCGTTGGGTGCGGGGCCGGGCCTGGGGGTTGCCTGGGTTCCCGCCGGGGAGCCTGAGGTTAGGCCGCGCCGGGGTCCCCGGAGGCCGACTGGGGACGGGGATGGCGGCTCGGGCGCGGGCCTCGGGCTGCCGGGTCAGGGCTCCAAGCCAAGGATCCCGGGTTCGCGATTGAGAAAAATGGGGTTGATCGTTCTTCCAGCCTAGCTGGGTTTACACGGGACGCCAGGCACATAGAGAGACCGGGGCTGTGAGCGGCCACCGGCGTCACCGTGACCCCTGCTCTTAGGTGCCTGGTCTCCCCGCTTCCGTAGACGCAGCCCCCACCTGCCCCCTGTGTCTCCGTGGGCTCTTCCATCAGGAGGATCCACGGCCCCATCCCTGCGCCCTGCAGACAGCCTGGGGGGAGGGCTGCGTTAATGTAAATAGGTCCTGGCCCTGGGGCTCCCACCTCACCCCCGTCTCCCTGACCCCTTTCCCCGGCCCACTCTGCTTGCCTGGCCCCCTCCTTGAACCCCTCTGCCTCTGGGCCCTTTCCCCACCAGAGGCTACAGCTGCTCTCAAATGTCTCTGCCTAGGGGGAGGCCTCTCCCTGGTCCTCCTGTGCAAACAGCCCCCTCGACCCAGCGGCGCTGTGCGGAACCCGGTGTCCACTGTGCACCTGGGTGCCCTGCAGGTGCTCTGTGAACAGCAACCAGACAGTCCTCCCTCCCTCCCTCCCTCAGGAGCTGGTGACCGCCCTCCGTGTGTGACCTGTGCAGGGGGCACCATGGATCTGGCTTACGTCTGCGAGTGGGAGAGATGGCCCAGGATCACCCACTGCCCGTCGGTGCCCCTGGCCTGCGCCTGGTCCTGCCGTAATCTCATCGCCTTCACCACGGACCTCCGGAACGATGACCAGGGTGTGCCCCCGACCCCAGCCTAGCCCTCTGTCTGCACAGTGCTGTACCCCATGGGGGACTTCGGCCCTCTAGGCCTGCCTGGGAGCTGCCCCTCACCTGCTGGCTCTTTCAGGATCTCTTCACCCATGTTGGGGTGGGGAGGGCCACATCCTCACAGGGCTGCAAAGGGAAGATGCGCTGCTCCCCCACCTGGTGCGCACTCCACACTGGGATGGCCCCTGTGGGATGTGCTGGGATGAGGGGCGTAGCCCACTGAGGCCTGTCGGGAGACTCAGGCCAGTTTTCCAGTCTGCACGTGTCAATATTTGTCTTTCAAAAGCTCCTAATATATACACATCTGGGGCTGCGTGTTCCTTAAAGAGCATTAGAAAAGCATGAAAATTTAGGATAAGGAAAAAGAACCACAGAGAGATGCCCACTGTTAACATTTGGCGGTCATTTCTTCCAATTCCATTTCCTGTGTCTCTTAAAAATGCGAGTTTTGCCACAGTGGAGACAAAGCCCCAGGTCCTCATTAGCACTGGGGCCACTGGTGGCCACCGCACCGTGACTTCCCGTGGGTGGACATTCGCTGGGTCTTCCCTGAAACAGCCTGTCCTCTGCAGACCTGACCCGTATGATCCACATCCTGGACACGGAGCACCCCTGGGACGTGCACTCCATCAACTCAGAGCACAGCGAGGCCATCACCTGCCTCGAGTGGGACCAGTCTGGTGAGGGCCTGCCTGGGGTTCCTGTATGGCGAGGGGGACATGATGCTCACCTTTGACCCCGAATCCCAGGGCAACAGTGCTGTCTTCCTGGTCACGTCCAGAGCTGGGACTCGAGCCCTTGGCCTGTGGCTTTGCGGCCACCACTGTCCTGTTCCCCATGCCCAGAGTCGTTTCCCCTGCCCTGCCTCCACCAGGCTGGCTTCTCCAGGCCCTGGTGCACCCAAGCGGCCACCGCTGCTCTGTGCCGGGGTTTGTGATGTAGGTTTGCCCCCGCAGGCTCCCGGCTCCTGTCAGCTGATGCCGACGGGCAGATCAAGTGCTGGAGCATGGCAGACCACCTGGCCAACAGCTGGGAGAGCCCTGTGGGCAGCCTGGTGGAGGGGGACCCCATCGTGGCCCTGTCCTGGCTGCACAATGGGGTGAAGCTGGCCCTGCACGTGGAGAAGGTGGGTGGGCAAGATCCCCGCGCCTGTCCGCCTGCTGTCTGGCTCCCCCCGCACCAGCGTCCTCCGATTCTTCATGCTCTGGGCCCACCTCACTCCTGCCGTCGAGCTGCCAGTCAGTGCCTGGGTTTTCAGTTAGCTGGTGGCTGCTTTTCTCAGCAAGCCTCCCATTCTACTGTTGTGGCCCTCAAAGCCCAGCTTTTGATTCAGCAACATCCCAGAATCCTGTCTGGACCCCAGAAGGGGGTCAGTTGTGAGGCTGGGAGCGTGTCCAGCACTGGCACAGAACAGACCCCCGGCTCCCACTCCCGCCACAGTCAGGCGCCTCCAGCTTCGGTGAGAAGTTCTCCCGTGTCAAGTTCTCGCCCTCGCTCACGCTGTTTGGCGGCAAGCCCATGGAGGGCTGGATCGCGGTGACGGTCAGCGGCCTGGTCACCGTGTCCCTGCTCAAGCCCAGCGGTCAGGTGCTGACGTCGACGGAGAGCCTGTGCCGGCTGCGCGGCCGGGTGGCCCTGGCCGACATCGCCTTCACGGGCGGCGGCAACATTGTGGTGGCCGCGGCGGATGGCAGCAGCGCCTCCCCCGTGCAGTTCTACAAGGTGTGCGTGAGCGTGGTCAGCGAGAAGTGCCACATCGACACGGAGATCCTGCCCTCGCTCTTCATGCGCTGCGCCACCGGCCTCAACCGCAAAGACAAGCTCCCCGCCATCACCCACCTCAGGTTCTTGGCCCGCGACATGTCGGAGCAGGTGAGGTCCACCTGGACGCCTGGGCCCGGCCGCAGCCCAGGGCTGGACACAAGTCTCATCTCACGCTCTGGGGGCAGGTCCACGTGGCCCTCGCTGCCCTAAATCCAGGCGGGCAGGGCCGGCTCCTCCTGGGGCCCCGGGAGAACCGGGTCCTCCTCTTCCAGCTTCTAGAGGTGCCGTGGCCTCACCTCGGGGCCCCCTCCTCTGTCTGCATGGCCAATAGGGCCACGCTTTCCCGTCTGTCTGACCCTGCCCCCCTGCCCCCCTGATAGGGACCCTTGTGAGGACCCTGGGCCCCGGGAACCCAGGGTCAGTCCCATCTCCGGGGCCTTGACTACCCCCTCTGCGTGGTCCCTCTGCCACGTGAGTGGACACGTCCCCAGGTCCGGGACACCTTTGGGGCTGCTATTCAGCAGTCACCCAGGCCCCTGGCATGTGTCCCTGGTTCCCTCTCACGTTCCTCTGGGAGCACCAGCGGCCACACCTGCCGTCGCCACTGCCCTTCTTGCCCAGGTGCTTCTGTGTGCGTCCTGCCAGACGAGCAGCATCGTGGAGTGCTGGTCCCTGCGGAAGGAGGGGCTGCCCGTGAACAACATCTTCCAGCAGATGTCTCCTGGGGGTGAGTCTCCCGTGGGGCAGAGCCTACCCTCCAGGGGCACCTGGCTTTCTTGGGGCCGCTCTGAGCAGCTGCGCAGGTCAACTCCGTCCATCCTGTTCTCCCTGCTGGGGCGGCTACTGTCACTCACGTCCTGCGTGGGGGAGCCTGGGTCTCAGAGACCCACATCCTCACCCTCAGTCACCCGGCCGGCAGGCAGCCTCGCCATCACACACTGACTCCTGAGTGGACCGTGTTCCTGGTCGTGGGAACGGCAGCACAGAGATCCCGGGGCACGAGGCCAGGAGCTGGAGCAGGCAGGGCAGGAGGGGCGAGCAGGTGGGGGTCGGTGGGCAGGGCCTGGGGGGGCACTTAGTCCTAAAAGCCACATGTTTCTCTGGAAACCTTGGTTTACTGTGAAGAGTGCTGGCTCAGAGGGGGTAAAACTGGGTTTGCCCTGCCCGCAGAGCCCCCAGTGGCTCTGGATGGCACCCAGACCCCACCAGCACCACCACACTGTCCCCGACACACGGATTTTCATCCCCTTGTGGAAAGCCACTTGATTTTCATCCCCTTGCGGCCCGCTTGGGAGGATGGACCCCCAGCCCCGGCTGCCGTGGCTGCTCTGGCCTGCAGACAGGTGTCCCCTGGCCATGAGAGCACTGCTTTGCTGACGAGCGCTAATGGCCCGGGAGTGGGTGGATGGAAGCCACTAATGAGTGTGTCCAGAGGCCCTGCAGCTTCTGCCCCGCTGGGTGGTTGCATAAGCCACCTGTGGTGGGCTGCGGGGGGTTAATGCAGAGGGGGCCTCTGCGCTGAGCTCATGGATGGCGTGACCCCGTGTGGCGGGCAGACTCGTGTGTGCAGATGGTGACCCTCGCTGTAGCCCTCTCCGCACCTGTGGGGCGGTCGGCTGCAGGGGGGCATGTAAGTAGCTTGGCATGGTGCCCAGGCCGCAGATGCCCAGCATCACGATTACAGCTGTCTAGGGCCACTGTGTCAGGTGCCAAATTGCACTCAGACCTTGGGCAGTCTCGGCCCTCTTGGGGCCTTAGCTTCCCCTAAGACTCCCTTGCTGGGTTTGCCAGGGGTCTGTAGGCTGTGACTAGCCATCCAGGGCACAGATGTCAAGATGGGTGGCAGAGAGGAGCTTATGATGGTCGGCTTTTCTGCGTAACAAGCCAGCTGCAAACTCGGGCTCCTGTATGGTTCTGGGCTGGGACACCTCGGCTGCTCACCCCTGGTTCTCGTGTCTGCCGTCAGCCTCTGGGCAGCTTGGGCTGCTGGTCGTCCGCTGGGCGCCCATCCTCCTCCTGCAGCACGCCTTCCCCACGGGCTAGCCCGGCCTGCCTTTGTGCCCCAAGCCCCGGGTTCATGGAAATCACTCTGTCTCTTGTTGCGGGGGGGCTTCATCCTCACACTGAGGGATGGGCGTAGGGAGGGACAGATCTGTGGCTCCTGGCCATCCAGCACAAGCCTTACTGGGTGGGGAGAACTGGGGCTCCACCCACGACCTCTTGGATGACAAGGGACAGAAGAGCCAATGCAAGCGGGCTGAGTCTCGGGAATTCCTGGGGCGGGGGTGGTGGCAGGGTCTTGGGGTGGGGGGCATTCCACTTCTCAGGTTGCTGGCTCCGCCCAGGGACAGGGTGGTGTGGCTGGCGTCCCCATTGGGGTCGTGGCATGGGTCTCATATTTGTTACCTTGCTGTCCCACCCCTTTTCCTGCCCCCTGCCTCACAGTTGGTGACAAACAGCCCATGATTCTGAAATGGCGGATCCTTTCGGCCACCAACGACCTGGACCGTGTGTCTGCTGTGGCACTGCCCAAGCTGCCCATCTCACTCACCAACACAGACCTAAAGGTGGCCAGTGATACCCAGTTCTACCCTGGCCTTGGTAGGTGACAGTGGAGCTCCCAGGGTGGGGTGGACTCTGAGCTTGGGGCCAAGGCCTCAGGGCTGTAGCGGTCACCTCCTGGCCTTGAGGCAGCTTCCTGTGGGAGGGGAGCCCAGCTTTTCTGATCACTAAGCTCAGAGGGCTGTGGGGATGGCTGACCAAATGCTGTGTTCTTTAATATATAAAGAGCTGTTAGAAATCAACAAGAGTGGAGCTGGGACCTCAGCATGGGAGAGTGGGGGACAGACTTTCCAGATGAGCAGCCCTTGTGGTAGCAGCTGAAACGCTGGACCCTGGGTTTGGTCCCTAGAGTCTGTGACTGTGGGCAAAGTTGGGCTTGAAGGGTTGGTGACAGCTGACATCCCCCAACCCTGCTGCTGGCAGATGCTGAGCTTTGGCCTCTAGGAGCCCCCGACCTCACTGATCTTGGTTCCCACTAGGAGGCCCTTTGTGAGGCCCAGGGCCCTGGGGCCTTTGCATCTGCTGACCCCTTCACCTGATTCCCCTCTACACCTTATCCCCATGCAAGTTGCCCGTTTGCTCAAGTCAGACAAAACTTCATGCCAGCCGCAAGGGAACAGGGGAGATGTAGCCTGACATGGCGGCTGCTTGCTCCCATGTTCCTCGAGGGCTGTTAGGCAAAGAGGAGAGCAGTTGTTGTCGGGGGCTGGCCAGATGCCTGGGGAGGTGGCTTGGGGCTCACACCCCTCCCTGTGGCAGCCTCTGCTGGGTGTGGGTGGCCACCTCCCCTCATCCAGAGCTAGGATGTATCCCAGGCCCTTCCCACACCTGACCCTGTACATGCCCTGCCCCCAGGCCTGGCCCTGGCTTTCCATGACGGCAGTGTCCACATTGTGCACCGGCTCTCGCTGCAGACCATGGCCGTCTTCTACAGCTCCGCAGCCCCACGCTCTGTGGACGAGCCAGCCATCAAGCGCCCTCGTGGCACGGGCCCTGCGGTCCACTTTAAGGCCATGCAGCTCTCCTGGACCTCACTGGCCCTGGTGGGCATTGACAACCATGGGAAGGTAAGCGCCAACCAGGGGCTCCCAGAGGATGAGGCAGCGTGGCCTGGTGCGAGCCCCCACAGCCCTGTCCACTGTTCCTAGCACGTCACCCCACCCCACAGCCCCACAGCCTGCGGTCCCTGTCTGTCACTCAGTGTGGTCTGCAGCATGCTATTAGTAGGTAAGATGGTAAGGAGAGCTGTTAGGATGGTCACCCCTCATACTGTAGAATTTCTAGAATTAGACGTGAGGATGCCCACGAGCCTGCCATGGTACTGGAGCATAGTAGATGGTCAGAAAGGGCATCCTTGTTCCCAGAGGCACTTGGCCTTGGTCTTGCAGAATGGGGCAAGCCACGCACATGTGCTCACCCGGCTTTCACGCACTCACCACGTTCACCCACTCCCCAACACGCCCACCCAGGCTGCCCCGGGGGAGGCCAGCCTGCAGGGCTCGGGTGCCTGCCTTGCAGCTTTCCTTTCCGGCTGGCTTGTGCCTGCCTCCTCCTCCCGTGCTCCCCACCCACCTCCTTAGGGTCGCTTGTGGTGGGCCTCTCCCGATGGAGGTTTCAGCGTCTCCAGGGAGCGCGCCTGTCTTTGCAGAGCCCCTCAGGGGGCCACGTAGATGATTCTGCATCCACCACGTGGCTAGTGACGGGGCCAGGCGTCCCAAAGGCACCCAGCACGTTATAGTGAGGTCAGTGCCAGCGGCTGCAGCACGCCTCCGAGAGTGAGCCGTCCCAGCTCACGGCTCTTCTCCCCCGGCAGCTGAGCATGCTGCGCATCTCGCCCTCCATGGGCCCCGCACTGGAAGTGGGCCTGGCGCTGCGGCACCTGCTCTTCCTGCTGGAGTACTGCATGGTGACCGGCTACGACTGGTGGGACATCCTGCTGCACGTGCAGCCCGGCATGGTGCAGAGCCTGGTGGAGCGGCTGCACGAGGAGTACACACGCCAGAACGCTGCCCTGCAGCAGGTAGGGCGCTCCGGCCCACCGCTCACAGACCGCCCCGCCCATCCTCCCCCGGGCCCCGCCCACTCCCGCCGACCCTTTTGCCCGTGCCACGCCTGCTCCCCCCTCCCACCTTCCCGCCGCGCCCCGCCTTCTCCCACCCTCCTGCCCCCGCCCCGCCCCACCCACTGCCCTCCCACCTTCCTGCCGCAGTTTGGGCCCTCGTGGCCCCGCCCTACGGTCTTCCTGGGGGAGGAACACCAGCGAGGTTCCCTGCAGCTTGTCCCTTCCAGCTCCGCGGCCACGCGCCTTGGCGGAAGCGTCTTCCTGGCTGATCCCGCTCGCCCGCCCCCAGGTCCTGTCCACCCGGATCTTGGCCATGAAGGCCTCACTGTGCAAGCTGTCGCCCTGCACAGTGACCCGCGTGTGCGACTACCACGCTAAGCTCTTCCTCATCGCCGTCAGCTCCACACTCAAGTCGCTGCTGCGCCCCCACTTTCTCAACACGCCCGACAAGAGTCCCGGCGACCGGCTGACCGAGATCTGCGCCAAGATCACGGACGTGGGTGGGTCCGGCCCGCCCGCCCCCTGCTTGCATAGGCAGCTTCCGGTCCTTCATGCCTGGGTGGGACCACAGGATCCACCCTGCACATTTGTGGCTGTAAAGCCGACCTCAGTTCAGGGAGTGTCCGCGGGCTGCGTCTTTGCGCCCGGTATGGGGTGGGCCCCTGGAAGGATGCGCGGAGCTGGGGGACAACCTGGGAATGGTACCCTGGGGGAGAGGCTGCAGGGCGCCCTTTCCTTCAAGGTCCCCATTTGTTTACCCTCGGCACAGGGGCGCCCCATCGGGGCACGGCCTACAGCGGGTACTGGCCGAGGCTTGGAGCCTAGGGCAGCCCGGTGCACGCGCCTTCTGACTACCCTGTCCTTCCAGACATCGACAAGGTCATGATCAACCTCAAGACGGAGGAGTTTGTCCTGGACATGAACACCCTGCAGGCCCTACAGCAGCTCCTGCAGTGGGTGGGCGACTTCGTGCTCTACCTGCTGGCCAGCCTGCCCAACCAGGTGCACAGCGCTCTCCCGAGGCCCCGCCCCCAGGCTCTACTTCCTTGGCCCCGCCCCTCCCAGGAAGGTTTTCAGTCCTACCTGCCCCTTCCTGTCGCTTCAGCTGCCAGGGTAACCGCCTCAGCCTCACTCGGTCCTGGCACTGCCGTTGGGTACTTTAGTCTCTGGTCGGGTGGCCAGTGACCCCACTCCCCTGGCTTGTGGGAGAGAGCTGGTCTGTTTCTATGCACACCCGCAGAAAGGCTGCTCTATGGGGGTCTTCCTTGGCACTGCTGACACCAGGGCCAGGTCATCCTCTGGGGGGCTGTCTGGGCACTGTGGGGGGTGAGCAGCACCCCTGACCCCACTGCCCTCTTGATGTCAGGAGGACCCCAGTGTGACAACCACTGATGTCTCCAGACATGGCCCAGTGTCCCCCGGAGGCAGGATTCCCCTGGGTGGGTCCTGGTTAGGTTAGGGGATTCCACTGGTCCCAGAGAGACTGGGGGCCTAGGATGCCGCCCACATTTCCGTACACGACCTGAGTGCCTCTACCCACAGGGCTCCCCCCTGCGGCCGGGCCACAGCTTCCTGCGGGACGGTACCTCCCTGGGCATGCTGCGTGAGCTGATGGTGGTCATCCGCATCTGGGGCCTGCTGAAGCCTAGCTGCCTGCCCGTGTACACGGCCACCTCGGACACCCAGGATAGCATGTCCCTGCTCTTCCGCCTGCTCACCAAGCTCTGGATCTGCTGTACGACACCTGGTTCTCAGCTCCCGGTCCCCCTGCCAAAATACAAGTCCTAGCTGAGTTCCCCAACAGAATACAAGCTGTTCCAGGTAGAACTGGTCTGGGCTAGTCTCTGCTGTTTTTTTAGTACCCAGCACAGGGCCGTGGGTGCTCATTAAGCATCAGCCTTTACCAGACTCTGGTTGTCCTGTGTCACCAGGCAGTCCAGGTTCTGTCATTTTCCCACCCCGATGCTGGGAGGGGCATCCGGGCTTACTGCATGCTTTTTAAAGAAGTGGGTCCCTGACACCCAGGAAGTCAGGGCAGCGCTGGGGTCTCGGTGGGGCCTCCTGAGCAGCAGCCTTCTGAGACCAAGACATCACCCATGGTCCCCCGACAGGCCGTGACGAGGGCCCCCCGAGCGAGCCAGATGAGGCCCTAGTGGACGAGTGCTGCCTGCTGCCCAGCCAGCTGCTCATCCCCAGCCTGGACTGGCTGCCGGTCAGCGACGGCCTTGTCAGCCGCCTGCAGCCCCGGCAGCCCCTGCGTCTGCACTTTGGCAAGGCTCCCGCTCTGCCCAGCAGCGCCACCACCTTGCAGCTGGACGGCCTCGTCAGGTGCGTGCCCTCTGCCCCCTGAGAGACGGCCTCACTCGGCCAGCCCCAGCGGACCAGGGCGGGCTCGGCTGATCGGTGCCAGTTGTGTGTGACCCCCTCCTGCCTTGAGTCTGTCACTGGAGTGGAATGGCCTTGGAGTGCCCACCAGCTGACCTTGGCTTCTTGGGCAGGTGGCTCACACAGCACCATGTGGTCCAAGCCCCCCACCACAAAACATGCTCTAGGTAGACCAGCGGCCCGCCCCAGGCCCTGGGGAGACAAGACGCTCTTACAGGCAGGATGTTCCCCAAGCGTGGCAGTGGGAGCTGGTTAAGGCCAGGCTGTGTTGGGAATTGTGGGGTTGGGGCAGCTGAAGCCTGCTGTGTCCCCCTGTCTTCCAGCAACCAGGGCTGGGGTGCTGTCCCGACTTCACAGGCAAGGACACAAGCCCCAGAGAAGTCACACCCCTGGCCCAGGTCACACGGCCACGAGGTGGCCAGGCCATGACCTGAGCCCAGGCGTGGTAGGCCCCCTGCCCTGTTCCTGACACTCGCCCAGGGGTGCTGTAGGGGTGCTGTGCAAGCTTCCTGCCAGCCTGGCCCTGGGGGTGGAGGTTTCAGGGACGAGCAGGGCAAGAGCTCCCCCTGCCTCGTCTCCGTGGGGAAACTGCTCAGAGTAGCTGGCTCTGTGACCTTCCACGTCCTCTCATCTGGGGGTGGGAAGGATCACCTGGTGAATCACAGGCTTCTCTCTGCCTTTGGGTTTCCAGAAAAATTTTAGGAAAAGAGGCTGTTGACAAGAAGTCTTGAACTCTTTGCTTTAGAAACTTTCAAACACGTTCAATATGGGTTTAAAAGATGATCCCGTCCCAGGGCTCCTCCCAAAGGGGCCGCTGCTGCCAGTTTCCTCAGTCCTGGCAGCTCCTGGGCTGCCATGTGGGTGGGGACGTGTGCAGACACACCCACAGGTCCCTCTCGTCCTGCCACAGCTGGGCACAGCCTGCACGCTCTGCACCAGGGAGATGAGTCCCTCCCGTGCCGTGTGTGTGCACGTGGGTGTGAACCCCAGGTTCTCATGCTTGCTCTTCCACCAGCAGGGTGCCGGGCCAGCCCAAGATTGACCACCTGCGGCGGCTGCACCTGGGTGCCTATCCCACAGAGGAGTGCAAGGCCTGCACCAGGTGAGCACCACCCCCGGGCTCACTCTCAGGCCTGCGGCAGGGGCCATCCGGTTCTAGCTCCCTCGTCTTAGCACCTTGGGGCCAGTGGCTTCCACTCAGCAGCCTCAGACTCCCCACCTGTGACTGGGCCGTGGGAGTGTCTCCCTTGGGCTGTGAGTGGGAGCGCCAGGTGGGCTCCATAGGGCCAAGGACGCCTTGGGAGGTCCCGTCCTGGGCATCCGTGTGAGCGGATGTCAGGGTGCAGGTGACCATGTGGCCCAAGCCTGCCTGGGACTGTCCCTGTGCCGGCACTTTGTAAACATGGCCCAGTTGCTGCCAAACAGCCCAGATGCAGGTTCTGGCTTCCAGCTCACATAGCTAGTGGATAGGACTAGCTCCCGACCCGGCCTCCATCCGCACTCTGGAGGGTGAGGGCGTGATGCCTGAGGACAGGATGTGGAGGGTCTAGCCAGGCCGGGGGTGGTGCAGAGAGCAGCATTCCTGACGGCAGCACGGTATGGGCAGGGCCCCGTGGCAGGCGGGAGCGTGCCCCCACTGGCGCCCCCGCCCTCCTGGCCCTGCAGGTGTGGCTGTGTGACCATGCTCAAGTCGCCCAACAAGACGACAGCCGTCAAACAGTGGGAGCAGCGCTGGATCAAGAACTGCCTGTGTGGGGGGCTCTGGCGGCGGGTGCCCCTCAGCTACCCCTGACTGGGGGGCTCAGGCCCTGTAAATAGGTCCCCGATGGATTACATAGGATGGCGACACTGTCTGCCAGCCACTGACAACATTCGCACGCTCTAGACCCTCACTGGGTGCGCTGACAAAGCTGTCCGTGGTGTGACGCTTTGGGGGCCTTGTCGCTGGGTGGGGGTGGTGAGGATGCGGCCCAAAGCCTCCAGCTGGGGTTCTTCGGGTGCCCCAGGTCCTGCTCGGAGAGTCCAGGATGGCCCGGGCATCCAGCTCGGGTGGGGGCCTACCCACCTCCACCTGTCCCTGTCCATATCGTGCCTGTGCTCCAGGTGGCCCTGCCTGGGCAGGCCTGTAAGCATCCACAGGGCCCCTAGCCCTGACTCCCCTCCCCCGTTGGGGTTCCCTTGTTCCTGCCACTCTCTTGCCCTTTCAGCATGTACTGAGCACCTAGTATGTGCCATGCACAGGCCCACAGGGAGCAGTGAGTTGGTGGGGGCCTCTAGGTGGCCGAGTGCCTATCCATGTGCGAGACTCCGGGTGTCTCTGTCCCTCCCCGCCACCCGCCCCTGCGTGCTACGAGCAGCTCAGACCTTGTTTCCCAGGAGTTCCACCTGCTGCTCCATCAGGCACTTTCAAGGATTATGCCCCGCCCCCCTGCCGGCCTCCAGACAACACAGTCCTGCCTGCTGAGTGTTCATTGGTCCTGTTGTTTTCATTCTGGAAGGCTCCAGGGAGGCAGGCCAGGCAGGCGCTTAGGGAGGTAACTGCTGCACACAGCTTGCTAGGCTTTTGGGCAGGTGGCGGCACAGGGGGCCCCATTACCTGGGAGCCTGTGTTCCAGAGCTGCTGGCCCCTGGCTGCAGGATGCAGGTGGCCTCTGAATGCTGCTTTCTGCAAGGCCTCAGGCATCTGGGCCAGTGCCCAGGGCCCCCTTAGTGGCAGGGGGACCCCGGGGGTGGCCTCTGCGGGTCAAGGCACACCTGGATGGGTGGTCGGTGCTGATGGTCAGAGCCACTCGTGAGCCAGTGGAGGACGTCTGAGCGCCTCACTCAAAACAGGAACAGACTCCTGGGCAGCTGGGGAGCAGGGCTGTGGCCTTTCCTCGCAGAGAGACATGTCGCTGGGTCCTTCACATGCAAACCTCACCCACGGCCCGGCTGCCAGGTGGAGGCGGATGGAGGTGAAAGGCCCCCTTTTGGGTCCTGCACACCTCGGCCTCTCACAACTTATTGCCCATACCTGGACCATATTTTATTTTTAGCAGTTCTCGAGTCATCCTAAAGTCTTTAAACGAGTAAACTGCCTTAGAAAAGTAAGCCACTTCTCCTGTACTCCTGTTTCTGTGGCTTAAGGTCAAATTATGGCGGTTCTGTGACATGGCCAGGGATTCTCCGACATGACTCCCATCAAGAGGTGGGGTCCGTGTCCCCTCCCCTGAATCGGTGGGATCCTGCCAGTTTTACCTAATTCTCTGCAGCAGACACGGTGCCCTGAGGCCTCCGAGTGGTCAGACTGGCCTGGTGCCTGGGCCCCTCGTCAGCACCCCTGCTACCACGCTGAGGGAGCCCAGCCCCACGGGAGGCTACCAGCCCGCTGAGCCTGGCGGGAGACTCCAGGCAGCCCAGATGTGGAGCGGGGACAGCCACCCGCCGTGCCGTCTGGCTCCTGACCCTCAGAAGCTGACAAATGGTGGTGGTTCTGTCCCCAAGTTGGGGTGGCTTGTTCAGCAGTAGGTAACCAGAATGTTCCATGAACCACTGTTACCAGGCCCAGTGGGCATAAACCCACCTGGCTGTGGGGAAGCATTGGGCATATCCTGCTGAGGGCGGGAGCCGGTGGGGGTCCCCTACTGGAAGGGTCTGGGGTTGAGGGGTTTGTGGATTGTGGTGTTCCCTCCCTGTCCCCCACAGGGGTGTCACGATGCCTGAGTGTCCATAGGGTTCCTGCTTCTGGGACCAGTAACTGCAAAGTGTCTTTGTGACATGAAAAGGCAGTTCATTCCAATGGGCTTGCTTGCCAAGTGCCCTGATTGAACTCTCAGCACACTCAGAGCCGGGGACACAGGGGCCCTGTGTGACAGATAGGGAAGCCGGGGACATGCTGTGTCCACGACTCTGGGAGCCGCATTGACCTTGAATTTAGTTCCTGCTGCTCCCTGGGCTCCAGCTCCACCCGTTGCTCATTTGTCTTCCTAAACCATCTCCTCCAGAATCTTCCATGGCTCCCAGTGACCACAGGGTGGGGTGAAAATGTCCGATGGCACTTCCCCAGGCAAGGTGAACCCCACCCCACATCCCACACACTGTCCTGGGGCCCCCAGCGTGCTGTCCCTCCGGAAACAGGCGGGAAGGTGTGATGGGGGCAGCCCTCGACTTCCTGTTGTGCAGTGGGGCTGGTCTTTGGTGGGGGTGCAGGCTCATTGCAGGTCACTCCTGCACCTCCCCGGCTCAGAACGCCCGGCGGACTGACATTTGCACCTGAGAACCCAGATAACTGGAAGAGACCTTGCGGGGTCAGAGGGCTCAAAAATGGCTCTGTCACGAGGACTTCCAGGTGCCCACAGGAGAGGCCCAGCTCCCCGTGTCGGGCAAATGGTATCAGGCGGGTCTCCCACTAGGCCTTCGGCCCAAGCTGCGCCTCTGGGCTGGAAGTCTTCTCCCCTCGCTTGTTGGGTGAACCCGGAGACCCCACTCTGCCTGCCCCCGCCCTGCCCTGCCCACCCCACCTACTCCATTGGGCCCTGCTTTGGTGCCCCAGCTTGGGAGTCTGGGCCCCTACTTCAAGGGTCATCAGTTTAGCCTAGTTCTGTGTGTAACCCCCCTTCCCCCTGCCACCGTCCCTGGCACCAGCCTTGCCAGATAAAATGCACACCCAGTTAAATCTGAATTTCAGATGAACCATGGGTACTTCTTTAGTGACTCAAATATCACGTGGGATGTACTAATAAATAAGTGTGTTGTAAATTCCCATTTAACTGGACATCCTGCATTTTTATTTGCTAAAGCTGGTAATTCTACTTAAATCACCCCCCTTCCCCCGCCCAGCTGGATCAGGTCAAAGTCACTCCCTGGCAGCGTCATTTCACTCAGGAAATACCTTCTGAATGAATGACCAGCAATTTGTTTCCCTCTCACCTCCCGCATAAATGTGTACCACTCCTTAAATTACCCACGAGATTCTGTCAGCAGAATGGCTGGATGAGTTACATCCCGTGCATGGGAATACTTGACTAAGCTCCTAGGGGCTGGGTCCCAGCTGTGTCAACAATGCCCAGCCCTTCCCAGGTGCGGCGCACAATAGGTGCTCAGCAAATGAACCGACCACTGACTCCAAGGTGAACCTCCACAATAGAAAAGCACAACCTGGCCACTGGTTCCAGCCCCTAGCAGGGCAAATCTCTCAGACCCTCTTGACCAAAGGGAGGTCATGAACCCCCCCACTGTGGACCAGGTTTACCAACTGGGGCCTAGCAGGTGCTGGGCCTTCCTTGATGGCCCCTTGTCCAGGTGTGAGAAAGGCCACTGGACCTTGGGGTGCGGGTTCTGTCCTCTGTCACTTTCCTGTAGCCCAGAAGAGAGTGGGGCAGTGTGGGGGCTCTGGGACACCCCCAACCTTGCTCATTCTGTTAACCTGGATGCTGGCCTGTGTACGCAGGTGCTGAAGCTCTGGGTAGGAATCCAAGCTTCACCGAAGAGCTTCTGCGTGGCCTCAGGACAGGTACACTGGACTCTTTGAGCCTCAGTTTCCCCATTTGGGATATAAGGGCACAACTGCGGAGGGTCTGTGTACCTATATCTCCGTCGAGGGCAGGCCCTCCCCTTTGGCTCGTGACGCAGGGGGACAGCTGGACATAAGCCGGGCCGGAGGGGACACCCTCCGTGGGCCCCAAGTCTCGGGCGGCTCTAGCCCGGTGACCGCAGTGACTTCAGCAAGAACGGCTGCGAAACGCACGCTTTATTGCTCATCCCTCGGGCCCGGCCCTCAGGCGGCCGCTCCCCCTGCCATCACGCCGTCGATCCAGGCCGCGTAGCTCGCCACGCGCGTGTAGATGCCCGGCTTCTTGCTGTTGCCGCACACGCGCGAGCCCGACGTGACCACACCCTCGGCCACGCCGCCGCACACCAGCGGACCCCCAGAGTCGCCCTGCGGGGAGCGGGCCGTGAGGGAGGGTCCGCGCCCCGCGCCCCGCGCCGCCCCCGCACCCCTGCCCCGGCGCCCCGCCAGGGCCGCTTCCGACTCCCGGGCCGTGCCCCGACCCCGCGGACCCGCCGGTCCCACCCACAGACCCCAGGCCCCGCCCGCCCCCGCAGGCTCCACGGCCCCGCCTCCTGACCTCGCCCCCGCCCCAGGAGCCTCCCACCACGGCCTTGGCCCCGTGGCTGCAGGCACCGCCCAATGCCCCGCCCACCCACGTGGTCACGCCCCTTGGAGTCAACTGCCCCGCCTTCTGCCCCACCCCCACATCCTGGCCCTGCCCCAGGAGCCACGACCACGGCCTCGGCCCCGTGGTTCCAGGCCCCGCCCTCCAGGCGACTCCGCCCTCTAGCCCTCGGCCCCTCAGCCTCCCAGGCTCTGCCCCCCTAGGCCCCGCCCTCAGACTCGGGGCCGCCCCTCGCGCACCTTGCAGCTGTCCCGGCGGCGGTCGCTCTCGGCGCACATCATGCGTTCGCTGACGGTGCCGTCGTGAAACCGGCGCAGGTTGCAGGTGGCGCGGTCGATCACCGGCAGGAACAGGTGCTGCAGACGGTCTGGCCGGCTGCCCCTGTGGTTGATCACGCCCCAGCCGGCCAGGTCGCAGAGCGTGCCTCCTGGCACATCGCGGTTCACCCGCTGCCAGGGTAGGGGCTGCACGGCGGGGCCCAGCGCGGCCTTCTCGGACAGCTAGGGGCGGGGAGGCGCGTCAGGCCGAGGCCGGCGGGGTCGTGCGGCAAAGCAGGGGGCGCTGCGCCCTACTGCTGGGACCGGGTGGTAGGTGGCGTCAAGATGGGGGACGGCGGGGGCATGCAGCAAAGCTGGACTTAGCTGGACTCGGCCTACCTGCAGTAGGAGGAGGTCGTGGTCAATGGTATCCGGCCGGCTGTCCGGGTGGGGCACCGCGCGGAGCACGTCGTACAGGCGCTTGGAGGGTTCTGGCTGCGTCAGGGAGTGCGCGCCCAGGAGCACCTGCACTTTCCCGTCGGCCCTGCAAGCGGGGGGAGAGGTGGTGCATACCAGGGCCACCCCTGCCAAACCCGACCCCCGTCACCGACCCCGGCTGCTCCCTGCGCCAGGCCACTCACACGTCCTCCAGGCAGTGAGCGGCGCTCAGCACCCACTGCTCCGCCACCAGGAAGCCTCCGCACACGTGCTTGCCGTCCACCTGCACGGACGCCATGTAGGGCCGCGCGTGGGACACGGCCTCGCGGCCGCCCAGGATCCGCCCACGGGGCTGCGCCGCTGCGGGTGGGCAGGCGGGCGAGAAGACGTCAGGGATGCCTGCAGCCCCGCCCTCAGCCCCCTCCCGCGTCCCCTAGGCCGCTCCAGCCGCCCTCAGACCTGGGTTCCAACGTGGCAATCCCAGAGCTACAGGGAGGGACGCTGGAGAAGAGATTACAGGGAGTGGCAGTCTGGGGCAAATTCCATACCTACGCACTGCGCTGAACAGCTTCAATTTATTTTTATTTATTTATTTATTTATTTACAATTTATTTTATTTTAGTATCATTAACCTACAATTACATGAACAATATTGTGATGATTAAACTACCCCCTTCATCAGGTCCCCCACACCAACCCTATTACAGTCACTGTCCATCAGTGTAGTGAGATGAGAATCACTACTTGTCTTCTCTGAGTTGTACAGTCCCCCCCGTGCCTCCCCACCCTATGTCTGCTAATTGTAATACCCCTTTTACCCTCTTAACAGCTTCAATTTAAACATAAGAAAAATGGGGTGGCCAAGCTGTTTGCTTCTCAGGTGCCAATTTTCCCCTGTAGACTTCAGATTCTCACTGTGGGGGAGAGCTAGAGCCTGGAAAGCTCAGATTTCAAATTCAATCTTTCAAGAATTCTTTATCTTTTAGAGTCTTCCAGAGCCTTCCATTCACTAGGACCCTGCACCCCTTTCTGCCCACCTAGAGGGGCTGGGGGATAGTCCTGTTTGACGGAGGGGCCCCTGGCTGGCCTGCCCTACAGCCCTGCAGGCTGGTGGCCCCCCCGCTGCTCCCAGTCCCAGGTCCACTCACCACTCAGGGCGGCTCCTAGGAGGATCAGAGCTGCCAGGTGCATGGGGTGGTCCCTCATGGTGCCGCTGTGTCCCTAACACTGGCCCAGGCTGGGCCCTGGGGTGCTTTTATGAACGTGGAGGGGGCGGGCGCTCCCACAGGCCTTATCTCCCAGGTAAGCAGGAGCCCAGCTGGGGAAAGGGAAGCCTGCCTACCTGCTTCCACCCTCCCTTGGGGGTGGGGTTATCTCCTGGGGGAACTTGCACCAAGAGTAGACAGGCCACTGAGGGTGCCTCCTGCCTCCCAGGCTGGCCCTGGTGTGGGGAGCAGACCCTCAGGGTGGGTGCGCAGGACACAGAGCTAGGAAAGGCCCCATGCCCAGCCCCCCAACCATCTCCCAGGGTGCCCTTCCAGAGCCCCAAAGTTTCACAACAGCAGCTAGAGGCTACAGTTTGTAAACAACCCACTTCCTCATTTCTCTTCCGCTCCCTTTTTTCTCTTCCTCATTGAACTAGGAGAGGAGGTCAGGTGGGGGTGGGAAGATGGTCGGACACCCTTGTCCCAGTCCCTTTTTTGTGGCCCTGGGGCCTAACTTCCCAAGTAGACTACTGGGAAGATGGTGTGTAGGAGCAGCCGGAAAAACTTGGAGAGAAAAACCAAGTCAAAGTGGGTGGAGCCTCCAACAAGGAAACATAAATGGAACATTCAGGGCGCTACCTTCAGGCGTGGCTTGATCTAGGTGCCTGAACATTGTCAGGTTCTGCCTGTGGTTTCTCCTTCCTTAGTGGCTTTTATTTTTCTTTTCTTTTTTTTTGTGTGTGTGAACATATATTTTCTATTTTATTGGGTATATACATCAGAGTGGAGTTGCTGAGTAATATATAACTCTGTGTTTAATTTTGAGGAATTCACCAACTGCTTGATAAAATGAATGCACAATCTGACTTTTGACCAGTGGTGGGTGAGGGTTCTAATTTCACCACATCTTCACCAACACTTCTTATTGTCTGTCTTTTTGATTACAGCTATTCCGGTGGGTTAAGTAGTTCTCACTGTAGTTTTGATTTCCATTTTCCTAAAGACTGTGATGTTGAGCATATTCTCATGTGCTTATTGGCCTTATTATATCTTCTTTGGTAAACTGTCTATTAAATTTTTTTGCTTATTTTTTTGCTGGGTTTTTGTCTTATTACTGAGTTGTAAGTGGTCTTTTTTTTTTTAAGGCATCATTGATATACACTCTCTTATGCTGTCATCTTTAATCTCCCTTGTGGCTTTTCACCTCACCAGACTCCCCCATTGTGGCTCCAGGGGCCCCAGACTCCACCCAGTGTCTCAGTGGTCCTTTCGCCAACCCCACGTCGCTCCAGCCAATATCTCAAAGCTGCCTCTGGTGGGCCAAGCTTGGATCACATGCCCCTTCCCAAACCAATCACTGAGGAAATGGCAGATTTTGACAAGCAGAACCTGGGGGGTCACCCGGTCCTCTGCAATGTGGGAATGGTGGTCAGCATCTCATGAACCTGAGAGGGTCTGGGGCCAGAAGCTTGCGATCTGTCGCTGGTGTCCCCAGCAGGAACAGTGAAGATATTTTCCCCTCCACTTTTGTTTTTACTGTGAGCTATTTCATACCTACAGGGAAGAATAGAAAACAATGTAAGAAATGTGATGTGTTAGATCCTAATATGTTTCCTTATTAAAATCAGAAACCCTGAACCAAAGCCCGTTAGGATATGGAGCCCATATTATATAAGAGTGTTAGAAATTGCAGCAAAATTTGGAAATGCAAGACGGTTCAGTAAATAACCCTGAACATGCCCAGACGCTGTGTGGTCGAGTGGAAAAAGCCATTGCAGGGCCCCAGGTGGTCTTCCCAAGCAGCCGGCACTTGAGAGGATTGCTGTCCACGGAACAACCCACAGCACGTGGAGGTTCTACCTCTGGTTTTTCCTTCCCTTGGGGGACAAAGAGGACATAGGGAGAGTTGTGTCCCCACCTCTTGGTATGCGTGGAGGGAAGGTGCCTGAGTTTAGGCGTCCCATTTATTTGCTTCCTTGGACAAATTTTTCCTCCTCCACCGCTAGTCACATGATGGCAGAGGCCGTGTCGGACGTGGTCCCTGCCTGTGGCCCCAGAGGGCTCATTCCTGGGCTCTGGAGGCATAGGACGCATACATGCCAGTCACCTCCCCTGCTGCTATGTCCTGTGGAGGCACGGCCTTGGGAGACATCTGCTTGGTCCCCTCCCCTTTCCCTCCATCCAAGCTAAAGGCTGGGGAGCTGGCAAACAGCACCCATTAAGCACGACAGCATCTCAGTCCTCCCTACAGGGAAGCTGAGGCTCAGAGACAGTGAGCAGGTTGCCCAGAGTCCCGGAGCTGGGACCCGAAGGCAGGCCCTGGAACATGGCCTCACGCCTCTCTGCTCCTCGGCTTTCTCGCCTGTCAAAGGGGGCTCAGAAAGGACCTGCCTCGAGGGCTGGAGGGAGAGCCAGATGAGCGACCACTTGCAGACTCACAGTGGTTCCCATACCTTGTAAACACTCCGTGTCGCAGCTGTGGTCACCACCTGCAACGCTACTTCACTCGTGTGAACGTGGGTTTTGCAGGAGGGAAACCAGAATTGTCAACTGGCATCCTTCGGAGGGTGAGGAAGGGACTTAGCCCGAGGCCCTGGATTTTGCCGCCCCCTGGTGGCGGTGTGCTCACAAGGTGCCCAAGACACCTCCCGACTACTTCCAATACCCAGGTGCACGACTGACAAACACCAGTCCACATTCTACAAAACAGAGAGGGTTTTTATTGCGTGAGGTGTCGGCTACGGCAGCATGGGAGGGGCCCCCTCCAGGGGCAGCCCTTCTCAGGGGATCCTGCTTGCGGGGTCCCTGGGATGCATCGGGGAGCGGTCGCTGTGGCGGCGGGTGATGGAGTTGATCCAGTTCGCATACTGAGCGACAGGGGCAAAGGCGTCTGGGTAGAACCCAGAGCCACAGGTTCCCCGGATGAAGGAGTCAATGCCCTGGACCAGCCCGTTGCAGACCAGGGGCCCTCCGGAGTCCCCCTGTGGAGCCAGACGAGGTTGGGACATTAGGCTTCCAGGGCCCCCACCCGCTCCGCCCTTCGGGGTCGGGAAGTCCTCCCGGGGTCAGGCTGCACTCCTGGGCAGGGGCCTGGGGGAAACAAGGTACGTACGAAGCAGATGCCGGCCTGCCGGCGCGGCACCAGGGTGCACACATTCATTTGACGGCAAAGGACTGTCACCACGGTCACGTTGAGCTCCTGCAGGATTCTGGGCGGCGGCCGGTTATCGCCCAGCCGGCCCCAGCCCATGGCCAGGCACCGCACCCCGCTCCCCACTCCTTGATCCTGGGCGGGCAGCTGGGCCACCTGCACGTTGGAGTTGATGGTGGCCGACCCGTTGAGCTGTGGCGGAAGGGACAGAGAGCCAGAGTGTCATATGAGGGCGGTGGGCGACGACTCTCCCCTCTCTGGGTCTCAGGTTCCCCATCTGAGGCTCCACCGTGGTTCTAGGATCTTGTGGAGCAGGGTGACTGCCCTGCAACACGCACCCAACCTGACCCTCAGTTTCCCCATCGGTACGGCAGTGGGGAAGGGCGGGTCCCTCCAGCCTCAAGGTGGGGAAGTTGCCCCATCTCACAGACAGGGACTGTCCCTGCCCTCGGCCACAGGGTACAGATAACAACGTTGTTGATGGACAGCTGCTCAGCGTTTCCCATTCACCTCATTTAACCTCTCAGTGGCCCTGCGGGTGGGGTTTGCTTCCCAGGCCCCTGAGCCGGACACAGTAGAGAGGCACGACCACCACTGGAGCTGGCACTCAACTGCCGGCCCAGGTCCTCCCCTGCCCTGCGGGCCGCACACCTGGAGGACCACGATGTCATTCGTCAGCCTCGAGGGGTCGAAGCCGTTTTCAAAGACCCGCTCGATGGAGAATGTCTGCCGAGTGGATTCGCGCCGCCCCAGGTCATGAGCCCCCAACACCGCCACCACCGACCGGACGTTTCTGCCGCAGGGGAGGGACGGGGTGTGATTCGAGGTGGCCCCGCAGGCCCAGGACAGGCCCTGGGAGGCCCTGGGGGTCTGAACTGAGGGCCGGGGATGGGAAGGCGCTCCTGGGGGACTCACTGGCCGTCCACGCAGTGCGCGGCCGACATGACGAAGTTTGGGGCGATCAGTGTGGCGCCGCAGAAGTGGCCTCCACGCAGCTGCAGGGACACCATGAAGGGCCACGCATGGGGCTGGGCCTCCCGGCCACCCACAATCTCCGAGGCCAGTGCAGGGCCTGAGGACACACGGCGTGGTGTGGTGAGGGCCGTGGGGAGCCCAGCCCCAGCCCTGGACCTCCCACCAGGAACCCACAGGGTCAGTCGGGGCTCTTGACCAGCCTCTTGCCCGGATGAGGAAACTGAGGCTCAGAGGACGGGGGCAGGAGTGGGGGGCTCTGCAGCCCCCTGCAGGGCACAGCTAGGTCTGGGCTCAGTGGATGTGGGGTCCCCAGGGGCTGTCTGGTGACCCCCCTCCAGGCCCCAACCTCACCCCTGATAACCTCAGTCTCCTTCTCTGGAAAGGGGTTTCCTCAGTCCCATGGTCCCTCCCCAGGGGGATGAGGGTCCAGGGCAAGTGGAAAGACGGAAACAGACACCCAGGGACAGATGGATGGATGTGTGACCCCACTCACCACCCAGCAGCATGGCCAGCAGGACAGGGGCGAGGGCAGGGGTGGGGGGTCTGTGGCTCCAGGTCATGGTCGGGCGGGTGCTGGGTGTCTCGGCCCCCGTGCTGCCTGCCCCTCTTATAGCCCCCAGGCCCAAGGCCGTTGCAGTTGCCCCACGGTGGGGCCACTTCCTCTCCACAGCCTGGGACTTGGGGGATGAGGGGGTGGGGGATTGAAGAAGGGCGGGAGGGAGGTGGACTGCAAGTGGCTCTAGCAGGGCTGTCAGATAAAATGCACACAATTAGGGCCACACAACTCATTTTATTCATAAACGGGTTTTTTAAGTATGAGTATGTCCCAAATATAGCACAGATATACTCATTTAAAAAGCCAGTCTCACTTGGCATTCAAATTTAACTGGGCATTCCGTGTTTTCTCTAAATCTGGCAGCCCTAGCCTCCAAGGACTTTGGCCAGACCCACCATGTGCCTCGGTTTACCCGGGGTGCGGTAATAACTAACGCTGGTGCGCCCAGCTCTGCCTTAACATTGCGCGGGGGTGGTGGGGGGCTGCTGGGTCCCCATTAGAGATGGGAAACTGAGGCACAGCAGGGGCCTCCCCCCCTACGTCACACAGCGGACAGCTCGGGTTTGAGCCCGGGCCCCACAATTCACAGCTGAATTGCAATTTGCTGTCCACCTCGCTGAGCCTTGGGCCTCCCTCTTGGGGTCTGGCCTTCTAACCTCTGGTTGCCCTTCACAACAGGGAAGTCACTCCCACGGGGCCAGTGAGTCTCCTCTCGGCAGGAGCCCCCCCACCCCCGCCCCAGCCTCTCTGAGCTTTGCCGACCCCCCTTCCTGCCTGAGGCAGTAGTAGAGCTTCTGCCTGGAGCTGTGGGAAAACACAAGCCAAGCAGTGGAGACGGGGTCCCCTGGAGCCCAGCCCCAACCCCATGACCCTGTTCCCCTCCCCGCCTCCCCCAGGATGCTCTCACTGCAACGGACAAAGCCAAGGCTGTTGCAAGAGGCAACGCTGTCCCAGCTGGGAGCGAGTTTCAGGGAAGCGGCCAACGGATCCCCACCTGCAGGCACGGGCGGGCAGGAGCGCTGGGGCCAGGCTGGAGTCTGGTTTGCCCCCGGGCCCCTCCACGTGCGGGCATCGGCAAGCGAGGCCCCATCTGTGCAGTGAGGGGGCTGCCGTGAGCGGGTGCTCAGTGCGTGCATTCGAGGGTTCCCTGTACACAGCCCCCGTGCAGCGCAGGAGGCCACGTCTCTGGCGGGGAGGCCACATCGGACCAAAGTCGCACTTAGTGGGCACCACCTGTGCGCTGCGCTCACAGGTGTAGTGGGTGAGCCTGTGGGCTCTGGGTTCATCTTCCAGTGGGGCCGCTTGCCCCGTGCACCGCTTCACAACCCTCTACCTCAGTTTCCTTGTCTGTAAAACGGAAGTTGTAACAAGAGGCTCCATCTCAGGACCTTGCTGAGGATAAAGTGTTAAAGTGAATGAACGTTTGTAAAATGATTAGATAAGAAAGTGGTGCCCTTGAGGGCTTGTTAACCCTTCATCATCTCCAAGAGGGCAGGACAGTGATTGCTTTGGGGGTAGAGGCTGGGAAGGGCTGGGCAGTGATCAGAGCAGCTGGCCCGGAAGCCAGAACGTAAGGTGTGTGTGCCTGACTGGAATGACACGCCGCAAGGAAATCATGATACGAGTGTGTTTCCCCACTGCTGGAGCCCTGAGCCATGGGGAGCGGCCCCCAGCAACGGAGACACCTTCCCTGACCCCCTCCGGGACCCCTCACGCCCCTGAGACCCTCTGCTGAGCACCCTGTCGATTATTCCTGTGCTTCCCTGACTCTCAGCAACCCAGCTAACACAGCACATCCTGGACACCCCCCCCAATCCTCTACACCGCCCCCCGTCAATCCCGGGGTCTGATCTTTGTTCTGAAGAACTTTCCTCTGAGTCATTCACACATATGAGCCCGGGGCTGGGTTTTTCTGGGTCTTTCTGTTCCCATCAGTGGGCTCAGTCGACGACCCCTAACCTTATTTACTCCCGAGGCCGGGTACCAAGAAGTCCTCCTGGGCTTTTTATAGAAACCACTTCCCTGCCTGAGGCCCCTGGGAAATACAGGGAATTCCCAGCATCCCCCTGACATTTGCCAGCACACATTTCCCAGGGTCTCGCACATGACTGCTCCGGGCACCGCTGGTGCACATCTGTACGACTCTTCCCGTGGGGCGGTTGCAGCAGGAGCTGAAAGGGGAAAGGAAGGCCGGGAGTTTTTCTATTTGCACGAATGTGCGCGCTGCCACCAGGGGGCGGCAGAGTAAGTCGATAAGGAAAGAGCTGCCTTCCAACTCTAGTGTGACCTGTGAACGTATTGGCCCCGGTCTCTGAGCCTCGATTGTCCCTTTCCCATGGCCACGTGTCCTCCCGCAGCTGGCCAATGACCCTCCTTCTTCCCAGCCTCAGGCCTCTCCCGCAGGTGGCCCTGCAAGCCCCAGACCCCCCACCTCCCTCACCCGCTCTCCTGCCCAGCCCCGTGCCTCGCTGCGTTCCAGCCACACCAGCCAGGCTTGTCCGGATCTGGCCGCTGTGCACACGCTGTGCCCCAGCCTGGCAGCCCTTCTCCTCATGCTCTTATTCACGCATTGGCAGTCAGATCGGGCATCGTTTCCTCCTCCAGGAAGCCTCCCTAACAGCCCTTCTGCCTCTCCCTGGCCGCACAAGGAGCCCCACAGGCCCCAAGCGCTCTACGTTACAGTCAGTCCTCCAGCAGCCCCCAGAGCTGGGAGACGCAGAGCTGGACACGACACCCTCGAGGGCCAGGGCAGGGGTCCCTGGACAGGGAGATGCCTGGGGTGACTCCATCCTCCAGATGAGGAAACTGAGCCCCAGGGTCATACAGGCAGAGCTGGATTCGAATCCTCGTCTGTGGGCACTGGGGACTGAGCCCCGCTGCGGCCCGAGCCCTCCGCCAGCCTCCAGGCCTCTGCTCCAACCCCTGCCCAAGAGTGGGTTGAAAGATTGGGTGCTGGGGACCCTCTGCTGTTCTCCCCAGCATCTCCCCACGTGGGAGGCACAGACAGGAGCCAGGGTGAGGGGGACGGTTTCAGATTTAAGTGATGTAACCGGGGGGCTGGGCATGCGGCTTCCTGGCTCTGAGAGCCCCGTGGGGGCGTCACGGGGCTTCTCCACCTGGAGAGAGTCCAGTCCACACAGGAGTCAGGGAAGAAGGGAGGAAGTCAGGTCCCAGGTCGGGGAGTCTATACGCTGGAGGACGGTGGTGTAGACTGAGGGCCGCCCGAGTCCCTGGGAGGGGTGGGAACAGGCCAGCGGTCACCCAGGACATGGCTACTGGGGGCTGCCTAACGCCACTCAGGGTTCAAATGCCTTCCGTCTGGGGTGGTCTCTTTGAGACGTGTGGACGGGAGAGGGACATGACGCCATGCTGGAGGACAGTGCGCGTCAATTGGCCTCCTGCTGTCTACCTGGACCTCTTGATTCCGGGTGTGGCCCCGGAACAAGGCTGGGTGGGCCACCCTCTCTTCCCTGGGGTGGAAAAGCCCCCAGACCCACGAGGGCCGCGGGGTGCAAACGACAGGCATGCCCACTCCGTGCTCCGACCACCTGCTGAGCCCGGGTGGCGCTGTGTCCACCTCCCAGGTGGGTAGCCACATGGCCACCAGCTGCTCTGTGGGGAGGAGGTGGGGCTCTAACTTCAGCCCCCCACCTGCCCTGAGGCCCTGGAGCCCTCTGCTGTGGGGCGGCCCCCACCTCTCGGGCATCCCTCGGCCATCTGACCGTGGTGAGGGCTGTGGACAGAGGTGTCGTGGACATGGAAGAAGCGGATGTCGTTGGGGTGGGGGCATGGGCACACCCTGCAGCCAGCACAGGAGGGAGACCGTGGTGACCCAGCTCCTCCAGGCCCTGGGGCAATGGGGACCTGGGTGGCTCCAACTCATAGCCACGCACTGGGGCAGAGCACAGGCGGGCAGGCAGTGAGACTGTCTCTGGGCCCTGCAGCCACCCCTGCCCCAAGCCCCCAACAAATCCCTGCTAGGCCTTTGCACCCACTGTGCCCTCTGCCTGGCACCCCCACTCACCCTCAGGCTGCACCTTGGAGGTCGCCTCCCTGAGGAGCTGGCCCTGACTGACCCTCCAAACCTGGCCGGGCTCGGTCTTACCCAGCCTCAGTTTCCTCTCTCAGTGGGAATGATGAAAACAGCAGCGCTTTACAGAGATTAAATCACCAAATACAGGCAAGAGTGTAATAAACTGTCAGCTGGTGAAAGGAGGCACACGCATCCACCCACACATGGAGCATCACGCAGGCACAAACAGGAGCAGAGCCCTGCCACGCGCTGCACGTGGGCTGTGAACCCATGGTGCTCAGTGAGACTCCAGGCACACAGGCCACGTGGGGCGTGACCCCATTTCTGTGACGTGTCCACAGCAGGCAGATCCAATGAACGTGGGCTCGTGGGTCCCTGGGGATGGGGAGGGGTGGGGGGGACTGCTAAGGGGACGGGGTTTCTTTTTTGGGTGATGGAATATGAAATATATTTCAGTAAAGCTTTAACCAAAAGAAACCCCCGCGGCCCGTCAGGTAACGAGCCCCCATGTCCCCGCTAAGTGTTCTGCTCCAGGCCAGCATCAAACAGGTCTGGGGGCCGGGGCTGCCGGGAGGCGGGGGCTTAGCATGGTTGGAGGGTCCTGAGGCTCTGGGCGGTGGGGAGCCCTGGGGGGTTCCTGGGGGGAGCCCTCTGGGCCTCGGCGGTTTGGGCTGGTGGGCAGAGGGGAAGCGGGGAGCCCTAGGGGGCCGAAGCTGGAAGGACCCTCTGTGGGGTCGGGTGGTGGGCGGAGGGGAAGTGGGACCAGGAAGCTGTGGCCTCAGCCCCTTCCCGCTCCAACAGTGGGTGGTGCAACAGGTAACGGCTGTGGGGCCAGGAAAGCAGGCCAGCGGGGTGGGGGCCGGCCGGGGGACACCCCCAGCACGCCCAGCATCTCCTGTCTCTGGCTCTGCGCCTCTTCTTATCTCCTTAGAAAAACACTCCTTTCTCCACTGTGTGAGTCCTGGGGGACTCTGAGCCGGCGACCATATGCCCTAGACCCCAACCCCTCTCGGGCCTCGGCTTCTCTGCCTGAACAGTGAGTAGCAGTGCTGTGACCAGCCTCAGTTCCGGGGGGGCCCTGGGACCAATCTGGATTCCTGAGCCACCGACACGCCTGTCTCCCCATCTGGGAAATGGGTTCATGAGAGCGTCACGAACCTTGGAGGCTGGTCAGCTTGGGTGAGTGCCGGGGGCTTCTGGGGACAGGAGGTAGCACTGGGGGCATCCAGGTTCAAGGCGCGGGGTGACAGGCCCCCCCAACAGAACCCCAGGCCGTGCAAATCTGGGCAGAACGAGCGCTGGCCCCTGAGCCCCTCTCCTCGGCTGCATGATGGAGAAATAAGTCCCCGACCCCAAAATAAACAGACATTTTTGTGGGCTGCTTGGGGCTCCAACCAGCCAGCAAGAAGGTGTCTCCCGTCACATGCACCGTTCTGCCCCATGTCTGACGGTTTCCATGTCTTCACTGTCCCATGAAGACCCCTCCAGTCAGTGAACTGAAGTGCCCAGACCTTTTGCACAGCTGAATAACGTTCCCCTGGTGGGTGAACCAGTTTGTGCATTCTGTGGTCTCCTGATGGGAAGCCCGGAGTGTCTGCAGCCTCTTTTCCTTCTGGCCACATGGCAGGAACTACTCCATACCCTCCTTGCCTGGGCAGTAAACCCCCACAGAGGCACCACTGCCTCAGATGCCCTGAGATCCGTCTCTGCCCAGTTTCCAGCCCACCAGGCAGTGCTCACGGTGTCCTCACGCGTCAGCCCTTCGGCACACCCCACAGGCCCGAGAGAGGGTGCCTCCCAGCAAGGTTAATCACATCTGCCATACAACCAGCCGGGGTGTTTCCACGTTGCTAAGAGCCTTTGTGTTCCTTTGCTGTGAACTGTTTTTTATTGTTTTATGATTGTCATCTCAAGATATAATTTCAAATTCAGTTATTACAAAATCTGGCAATATTAACTCACCTGTGGCATCCAGTGCATGGTCTATGTCTGTGTGTGTGAACTGTTTACATCCTTTACCTGTGTTTTTTACTACTGGGATGCTTTTTTTTATTGATTTTAGGTGCTCTTTATATATTACATGTATTGTGATTATGTTATATATTATGTACATTAAAAAATTTATAATACATAGTAACATATAATAAATAACAGATTTCACCTTTTATTTTAGTAAAATTTCTTCGTGTAATAAACTATAATATATAGTGTATCATTATACTTATGTTTTATATATTGTTTTTACATCATACTTATTCAATATTTGTATTTCAGCTCTTTCTTAGGCACAGCAGCCTTCAGTGATTCAAACAGCAAATCATCTTTTGCCATTTTCTCATGTGCCTTTTGACTCTGCTGCACAATATCCTGGATTCTCCACCCAAAGGAGAGGTGATTAAGAGGGTTAGGTAGCCCACAGACTTGGGCTCAAAGCCCACAGTGGCTGTGTGACCTCGGGTGAATAACTCAGCCTCTCTGAGCCTTGGTGCCCCTTTTCAGGTGGTGACAACAGCCCCTGGTTCTCAGGGCCAGGAGCGAAGACCCTGTGGGCTGGATGCCACCAATGTTTGCTAACTCCTTCCTCCTGGCCTTCCGCAGAAGTCAGCCTCAGAGGAAAGAAAGGATTCTTTCCTAGGGCCCCGACCGTGCAGGCTGGGGCAGGGGGCCAGGCCTGGAGGTGTGGTGACTAGGCTGTGTGGGAGGTCGCAGGCCCCCCACGGGCTTGGTGAGGGTTCCCCAGGGGTTCCTTGGGCCAGTGCTTCTCCAGTGGACAGTTTGGGACAGAACTGATCCAGTCTTGGAATAGTACCACACAGGTGAAGAACTCGGGGCCCCACCACAAGGTTCCAGGGCAGGGGACACGCCAGGTGCCTCGTTACAGACGAGGGAAGTGTCCCCATCACCCTGGATGGGCAGCAGGCCCGCCAGGGCACCCCCAGGCCCAGCCCCCACGCCTCTCCCACCTTGGTCTGGCTGACCTCTCCTGGCTGGGGTCCCAGATGCCTCCAGGAATTTTCTGACATCCCCAGACTGGGTCACCTCCTGGGGTGACCAGGATGCCCTGTGTGCACCTCTATCTTGATAGATGTCTGACTGCCCCCAGACATGGGGTCTGGGAGTTCCCAAAGGGCAGGCTTACTCTGTCCCGTTCCCTACTGTGTGTCTCCAATTCCCAGCACAGAACTTGGCACATGGTGTTTAATAAATACTGCTTCTCATGGAGCTAAAATACTCGAATGCTGGAAATGTCCAATTCCAGCTCCCAGGACCCTCATCCTGGACGGGCTTCCTCCTGCCACGAGACCCACGCCGGATCCGTGCGCAGCCGCCCTGGCCAGTGAGGACCCCAGTGCGCACAGTGTCGGGGCGACTCTGGTCTGAGGGTGTCACCCCTGGGATGCCATCATAACAAAACATCTGGAAACAACTTCAGCGGGAGGTAGACGAGCGGACCATGGTCCATGTTTGTACTTTGCTGTATGACTTAAGCCCCCCAAAGAAATGAGGAGACCCCCGTGTACCCCAGGGCCCATACACGTGCTCCCCACTTCCCTAGACCCTCAGGCTGTCGCTGCCCGCAGCCGATCGTGCTGGCACGTCGTAGACTGTCTCCGGCTGCCTCGGGTCCTGGCCCCCAGCACCACCCTGCCATTCGTGGGGTTCTTAACAGCGACTGGGGCGGGGGGAGCGCCAGCCCTGGGGGTGGGCCTGTGGGGCTTGTGGAGAAGCCCTGACCTCCCACAGCCGCCCTGGGCCCCGGGCACTGACAGGCAGATGGCCTCCTTCCTTCCACAGTGAGTCTCCTCTGTTTCCAGCTGGAGAGTTGAAGACCCTCTCGGGGAACCCCCAAAATATTTCCAAGCCCTTCTTCTCCTCACCCTCCAGGCAGCTCTGAGGACTCCTGTGAACTCTATCGTGCCCTAAGCCCCTTTCTGCTGCTGTCCCGTCCTCACCCGAGAGCCCCCTGTGACCCTCCTCATGGCCACGGAAGTAGCTGGAGGCCAGGAGTGGAAGCCCCTGAAGGACAGGCAGCCCAGGCCCCCCTCATGCCCCTCTGGGACTCTCCAGGGCCGCCTGGGCCCCTTCCATCTCTGAGCCTTGAGTCCAGGCACGTTGAGGCTGGGGCCGCTGGTCCCTCCGACCTGGGCCTCTCCCCCTGCAGCTGACCCCCAGCATGGAGGGGGACGGCTGGCCCTGCAGGTCACCAGCAGGCTGGCCAGCGAGGCCAGGAGGCTGAGCATAGGGGGGCTGACTGCTGCCTTTATAGCTGGTAGGCACCCAACCAGGGAGTGGGACCAGCCCTCCCACTGGCAAGACAGGCAGTTGCCCAAGGGTCCCTCTGTCGGGGGCTCCTGGGGCCTGCCTGGACCTCTCTGACAGTACCACTCTGTGCCTCAGTTTCCCCCTCTGTAAAGTGGGCCACACCTCCAGTGTAGGAGAGGGTGGCATTAACTGTTGCCAAGACCCAGTACCTGCAGGCACACAGCAGACATTCAACACGTTGTGAATACCACCCACAACACCAGCTTGGGCCTCAGTTTCCCCAGCCTGGGGAGGCCGCCTTTCCCGTCTCAGAAGCAGGATATTCAGAGGCACCTGGCCAAGGGGAGAGAAAGACAAGACTGAGGACCCAGAATGTATAAAGAACTCTCACAACTCAAAAAAAGACAAGTAACCCAATTTAAAAATGGGCAAAGGGGTTGAACAGACATTTCTCTGAAGAAAGTATACAAACAGCCAAGAGTCAAGCAGAAATGCTCAAAATTCCTAGTCACTAGGGTAATGCAAATCAAAACCACCACAAGACACCACTTCACACCCACCAGAGAAATGGGGTGGCCACCGTGGAAACCGTCCGGTCGGTCCTCAGAAAGTTAGATGCAGAATTACGATGCGGTCCGGCAACTCCACTTGCGGGTAACTGCCCAAGAGGACTGGAGACAGGGGCTCGAATACTTGGTCACACGTGCCCACGGCAGCAGAATTCACAGCGGCCAAAATGCGCAGGTGACCCAAGTGTCCACGGACGGGTGAGCGGACATGCGTTTGCACACATAGCACCACACAGCCAGGCAAAGGAGTGACGCCTGACACGAGCCACACGAGGATGGGCCCTTATCGTGCACTGCTGGGCTCAGGTGTGGTCCCCACAGGCCTCAGGGGCCGGCAACCCTGCCCTCCCCGATCCCTTCCGTCCTCCCTCCCTCCTAAGGCCCCAACTCTTTGTCCACCCCTTCCTCCCCTGTGGACCAGGCCTGCCGTCTTGCCCAGAGCACAGTGGGAGAGGAGAGAAGAGAGATTACAGGTCCACCCCTTCCCAGTTGGTGACCTCAGGGTCCCCTCTCCGGGCCTCAGTTTCCCCATCTGTGCAGTGTGGTGGGCATGCACCGCCCGCCCCCATAGAGCTGCAGTGGGCGTCGAGGGGGTCGATTTGTGTGAGCAGTTTTGAGCAGCACAAGCTGTGTGCACCCCCTATGCCTGCTCTGAACTCCCGCATGACACCCTAGCGCCCCAGGCCAAAGCCCAGGCCCCCCGAGCTGGGCAACGTGCCCCCACAGCCAGGCCTTGCCCCAACTCCACCACAGGGCATCATGGGAAGAAGGACCCCATCCCTGACCCTGAGATTCTCCCACGCCCTCCCCAAGACCCCTGGGCCACCCTGAGGGTCCCCCCGAGGAGCCCCCAAGAGCGATTGCCCCCCAGGGGCTGTTCATGGTCACTTTTCAACACCAGGATTCCCAACCACTCCCCAGGCTCCACCCCTGCTGTCTGGGGAAACCGAGGCGCGGCCCCCCACTGGGCATCAGAGGCAGGACCCGCAGCCTTGGTGTGCCCAGCACAGCGGGGCCTTGGAAGGGCGGCGCATTATGCCCGTTTACCAGAGAGGAAACCTGAGGCCCCAGTGGGGTCTGAACCTTGTTTGCAGTGTGAGCTGCCGAGTGGGAGTAAAAACTCGGAGGCGCTCAGCGGACGCAGCTCGTCCGTCCAACTCCGACTTGGACACGTAACCGTGGGATTGATCGTCGGGGTCTGTCCCAGCTCCCAGGGGCTCCCCAGTGACTGCGCCTGGTATACGCAGGTGCTCAGATGGTGACCACGCGAACCGGGTAAAATCCTGCCATTTGGGGCCTGGAGACCTTGGCAGTGATTTCAGTTCCCGGGACTCAGTTTCCCCACTAGTAAAACGAGGGATCAGCCAGTCCCTACACCGCGTGGCTGAGGGCGGTAAAGACGAAACGCCTGCAAAAAGGTTCGGTAGGGCCACGGCGGGGACCCTTCCTGCCGCCGCCCCACATCCCCGCCTCGGGGCCGTGAGCCCCGGCCGGCCGCGGACCCGCAGACCCGCGGGCAGAGGGAGGGGCTGGGCGCGCGCGGGGGCGCGGACGCGGCGCGAGGACGAGCCCCCAGCCTCTATTGTCTCCCGAGGGCTCGGCGCCGTGGAAACGCGCGCGGGCGCGCGGCGGGCACCCGGAAGGGGGACGGCGAGGCGGGGAGCCCCCGAGCCCAGGGCTGCCGCCGGGCGCGCGCCGAGACAAAGAGCCCCCGCCCCGCCCGCTTTGTGCCCGCCGCGCGCTCCCCGCCCGCTCCGCCCTCCGAGCGCCGGCGCGCCAGGTGAGGGGCCTGCGGCGCGGGGCCGACCCCACCCTTCCTCCGGCCCCGGGCCCTCTGCCGCCCGGCCCGGACATCGAGCCGCCGGGCGCGCCCCTCCCTCGGCCGAGCCCCTCCCGACCCCCGCCCGCAGCCGGAGTGTCTGGGCGCGGGAGAGGCCGCGGGGGCCTCCTCCGCCGCAGCCTCAGTTTCCCCGGCGGCGCTTGCGCATCCTGGCCCGCCCCTCCCCTGCAGGCGCCGGGCACCGGGGCCCCCCCAGGCTCAGCCTGCGCCTCCCTGCCTCCGGCGCGGCTTTGTCTCCTCCAAGCAGGCCTGTGGCTCCCGCGGCACCATGATTTCCACCAAGGAGCAGAATAAAACCCCGAAGGACAGCATGACGCTTCTGCCATGCTTCTACTTCGTGGAGGTGAGCTGGGGGGTCGCGCTGCTGGGGGCGGGGCAAAGGCCTCAGTGACGCCGGCCTCGGGGACCCCACGCGGAGGGACAGGGCCGGCGCAGCTCGGGTCAGCATCGGGTGGGGACACAGCCAGGTGCCTGGGAGTGGAGGTCAGGGGAGTTGGGCCCTGCAGGTCGAGTAGGAGTTTCAGGGGCGCGGCCGGCTGCTGCGGGCTGCAGAAACGTCCTGGGCAGCTGCTGGGAGGTGGGACCTTCAGCCGGGGATACAGGTCACTAGCTCACCGGAGGGACTCGAGCAAGGTGCTGGGAGCCATGAGGGTTGGGGGTAGAACCCTGTCTTCCTCCAGCATTTGGGCTCTGAAGCCTGAGGGTCTGAATTCAGGTCTCTGGTGTGCTGAGGGGGAGGCTGGTGCATGTGTCCTTAAGCTCTCTGATACAGCAAGCCTGGCCCGTGGGGGTGGGGCTGGGGGGCGTTATGAGTGTTTAAAAAACAAAAGATGGTAACCAGGGCTTCCTGGCACAGTCTAAGCGCTGAAGATGGCCCAGGGTGAGACCTCCATGCTTCAGCCCCTGCTTTGGTCTTCCCATAGCTACAATCCCCCTGCCTTGACAGGCCAGGAGACCCCCTCACCAGTGAGGGGCCAGGAAAGGCATGGGTGCAGGGGGCTTGTCCCAGGTCAGTGGGTCCCTCCACAGGCAGAAAATCGGATTATTTTTTGCATTTGCACTTACATCCCAGTTACAGTAGATAATGCTTCTCGGGTTCTGCGACCTGGGGGTGCAGCCCCCACTCACTCCCGTGCCTTTCTGAAAAGCATTTCACACATTCAAGCCCCTCCGATGCGTGTCCCTTCCCTGCCACCTTATGTCACAGGTAACTGCTCTGGCTTTTCCCCTGGCGTTTCCTGGGGCCCCCTCCCTTGTCGTGGCTTTGTAGTGCCTCCAGCCCTGAGGCCCGTGCCCTGGTAGCTGGACCCGTGGGGGTCTCCAGGTCTTTTGTCATCTCAGACATTTCTGTGTCACTGTGCACAGAAGTGAGCTTATCTGCAGGACGCATCCCCGGGAGCAGAGTGCCCACTTGGGAAAGACCGCAAACTCTCCCCCTCGAGGCTGGCATTTACACACCCATGAGTGTGCCTGTTTACTCACAGGCGTGCCAGCAATGTGTGTGAGCAGTGTTTTGGATTTTAACCAGCCAGTCAGCCACAGAACCCCATGCCAGCTCGTTTGCATTTCCTTTGCTGCGAGTATTACGTTAAGTGTTTTTTAAGCATACACATGCACTCCAAGATTAAGTGTGCTGGCAGGATGACGTGTTTGTGTGTCATCTTTGTTTGGGCCTGATAAGCTCTCAGGGCTTCAGAAGCAATGAGAGATGGGTGGTAGGATTCAGGAGGAACTTAACAGACCCTTCACGGGTGGTAGGCTCCCGTGTGCGGCTCCAGCTGCCGGCTGCCCGGCACCCTGCCTTCAGTGCGCCCCAGCAGGGGGAGATGGGGCAGAGTGCTGAGGGCATGGGAGGTGCCAGACCAGACCCGACGCCAGTGGCCGTGCTGCTCTGAGACTTGCAGAGTCATGGGGGGCCCACAGACAAGAGACCTCCAACAACCTTTCTGCCGAAGGATTCCAGGATTTTAAGATTGTGCTCGGGCCCCTCCATGGGGGCCTGATGTCTACCTACTCGCCCGTCCTGTGGACAGTCGTCATGGAAGCTCACACTGAGGGCTCCATGTGCGCCAGGCATCGAGCACTCTTAACACATTTATTCATCTGGTCCTGGGCCGCAGCCCTGGCGGGTGGCGACTTTCTCACTCCCATTTTTGGTCAAGAAAACTAAGGCGTGGAGTCAGGATCCACGTTCAGGCAGGCAGACCACCTCATGCAACTGCCTTGGGCCTCGGGGCGGCACACAGCAGGTGCCCAGTAGTGCCCCCCTGGACATGAACCTGGCCCCTGCAGACCCATCTCTGGCGTTTACCCTCCAGAAGGGGCCAGGTGCAGGCTGGGCCCTGTCACGGCATCTGAGTCCTCATCTGCAAACAGGTGGGGGCTGCCTGAGGCGTCTGCCTGCATTCCAGGTCCCCACAGTCCCCACAGTGCCGACACCTGCCTGGCCCCGGGGGAGGGGGTGTCTGAGTTTGAGAGCCCTGGACCAGAAAGGGTCCGCCACAGGGGTCTGCTTCCGTCACAAGACCTGGAGCCAGCTCCCCGGCTGTTGGTGCTTGTGTCTGAGACTCGGTCGGGAACAGCTCGGCCTTCCCATCCGTACCCTCCTGGTGTGAGGACTGTCACCACGTGTGCTGTGTGCTGTGTGCACGGCCCCCAGGGGTCACAGCGGTGTACGGAGGGACGCGTGCAGGAGTGAGTGACTCTGTCCAGGGCCGTTGTGTTCTTGGGGCTGAGGAAGGTTGGCACATAGGATTGCAGGGTCCAGAGGAAATAGAGCAGCACAGTGGAGACGGGTAGCCAGGGAGCAGCTCTCTTAGGGGGCTCAGGGCACCGACGGCTGTCCGAGGGCATCCGTCCATCCCAGAGAGGAAGAGCCCAGGAGAAGGAATGCGTTTGCTGGTTCTGGACTGTTCTGGACGGTAGAGTGGCCGGACGGGAGAACGAAGTGGTTGGGTAATGGGTGGGTGGGTGGATGGGTGGACGGATGGATGATGGGTGGGTGGCTGGGTAAGCCTGCACGAGTATAGGAATGGCTGTGCTGGCTGTAAGGGTCCATGTGTGACACAGATGGGTGGGGGTGGCGGGTCTCTGGGAGGCGAATGAGCTGAGGCTGGTGGGCTACAGCCTGGCTGGGTGGTGGGTGGTGAGCTGGGAGGGGCCCGTGGTCGTGCGACCCAGGGCGAGCGTGGTGACCCCGGCCGGCCGTCTCCCGGCAGCTGCCCATCGTGGCGTCCTCCGTCGTGTCCCTGTACTTCCTGGAGCTGACTGACCTCTTCAAGCCGGCCAAGGTGGGTTTCCAGTGCTACGACCGCACGCTCTCCATGCCCTACGTGGAGACCAGCGAGGAGCTCATACCTCTTCTCATGCTCCTCAGCTTGGCCTTTGCTGCCCCGGCAGCCTCGGTGAGTCCCTGGGGGCCCGGCCGGCTGCACGCCCCCGACCGGGCTCCCGGCTGACCGGGTCTCTGTCGGACAGATCATGGTGGGCGAGGGCGTGCTGTACTGCCTGCAGTCCCGGCCCTGGGGCCGTGGCGGCCGGGATGGGGCCGAGGGTAGCATCCACGCTGGCGGCTGCAGCTTCAGCTCCTTCCTGCGGCGCACGGTGCGGTTTGTGGGTGAGTTGCCACCGGCGCCCCAGCCCCTCCCGAGCCGGCGCACCCGGCCCCACACCCGCCCCTGACCCTTCCACCCCGCAGGCGTCCAGGTGTTCGGCCTGTGCGCCACGGCTTTGGTGACCGACGTCATCCAGCTGGCCACGGGCTACCACGCCCCCTTCTTCCTCACGGTCTGCAAGCCCAACTACACGCTGCTGGGCACGCCCTGTGAGGCCAGCCCCTACATCACACAGGACATTTGCTCTGGCCACGACAGCCACGCCATCCTGTCCGCACGGTGAGTGGCCCCGCCTCTGCCCTGAGCATGCAAGGCAGCCGGGGCGCAGATGCGTCCTAGAGCCGCCGGGGCTCACATGGGCACCTCTTACAGGAAGACCTTCCCATCCCAGCACGCCACGCTGTCTGCCTTTGCGGCCATCTACGTCTCGGTGAGTCCCGCCCCCGGCCCGGGCGCGCGGCAGGGCCCCGGCCGCCCTGACCTGCCCACCCGCCCCCCAGATGTACTTCAACTCGGTCATCTCGGACGCCACCAAGCTACTTAAGCCCATCCTGGTGTTTGCCTTCACTATCGCCGCCGGCGTGTGCGGCCTCACCCAGATCACGCAGTACCGCAGCCACCCCGTGGATGTCTATGCCGGCTTCCTCATTGGTGCGGGCATCGCCGCCTACCTGGTGAGGGGCTGGGGGGTTGCCCCGGAGCGCCGGGCTGAGGCTCTCACGGGCTCAGGCTGGCCAAGGTGCGGAATGGCCCCAGGCTGGGATTTACCGCGTTGGGCAGAGGTGGGCTTTGTCCTCAGACTCCCCTGCCCCTCCGGGCCCCTGGCAGGTGTGTGCCTCGGCGGCCCCGGGTTCCCGGCCGCCGGCCTCAACCTCGGCCTGCGTCTCACCCCCAGGCCTGCCATGCAGTGGGCAACTTCCAGGCCCCACCTGCAGAGAAGCCAGCAGCCCCGGCACCTGCCGAGGATGCGCTGCGGGCGCTGACACAGCGGGGCCACGACTCTGTGTACCAGCAGAACAAGTCTGTGAGCACGGACGCCCTCGGTCCGCCAGGGCGGCTGGAGGGCGTGTCCCGGCCTGTGGCCCGCGATAAGAGCTCGCTGGGCAGCGTGAAGCGCGCCAGTGTGGACGTGGACCTGCTGGCCCCGCGAAGCCCCATGGGCAAGGAGAGCATGGTGACCTTCAGCCACACGCTGCCACGCGTCAGCACGCCCTCACTGGACGACCCTGCCCGCCGCCACATGACCATCCACGTGCCACTGGATGCCTCCCGCTCCAAGCAGCTCATTAGTGAGTGGAAACAGAAGTCGCTGGAGGGCCGGGGCCTGGGGCTGCCTGACGAGGCCAGCCCGGGGCACCTGCGGGCACCTGCCGAGCCCATGACCGAGGAGGAGGAGGAGGAAGAGGAAGAGGAGGAGGAAGAGGAGGAGGAGGAGGAGGGTGAGCACGGGGGGCCGGCCCCACCCTCGCTGTACCCCACGGTCCAGGCTCGGCCCGGCCTTGGGCCTCGAGTCATCCTCCCGCCGCGGGCAGGGCCGCAGCCCCTGGTGCACATCCCCGAGGAGGGGATGCAGGCCGCCGGCCTGTCCCCCAAGAGCAGCACAGCTGTGCGGGCCAAGTGGCTGATGATGGCCGAGAAGAGCGGGGCCACCGCGGTCGCGGCCATGGCCTCCACCCAGCCCCGTGTGGCCAACCCGCCGCGGCTGCTGCAGGTCATCGCCATGTCCAAGGCGCCAGGCAGGCCTGGCCCCAAGGTAGCCGAGACCGCCTCTTCCTCCAGCGCCAGCTCTGACTCATCGCAGTACCGGTCGCCCTCAGACCGCGACTCAGCCAGCATGGTCACCATCGACGCACACGCGCCGCACCACCCCGTAGTCCACCTGTCCGCAGGGAACGGGCCCTGGGAGTGGAAGGCCGCAGGTGGTGGGGCCCAGGGAGTGGAGGGTGAGGGTGGCTACGAGCTGGGTGACCTGGCTCGCAGCTTCAGAGGGCCCAAGCCACAGGGTGTGTCTCCTGGCTCGTCCGTCAGCGACCTGGACCAGGAGGAGCTGCGCTTTGGGACCGTGGCCACCGTCAACCTGGCCACGGGTGAGGGGCTGCCCCCGCTGGGGCCAGCTAGCCGGGAGTCAACGCTGCGGCGCCAAGCGGGTGCCCTGGTGCTGAGCGAGCATGAGGCCCCAGGTGAGGGGGCACCGGGGAGTTACTACCGGAAGGTGCAGGCTGCCCGCAGGCTCCAGGACTGAGGCCCATGGAGGTGGCTGGGGGGGTGGGAGGGGGCTTGTGGGTAACAGCACGTTGGTCAATAAATGGTCCACACCGCTGCCCCGGCTCTCTTCTTGGACTGAAGGCCCACACAGGCAGGCAAGGGCCTGGGGAACGCCGTGTGGCTGGGATGGGGGCTGCAAGGAGCAGGGTGAGGGTAGACCTCCAGGGCAGGGTGGCCACCCGGCCCAGTGCAGCCAGGGCCCCTGCCCTCCAAGGTCAAGGGAGGAAAGCAGAGGGCTGAACTCACCAGGCAAGTCAAGAGGTCAGGGGAGGCCAGCAGACTGGCAAACTGCCCTCCAGCGCCCACCGCACAAAGGAGCCCAGAAGCAATCGTGGTAAAATCGCTTTAATTCGGTTCTCTCCGCATTACAAGCCGTCAGGCGGCAGGGATGTGCTGGGCCCCGCAATACAATACTGAGCCTGTAATTGCTGTTATCAAAATATACATCTGTGTCCCATAAAAAACCGTGTTTGCTGCCCCTCACGTCTTACAACAGGTATAAAAAAATCATAAATATTTACACCCTTGTTCCACCCCAATAATGGAAATGTGGGGGTCCAGACCCCAGGGCGAGGCCGGCCAGCACGGGACCCGAGCACAGGACGTGTAGGAGACCCCCCTTCTGGGGTCCCAGCATCAGAGGCAGACAAAAAACAAACAGAACTTTGGTCCAAAATTTGCAGAAAGAAAGCAACCCTGGAAGTTTGGGAGCGCTTGTCCTCCTGGGTGGAGGGCGGTCAGGGTAAGGCATCTGGGGGTCTCAGATGGGCAGCCAAGGCCTGGGCCTGGGCCCATCACGTCTGCCCTGCGGCTCGGATACAAGGAGTACAGTATGCGAGGTCATACAGAGGAAGCGTATGTTACACTCAGACCACCTTTATCTTGCTATATAAAAAGTTACTCAAAACTATTTCTTTTGCATATAAATGAAAAAGGATTAGAATATTTGGTCACTGGAAATATCGCTAGGCACAGATGTCTGCATTGAAGCTGATACAGAAACTACGGTGAACCAGAGCTCCAAAGCTGAAGCCGACGGGGCACCCGGGTCTTGCCCGGGGTGGGGGAGTCACACACTTGATTGAGTGGATGGGGGTGTGGGCCGGGCCTGCCGCACAGCCTCCTGCCATAGGATCCCATGGGAGGGCCTGCTCCCCCAAACCCCCACACTTCTGCTACCCAAGAAGGCCCTGCTGGAGCAGCAGGGTTAAGGCACAGGAGAGCCGAGGGAGGTCTGGGAGCACCCAACCCGCAGAGGCTGCAGAAGGCACGGGAGGGGCCGGGGGTGGGGAGCTGGCACACTGTCCACGTGTCGCCGCCGAGAGCCCAGGGGCCGGCACCCGACTCCCCAAGGTGAGCAAGGTGAATTCCATTTAATTTTTTAAAAAACAGGTAAACTGATTTCTCTTTAAAAAAATAAAATCTCTGGTCTTTTAAGGTCACTTCAGCTGCTTTAAAGTGGCTTTCTTCTGGAATGACGGAAGTGTGGCCGGCCCGGCGGGAGGCCCCAGCCTAGATGGTGGACTTGGAGAAGGACACACGCAGGTGGTGGTTCTCGCCCAGGTCATGGTTGTGCAGGTCGATGAGGGCCTGAATGGCCTCCTCCACCGAGCCCATCTGGATCAGCGCCATCTTGCGGTCCTTCCTGGAAAACAAGGCGTGTGAGGGCCGAGGGAACCCCATGGGGTGAGGGCGCGGGACTGGGGGGGCCCTGGGACGGGCAGAGGCTGTGCTCACTGGAAGAACTTGAACCCCTTCACGATCCCACCGTTGCTGGAGAAGAGTGCCTTGAGATCGTCCTCAGACACGGAGGGCCTGCAGGGAGAGGGGCGCTGAGCCGTGCAGGGTTTGCCGAGGGCACGGGGCAGCTGCAGGAGGTCTGGAGACACCCGGGCCCCCCACCCTCCACCCTGCCGATGGGCAGCCCCGGGACCCCAGGCAGCGCCTGACTGCGTACGGGATGTTGGACAGGTGCAGGGTGGCTGAGGGCGGGAAAATGTTCTGGAAGTTCTTGGAGCCAGGCTTCTTGAAACGGTGCAGCGGTGAGTTGCCATAGTCCTTGGTGAGGCCCTGGTCCTCCTGGCCCTCACGGGGCAGCTGTACGTTCTGGTGCTTGGACAGCGTGATGCGCACAGGCTTCCCGTGCAGCTTGTGCCCGTTGAGGTGGCTCATGGCTGGGGAGGAGGGACACACGTGACCGGAGGCCCCGCCCCCACCCCCCAGCAGCCCCCAGCGCCGCCCCTTACCCAGCTGGGCCTGGCTCCCGTCTGCCATCTGCACCAGCGCGTTCTCCTTCTTGTTGAACAGGATCTTCACCCGCTGCACATCCCCATACACGCCTTCAAGAGCACAGGACGGGCGCTCAGGCCCCACCCACTGCTGCCTCCCTGCCAGCCCCCGCGCCCCGCACACCCTTGCAGGGCTGCTCTTCCCGCAGGCTTGCGTATTCTGCCTCTGGGGGCCTGCGTCTAGTCGGGGAGCGGTACCAGGAGGACCACCTTCCGCCAAGGTCAACATCCAGGAACGTCAAATTGCCAGAGAACCACCACTTAGCATGCTACCAACACATTAACTCTTCGAAAAGCATGCGGGGCAATAACCATGCGTGTACAGAGTCAAAGTAATACGCAAACTGAAGGCAAGCCGCGCATGGAGGCAGAATGCCAAACTGCAAATCATAGTACATCTCAGGGTGTAAAAAAATACCCTCAATTAAATGAAAAGGTAATAAAAGTGTGAAATGATAACATACCGAAAAGAATAAAGAGGCTTTGGGGTGTGACTCTCTTTAGAGGACAGCAGAGCAAGGCAGCGAGGGACAGGGAAAGGGAGAGGCCAGGGGGCGAGGTGCCCATCGTCCACGAGGAGGCAGCCCCACAGGCGTGCAGGTTGATGGATGATGAAGTTGTCAGGATGTTAATATTCAAGGGCAGGTTGGTTTCCGGAGAGCAGGGTTTGAGGGGGAATTTTGTTTTTATTTATTTATGGTTTTGTTTTGTTCAAGCAACACAGGAAGCAGAAGTACCGTGCAGTCAGTTGGCAAAGAAATTCCGGATCAGGGCAAGAAAAAAAATTGGGAGAGGGGAAGGGGAGAAAAGAAAAAAGTAGCAAAAAAACACAGGTCAGTAAATACATAAGAAAACGAGTGCTCCATCAGTCAAGATCTACACATTGGGTCACAGGGTCACCTTGCAGACACAGGCAGGAGACAGTGCTACGGCCCGGCGCCCCGCACACCGCGCCCCTGCTGCCGGCCACGCGGCCTTCTCAGCGCTCACACAAGCACGCGGCGTTAGTGAGGGCTTCACAGCTCGAGCCTCAGACAGCTGGGGGCGGGAGGGGGGCCTCGGGCCGGGCAACCAAGGAGGGGCCAGAGACCAGAGAGCAGCCTGAAATGCGGCACACGAACCCCATCTTTCAAGAATTAACTATTTTGAGCCTGTCATGACCTAACCTGAGCTCTTGCCAAGCTGGGTGTGGCCGCAGGCCGGCACTGGCCACCACCGCCCATCACACAGAGCACCCTGGACAGACCACGGCTTGCGTGGCTCCAGGCTATGATCACACCACGCACCAAAAGCTACTTGAGCTCTGAACGTTATGGAATTGGAAACATAAATCAAGATGTCAAAGAGACAGAACACCGCGTACTCGGGAGGGGCGCCGAGGGGACCCGGCCTGCCTACCACCTGCTCTGAGACCTGAGGCCGACTGCCGCTTGTGTCTCCAGGAGCGATGGCCTGGAAGGAAGAGCACGTACCTCGGGGCTGAGGTTGCTGACCAACAGGACGGAGTTGCCCGCGCCTGCCAGGCCAGGGATGGCAATTCGGCCTGCTGCAGCGGCAGCCGCCGCTGAGGGGATAGCCAGGGGGGCCAGGGCCCCATGCACATTAGGAACTGACAGACCTGGGAAAAGAGGGACCGGAAAGTTGAGTGGCACCTATGTCCCCACCCCGAGGGGAGCAAGGGTCCCGCCTGGCCTCAGCAGAAACAAACAGCCAGGAGGTTCGTGCAGGCCCTCTTGCCACGGACGCTCCTCCATGCTCTCCTTGCAGCCCTGACCACAAGAGCTGGGACCCACCCAAGTGTGGCCAGCAGCACAGGAGCTCAGGCCCCGTGATGCAGGATGCGCCTGGCCGGCCAGAGCGCACAAACCATCCCCTGCCCAGGGCCACGCCAGGCAGAATGTCACAGGACCACGAACACCACAGCGGCACCCCCACGAGGTAGGTGGCTATGCCTGCCTCCCTGCCCCTTACCAAGCCACCTAACCCACTGACTAGGGCCGTACCACTCCAACCACCTGCGCTGGTCCTGGTGCTTGAAGGGAATCATACCAGACCCTGTGGGGTCAGCAGGCCTCATGGCCATCCTATGCCTGCCCTAGGCCGGGCTCCTTGGGGAACCCGGGGAACCCGGTGCCCGCATCAGCTGCTCGGAGGCAGAGCTACATGGAGTGGGCATGCAGGATTGGCGTTGGGGACCAGCACAGAGCTTTGAATACCTGCAGCTTGAGGGATGGCAAAGGTGGGAGGGAAACCAGCTCCTGCATACGGAGAGGCTGACATTATACCAGGAGCACCTAGAAACAAACAAGACGCTAATCATCGCACACGCCGCCTGCCTGCCTCGCCTCACCGGGGCAGCGGCTGCCAGCGCCCCACCACAGGGCAGGTGCCCGGGACTAGCTGGGTGGCTCACCGAAGGCGGCAGCCATGGTCTGGTCCAGTGAGGGCTGGCTGTCACCCGAGGGCAGGTCGGGGCGTGTGTAGTCTCGGCTCTTATCGTTGTTGTACTTGACGTTGAGGCTGGTGAGCTTGGAGAAGTCAATGCGCAGCGTGCAGCAGGCGTTGTAGATGTTCTGCCCGTCCAATGACTGTGGGGTGGTGCGGAGGCCGCTGTGAGGGCCTGCAGGGCTGGCAGGGTGAGGCAGGGCAGGGCAAGGGCGCTTCCCACTCACCAGCTTGGCGTGCTGGGCGCTCACAGGGTCCGCATACTGCAGCAGCGCCTGGAACTGGCTGTTCTTGGTGAAGGTGATAATCTTCAGGACAGTGCCGAACTTGGAGAAGATCTGTGAGGGCACAGCAGTCAGTCCCACGCGGCGGCCATGCGGGTCCCCGGCGCCCTGGCAGGGCGGGGAGGGTGGGGCTGCTCACCTGGTGCAGCACGTCCAGGGTCACGGGGTAGAAGAGGTTCTCCACGATGACCCTCAGCACTGGGCTCTGCCCGGCCATGGCCAGGCCGGCGTCCGCTGCTGCAGCTGAGGCGGCCAGGGCTAGGTTCCCCGACTGCACAGAGTTCACCGCCTGCAGGGCTGCCTGGGCCCGCTGTGGGGGGCATGGCCATGAGACCGCAGCCCCACGCCCACCCGCCCCCAGCCCGAGGGGAGACGCACCGCCTGGTTGGGCGAGCTGTCCGTCTTCAGCTCCTTGTGGTTGGAGAACTGGATGTAGATGGGCTGGCCTCGGAGCACAGGCGTCACTGAGGTGTAGTAGTTCACCATGGTGTTGGCCGCCTCCTCCGTGTTCATCTCGATGAAGGCCTGGGGGCGGGCGGGTGAGCGGCGGGGTTGGGGGCGGGGCGCGGCAGCTGGCGGGGCGGGGGTGGGGGTGGGGCAGGGGCTACCTGGTTTTTCCCTTTCAGCATCAGGAGGTTGGTCACCTTCCCGAAGGGCAGCCCCAGGGAGATGACCTCGCCCTCGGTGACGTCGCCAGGGAGCTTGCGGAGATGGATCACCCTGGAGGGCGCCCCTGTGCTCCTGCTGTCCCCTTTGAACTTCTTGCTGTCGTTCCCGTTTGCTGGCAGAAGAGCACTGCTAAGGCCCAGCACCTCCCGGGCTCCCGAAAGCGGGTGCCAGGATGGGGCCGCCTGGCCAGCCTGCCCGCACCCAAGTGGGGGCTCACCTGCCGAGGCCGCGCTGCTGCTCATGATAAAGGGTCCGTTAGTGACGCAGGCAGAGAAGAGCTCGTCAGACCCCCGCTGGAAGAGACAGGGGCATGTGGGGCGCAGCAGGGTTGCAGGCAGGACCACCCACCCCTCCTTGCCCTGGGACCCGCAGGGCCAAGGCCCTCTCCTCCATTCCTCACGAGGGCCTGGTCGTCCTAACGCCAGAGCACTGTTGCTTTTCCAGCCTAAGTAATCCCTGGGGGGGCTTTCCCAAGGTGGGGCACACCACTGCCTATAGGGACCTCTGCAGACCAACCCCAAGACAGGTCCCTTGACCTCCTGCCACCAGCCACTTGGGGCTGAGCCTGGCGCCCCCCCTCTCCCAAAGGGGCACAGCTGTAGCCCTGCCCACCGCAAACGATCAGGTGGTCTCCAGTGACAGGAGCTGCTCACAGGCCTGAGAAACAAAGCCCCCTTGTCACCCTGCAGGCACTCACTCTGCCACGGGAGTGTGTCCTATTTTCCAGACATCTAAGGAAACCCGAACCTCTACCTCTGTGCCTTCAGAGGACTAGAAATGCTGCCTCTCCGTATAACAGGTGGCACTGCCTGAGGAGAGGGCATCCAGGTGACCCCGTAACCAGTGCCGGGGACACACCAGAACTGCCCTGGCTGACCCACTCCCCAGAATCACAGAGTTGAGGGGCAGGTAGTCCCTCCTGCCAGGAGGGGCTTCCTCAGGGTGGAAGGCGACATGGAACAGTCCTGGATGGAGCCAACCTCTGGGGCTGCTCTGCAGGGAACAGGACTGTTGAGGCTGGAGCTCAGGCTCCAGGTCCCCAGGGAGGGAGCAACGCCTCAAAAAATGCAACCTGGACTGGCAGCGGCGGGTTCCCCGGAGCTCTGCCTTTTCAACCTGCCTCCCGCCCGTCCCTTAAGAACACCTGCTCTCTCTGCCCTTCCTCCGAACTGCACACATCGCTGCCGCTTTACAAACAGGTACAACAATTTACGCCCAAGGCCACCACACAGCACTGTCGAGGCCATGGGGATGAGCCGGAGGACAGTGAGGTCCAGGGTTGACCACCCTGCTCACTTGCTGTGAACTTGTCCCTGACCCCAGGCTGTATAAGCATTTGCACAGGGCCCCAGACTCCCAGCCGGTGCGGCTGGAGCCCACAGACAGAGGCCTGTCCCTGAAAAAAGAGTGGAGGACCAGTGGCCAGCAAGGGGAAGCTGCAGAAGCTGGGGGTTGACCAAGAGGATCTCACACAGGGTCGAGCTTTAACCCAAACAAGGCAAAACATCAAAAATCAACCACCAGCTGCCAGTGGGCAGTAAGCTCACTTTCCTGGAGTAGACGTGGGTGCCGGGAGGCCAAGGGCCACACAGGACCAAGGCTGGAACTCTGGGCAGCCCCCCCTTGCACACCACGCTAGGCCCGACCTCCTGCTGACTCCAGGGTAGCGAATGCCTATTCCCGCCTCCCTGAGCCAAGGGGGTCCCCACTCCCATCTTCCTGAGCCCTGACCTTTCTTCCCAGGATCAGAAACCCCCGCCTCTGTCCAGCAGTCAGGGGCTGGGTGCTGACTGCACCTTTAAAAGGGCATCTTTGACCCGGGACAGGTGTCAAGTGTGGTCAGACCTTGCTGGGAGTCAGGCATCCTTGGCCCTGATGGTATTCCTGTGGCAGCTGGCCTGCACCCCCAACGTCTGTGGGACAAACTACCTGTGTCATTCCACCCACACCACCTGTACATATGGACAGGCAGCAGGGCAGAACCCCACAGAGGTTTTCCAACTCCTCTGGCCAGGCACCCCCCTCCCACGGGGATGGTGCTCTCTCCAGGACACCAGGTCAGGCTGCATCCACAGGAAGAGCCCCCTACACGTGTGCCTGCAGCTAAGACACCCTGCTCCAGACAAACCCCCAGGGTTTCTGCCCTGGGTAGACCTGGCTCTGGAACTGAAACGCATCGCCTGGAGTGGGATGGGCAGGAGCGGCCACCCTGAGGACAGACAACCCCCAGAGATCCGCTCCAGCTGGAATCAGGAGCCAGCTGGAACTGGCAGGAGGATTATTTGCCATTCAGACCTTTTCTGTGACTGTTACAAACGCTTCAGATGAAAGTCCCTCGTCCTTCCCTCCACCACCCCCACCCGTCACCGAACAAACAGGTTTAATCTGCAGGAAGATCGGGACAGGCAGCGTGTGAAGACAGGAATCCACCTGGGAAGTGAAACCCAGCCCAGGCACCATGGCTGGATGACCAGAACCCAATGGGCCACCTGCAGGGGACTCAGGGAGCTGGGCTGTGGGAGAGCCAAATGACCAGTATCCACAAGCGGGCCCAGGGCCCCGCAGCCACACTCCCAGGTGCGCAGGCCTGGCGTAAGGGCAGCACCCCGCCACCCCCTCCCACTTTACCACCCAGCTACCTGGCCACTTGGGCACCAATGGTTTTCAGGGTTTGGACATCAAGGGGACTCAGGCCTCTGCTTTCCTTTACCTCAGAAACTCTGACATTTTGGAGCAAAATCTATCTGTAGAACGTTGAGTCAAAAGCAGCCCGACTGCCTCCCAGTCCCCACGTACCCTCCAATCCCCCCAACAACCCTACAAACTGCTCTGCAGCCAGACTGCAGCTTTCCCACATGGAGCTAGAAGCACGCAAAACCCTTTCAACGGAACTTGCCTGTTGGCCCTGATCTCAAACTCCAGGCCAGTAACCACAGGACTCTACCTGCTCCCATCAGGACAGGGCGCAGAGCCCCAAACTAAGCCCATAAGTGCATTTACTGCTGGCGGCAGAGGGGCGCTTGGCCTGCGGCAGCCCCCATGCCACGCGAAAAAGCAAGGTCACAAGTGCCTACCTTTGTACCAACTGCTATCTCTGGGACAATGCTGTGGAGAGAGAGAGAGAGGAGATGGTTAGCCAGGTAGCCTCGTGCAGGGGCCAGGCCCAGGTGAGCCTGAGGGTCCGTCTGCACAGGGCCCCCCACTCCAGGCCCTCCAACACTTAGCAATCTCAGAACAGGGAAGTGAGCTGTGTCCAGTTAATCTCAACTTGAAAAGGAGCCACTATTGTCCTCCAGCTCCCCCCACACACACAGCGGGACCCCAGCCCCACCCCGGACCAACCCAAAACAAAGACACCCCTTGAAAAGCGCTGGGAGGGGTGCTTCAGGCCTGGTAAGATTCTAGTGCCACCTGTTTTCTAAAAACGGGGAGTGCTTAGGGACGGTTTACAGGTTGGGGAGGCAGTGGTAAGAGGGCAGCCCGGCTGAGGTCAGAGCTCCAGCCCTAGAGTATGAGAAGGGAACTTACAAGAGGCAGTGGAAATTATCAGATAACCTAAAACAGAAGTTACTCATCAACCTGGCCCCGTGACTGGACTTTCTCCCTGCCTCCAGGGCTGCCCGGGAAGACACCATGGCTGTCCAAGGGATCTGCAGTCCCGCGGGCCTGGACTTCAGGAGAGCTCTTGGAGGCTGACAGTAAAACCCTCCCAGGGCCCCCACGTGGCAAGCCAACTGCTGACGACTCACAGGACATGCGTCCAGGAGGGGAGCTCGGCCACCAACGCCCCCTCACCAGGCCACCTGCCTGCCCCGTCGCACACCTCGGTGTTCCCTGCACTTGTCCGGGGAGGCTCTCTGACTTGGCAAAGATTCGGGCTGCTCTCAGAATCCCCCACTTCTCAGTGCCCTGAGGAAGGTCAGCTCAAGGAACCGAACTCCAGCATGGTGACCCCGAAGCAGGCCCTGGTCGTGCTACCTGCAATCCTTCCCTGCTTTTAGGTGTGCCGACCACCTCCTTTCATCCTCTCACGGCAGACCAGCCCATCCAGTAACATCAACACCTTTTTATAAAACCCGACTCAAACAAAAACTTCTCAGGAAAGGTGAAGAATGAAAACCACACACCTTCCCGGCAGCTTCCTACTCCCAGAGCCTTTCCTGAAAAGATTTCAAACCTTTCAGAGACAAGGCAGGCTGCGCAGACACCGCTCCCTCCCTGCCTAGGCCACACGTCCAGGTAACCACGCCGCCTACAGAGCATGCGGACGGGACTCCGCGGGCCACACTCCCCAGACACCCTGAACGGACAAAGCTGGCCCCCGAGGAACCCGGGCCCTGCACACCCTCCGCTGGCGAGCTGGGAACCGTGTCCAGCCTCCCAAGAGACAGAGGGACCACCCCAGCACCGTATTTCCTGTGCTTCACGGCTTCGTTCCCATCTACCACTTCAAACCCGGCACAGAAAACACGTTACCCTCAGGTATTAGCAACACGCCCCCCGCCGCCCTCGGCCCCCCGGGGAGTCAGGCCCGGGTAGGAAAGAGAGCTTCCTCCAAGCTACACATCCTTTTTCGGTGTGAAAGATAACTGAAACCGCCGCAGGAAACCTCACACCGAACCCAGTATCTGCGCCTGCCCTACCCGCGCATGGGTGACACAGCGGCCCCACGCGCGCTCAGCTTCGCTGCAGCAGGCCCCGCGTCCATGGACCGGACGCCCAGCCTCTACAGCGGTCTAAGCGCTCCGCCAGCATCGGGCGGCCCCCCCGCGAGGCCGTGGACCCGCGACTGGGACACGGAGGAACTCCCGGACTGGGAGAGAAAAAAGCGGGCGGGCGCTCCTTCCCCGGTCGCCTAGCCGGGTGCTGCCGGGAAGCCGGGGACGAAGGAGGGGTCGGGCGGCCGGAGGAGGGGCGTCTCCGGGCCGCGCCCGGGCCTGTGGCGGGCGGGGCAGCCCCAGGGCTGAGTCTGCGCGGCGGGAAAGGCCGCGCACGCGCACGGGTCTCAACGAGAGCGCGGAGACCTGCGCACGCGCACGCCCCACGGGAAGCGGGAAGGGCCACACGGGGCGCGCGCAAGGCGTACGGGGAGCCGGAAGAGCCATGCGGGGAGCGCGCGCGGGAGTGGTGGGGGGGGGGCGGTATGGGGAGCCGGAAGGACCATGCGGGGAGCGCGCAAGAGTTACCGAGAGCGGCGCGTGCGCGCGGGGAGGGGAAGCGGGAGGGCCACAGGGCCGCCGTGTGTACTCGGGACGGGGCGCGCCGAGGCCAGTAATACCGGAGCTGGGCCCGGGCGCCCGTCGGGCCCGGAAAGCGTGGGCCGCTTGGAGCCCCCGGCAGGGGACGGACTCGGGCACCCGCTGGTCCGAGCGGAGGCGGACGTCCCGCGGGCCGAGGCCCCGAGGAGGCCCGGCGGCGGCAGGGGGGCGACTGGGGCGCGAGGAGGGCGGCGGGGAGAGCGGAGAAGACGACTCACCCGTCCATTGCACACAGAGAAGACCCGCGGGGGACGGAGTGGAGGCGCCGGAATAGCAGGAACCGACCCAACGGCTCCGAGTTATAGACTCACAAAATGGCGGAGACGCCCGAACACGTCCCCCGCGCGCTCTGTCCATTGGCTCCCGCCGCGGAGGGGGTGGGGCTAACACCCGGGTCTCCGCCAGCGCCTCCCGAAAGCTATGAGGCGGCCCCAGGGGTGGGGTCAAGAGGAACGGCGAGAGGCGTTTGCAGAGGGCGGCCGTCCGTCAGGGCTCAAGGCGGAAACGGCCTTGGAGTCGGGGGAGGGGAGAAAGGGTGGGCCACGTGATGGCGCTTGAGCCAGTGAGTGAGCTTCTCTCCTGCTTGGGCTTTGCGGGAGAAGCCATCTTGAGAGTGGGTACGTGGCGAAGTCAGGCGGCGGGAAGCGTGCTTCCCCCAGGCGGCTGCCATCTTGCAAACGGGCAGGGGCCGTCCATCACGGGCGGGAGGGAAAAGGGTGGTCGCCATCTTGGAATCTGGCAGGAACCTATGGAGCTCCATCTTGCTTCAGGGCCGAAAAATCTGATCGAAACCTAGACGTTAGGTTTCAACTAACGTGGGAGGATAGCGCGCAGGGAGTTGGGGCTGTCTAAATGCGTCCCGGGCGCCTCCGAGCCTGCGGGCACGACGTGTTGGGGATCGGCCTCAGGCGGCCCTTTGTTCGCTCCAGAGCGGCGAAGCCGGACTGCGGTCCTCTCCCCTGGCTGCAGGAATGGGGAAACTGAGGCCCGGTGCCCACGGAGCACGCCGCCTGGCCTGCACGCGGGGAGACAGGCCCGGGAACCCAGAAACCCGCTGTCAAGGGATGATGTTCGGGACCGGGTGCCTCTCCGTTCCAGCAGCAGGAGAGCATGATTCCAAAAATCGGCAGGCTGTGGCTTGCGGGGGGTGCCTCCCGAAGAGGTGGCGGGAAGCCTGGGCTCGCCGGGTTGGGGGGTGTCTTGGGGGGCGGTCGGGGTCAGCGAGGCCGCATAGGTGGGTCAGCACCCCACCACCACCACCACCCAGCGCTTTGGAAGCTAACGGAGCCGATGTGTCCCCAGGCCCGGCGGATGCCCGCACCAAGTAGATACTAAATAAACAGCAGAAGCCATAGTAGTCATTGTTTGCCATAGTCTGTGGCGGAGAGGGGCTTCTAATTGGCACCAGCCTAGACCGGGAGGAGAAAGGCCATTTCTCCTTTGCGTGAATGGAACAAGGCTGGTTGCCCTACATCAGGTTGGCCCTGTCAACCGCTGGTTCCAGGGCTGCGGGCCTGGGCTGGGCGGTGCGTGTGTGGACCGGACGGCCTGGCCTCAGCTGGGGCTGGGGGCGCGGTACGGGTGTGTGTCCTGGGCCTGCCGCGCTCGCCGGAGGGCTCCAGAGGATTAGGGGCGGCCGCCGATTTGCACGGAGGCTCCCTGCCTGTGGTCCTTGGCCCTCGCTTGCGCCTAAGGCCACGTGAAGCTCGGGAGTGGCTAATCAGGAATGTCCCGGCGGATTTAGGAGAATCCCCAGTGCATTCCTGTGGATTTGCCCGGTCCGGGAATCCCATCTGAGCTCTGCTCTGGGTACCGCCAGGCCAGCTGCTCACCCTCCTCTCTGTGAGCTGTGCGAGAGGTGCTGCCCCTTGACAGCAGCGGGGAGGCGGGGAACCAGGGCCGTGTCACAGCCCAGAGGGAGAAGAGGGGACAGCTGATCTTGGGAACCAGCCTCCACCAGGTTCCAAACCATCAGAACCATATTAAAACCCACTTCTGATGGGAGGGGGGTGAAAGGCCAGGCAACTTTGCAGCCCGACCTCCTGCCCCTGGTTCCTGACCTTGTTTGCACAGCCTTCCTTAGTACAGCTGTTCCCTTCTGGAAGGTTTTTCCCTAACCTACACTAGTCCCTCCTGAGAGTCCCTGCCCCAGGGCCTGTGCACCGCCTGCCATATTCTAAAATGGCCATCAGTGATGGTTTTCCTCTCCACCATCCACTGGAACTCCTTGGCGTGAATTTGACCTCAGACCAGTGTTAGGTAGAAAGCATCTGGGAAGGCAGCAAAGACAGCACCGACGGAGAAACCCTTGAATGAGCAAGGTCGCCCCTCTGTCTCAGGCAGTCCTGGAATCTTGCTGGACGCTGGGAGGAGGTGAAGGACCCGAGCCAGCCCCTGCCTGGAGAGAATCCACGCCGATCACCATTCACAGTGCCACAAACTGGAAGAAACAAAACAACACAAACTCCTCCGTGTTCTGGAGGCCGGAAGTCCGCGGTCACGTCCCCAGGGCTTTGCTCCAGGGGAGGGTCCTTCCTCAGTCTTGCAGCTTCTGGGGGTTCCAGGCATCCTTGGCTTGTGGACACATCTCTCTGATCTCTGCCTCTGTGACCACGAGGCCGCCTTCTCTTGTCTCTGACCGTTTTCTGCCTGTCTCTAAAAAGGACACATCGTTGGATTTAGGGCCCACTGCAGTAATCCAGGGTGGTCTCAACTTCAGACCCTAACCATACCTGCAAAGACCTTTTTTCCAAATAGGTCCCACTCACAGGTTTTGGGGATTAGTATGTGGACATGTTTTGGGGGCCACCAGTCAGCCCCTGACACTAGGTGAAACTTGGACCAGTGACAGAGGGCTGCCAGGCCCCTCACGATTGCAACGGGGTAGCCTCACGGCTCATGGTCACCAAGGCCCAGGGCCTGCGTGTACACATTGGATGGATGCCCCTGGCTTACCAAGGAGCTGGCCTGGCCGCCCCCGACCCACCTGCTTCTGTTTCTCCCTCCCAACCCGTCTTGCCTGCCAGCTGCTTCCCTCATTAAAGATTCAGGGTGAGTGTGGACTGTGATCGCTCTGCATTTATTTGAGATTTTGAAAATGATCCTCTCCCTAGCTCGGAGCAAGGGAGAGGGGAGCCTGGTGGGAGCCTGCTGGGGACTCATTCCTCTTTTCTGAACAGATTGTGGGAGTGTGCCTTGGTTTACCTGTTTGTCAAAGTGAACAGGTTTCCCCAACACACACACCCGGCCTCTCTGTGGGGCTTCCTTGTGTTTCAAAGGAAAAGGTTAATCATTTTGGAATACATATTCACCCCTTGGCTTACTAATTGCTTTGCTTACAAAAGCCATAGGGCGGGTCCAGGGCCAGGGGCTTGGGCAGAGTCCTTCCACATCCCCCCACCCCCCCCACCCCTCACAGGCTCCCAGCCTCTCTGACCCATATTCCAGTTTTCTGTAGGACTGACCCACCCCTACCCCTGCAGGCGGGAGCCTCTGCACCCCCTGGGTGGCCTGAAGCCGCTCTGGCCTGCCTGAACTCTGAGGCGAGAACTCTGAGGCGAGCACACATTGCCTACAGCCTACAGCCCTTCACACCAGAATCTGCCTCCTGCCTTGGACCTGGTCTCTCCTCAGCCCCAAGGCTTCCGGCAGGTTCCTCCTCCAGTCAGGGTGCCCTAAAGTGACCCCTTTCCCTGCAAGCCAGGGGGTCTGGAAGGTCTTTCCCTGAAATGTTAGGGTCACCACCCACCCCAACCCCAGCCAGCCCCCAGGCCCCATCTTACTGCCCCATCCGTCCACCTGCCGTCCCCACTCCCAGGCCCTGAGGCCACCCCGCCCCTGCCTGACCCGCACCCAGGGGGAGCTCAGGGCCTCCCCACACTCTTTCCTGTTTTAACTCTTTAACTCAGGAAATACTTTCATCTCCTTTTCCAAATCCCAGGGAGGCTGAGCGAGCGATCTCAGCCTGGAAGAGGCCCCTAGGGCTGACCCTGGGTGGGGGGTCCTGGGGAGGGGCCCACCGGCCAGTCCTCCAGAGGGTCAGTGTAGAGTTAGGGCCAGAAACTCCACTCCCAGGCATGCGCCCAAGAGAAATGAAACATAGGTCCTCACAAAACCTGTGCACGTGTGTGTCCACAGCAGCATGCGTCACAATGGCAAAAAATGGGAACCACCAGGTGTCCGTCAATGGATGAACGGACACACACACGTGTCCACCCACACACGGAACACCGCTCACCACAGAAAGGAGCGGAGCCCTGCCACACGCCACCCGTGGACAGACGCCAAACACACAGGCCACATGGTGTGACCCCGTTCCTGTGACACGTCTATACAGGTAAGTCCACAAGCAGAACATGGGCTTGTAGGTGCCCGGGGCTGGGGAAAGGATGCAAAAGGACAGCTAATGGTGGCCTTTCTTTCCTGGTGACGAAATGTTCTCGGATTAATTGTGGTAATGGTTGCACAAAACCCCACCGAGATGTGCATTTCAGTGGGAGACTTGTAGGGAATGTGAATTATATCTAATAGAGCTCCTATTATGAAATCATTCATATGCAGACTGGAAATGCCCGGCACTGGTGGAGATGGGCGGGTGGAATTCTAAACGCCATGGGGCAGAGGGAACAGTGCGGCCGTTTCGCAGAATGGCTTGGCAAATCTTTTATAAAGTTGCTCATAGACTTCCCCTAAGACCAGCTCTAGCTCCTGGGTGTTTACCCAGGAGAAATGTGTAGAAACAGTCAACAGACGCCTTGACAAGAATCTCCATAGCAGCTCTTTTTAAATAAGAGTCAAACACTGGAAAGAACCCAGGTGCTCACCAGCCAAAGAATGGAGACACCATTTGTGGCTGTCCACCTGATGGAATACAACACAGCTGTGAAGAAGGATGACACATCCTCGCAGCCACGAGACAGCCCCACGGACACTGTGTGGAGTGAAAGTAGCCATTGCACAACAGCACATGTGGTTCCAGAGAAATGAACTTCAAGATCAGGCGGAACCCAGCCCCTGGCGTTAGACCCTGAGAAGGAGGCGCTCAGGATTAGTGCCTGTGAAGGGCACAGCCGGCCGCAGGGGCCCACAATGCTCTTGGCACCTGGGGTGTGCCTGGTGAGTGCAGTGTGTGCGCCCAGAGCGCTCTGCTGTGGGTACGGTACGCCTCAGTAACAACCTGGCCGAGAACACGCCACCCGTTCTCCGTATTTGCACGCTTACGGTCTATGAGGCCCCCACAGACACAGGCGTAGGAAGCTCTGGGCCGGTCCTCCTGGGGGGTTCCTGCAGGTGCCTGGTCACAGTATTTTCATCAACCCATCCACACTGTATCTTGTGTTACATGCGTTTCTGTCTAAAGACACCTTATTTAACATGTACGATTGATCCATTGACATTGAGGGCACGGCCAACAGCACTATTGGAACAAAGCGTCTCAAACACACACATTTTCTCCCAATTCTCCAATTTCACATCACACTTCTTATGCTTAGGAATGGTTGGGGGCCGGTTTAAACAGCAAAATCACTCAGAAAAAGCCCCAAAGCGTGAAACACATGGCTCTAAGTAAGCCTTAAAAAAGGATCCTTGTTTCCAGTCTCAGATGAGAAGAGACGGCAGGCTGGGCACCTGGACACGTCCTCATTCAGAGTTCTTGCAGCCCAATGCGCCCACGAATGGCCGCAAAACTATTTCAGGAGTGTCGGTTTACAATAAATGTTACACTTTTACAAGGACTTTTACAAAAAAATACCAATGGACTTCAGCGAGGAGGTGAATTCCCAATATGGAATCAGTGAAGAGGGAGAATCTGGCCCCACTTAGAATAGAATGTGGCTATTTAAATCCACACTAATCACAAAGAATAAACCTGCAGCGCTCCCAGCACACCAGTCGGGTTTCAAGTGCCCAGCAGCCACACACAGACACCCCATCATCACAAGGCACAGAGAACATTTGCGTGGTCACTTCTGGAAATGTTCCATCAGATGGTGGCTGGAGGGATGGCTGCTTCTGTGCGTGACTTCCTCACAGGACCTAGAGGCCCACCTCCTCTTATCAATGGTCCTTTGCTTGAGCCCCCACTGGGGTGGAGGCGCACCAATGTGGTCCCACTGGCGGGAACAGCGTTGAGGGCAGAGGGAACAGCAACCTCAGGCAGCAGAGGGTCTTCATGGCACAGGGCCACCCTACGTCCCAGCAGCACACCACTGGCCGAGGGAACATCCCCCTGGGGCACGGGACACTGTAGATGCCCCAGTACCGTAACAGGCAGCTGGACTGTGCTGGGGGCAGGTGCACAGAGACACTGCCACACCAGGCGTGGCAGGGACGCAGCAGCGGAAGGCCATGCACAGGACGGGTCTGGACAGACAGTGCAACCAGAGCTGGGAATCGATGGATAGATGTGTTTGTGGGTAAAGTAGAAGGTCAGGGAACAGCAGATCCTGCATTAAGGAGACTGTTCTGGGGGGGCAGGGGGTGGTAATGCCTGACTGCTGATACTTGATTTCTCGTCTGGGTGGTCTGCTCAGCTCTGTGCGTGCAAGTGTCTGAAAAGCTTGAAACAGCCACCAAAGGAAAATGTTTTGGGTAACAGCTTTAGTGAGATATAATTCATATACCGTACAATTCACCAACTTATGGTGACAGTCCAGTGGTTTTTCATATAGTCAAAAGTTGTGCAACTATCACCAAAATCAATTTGAGGACATCCCATCACCCCCAAAAAGCAGCCCCTCTCCCTTAGCAGTCGCCCCAGCTCCCCCAGCACCACGCGCCCACGTTCCGTCTGTGGATTCGCCTGTTGTGGATGTGTCACTGGAATGGGGTCACACCGTGTGGCCTCATGTGGCTGGTGTCTCACCAAGCACCGTATGTTCAGGGCCCGTCCACGTGTGGGGTGTGGCAAGGCCTCCTTTTCATGGCTGCGTGATGCTCCATACGTGGACACGTGTGTGTCCACACCCCTGTTGATGGGCACCTGGCATGTACCCTTGGGGCTGCTGGGGACAGGCGTGCACAGGGTTTTCTGTAAACGTCTGTTTCCGTTGCTCTCGAATAGACACTGTTAGTTTCCTGGGGCCACTGCAAGAAAGGGCCAGAGACGTGGCAGCTTAAACAACATACATTCATTCTTCCCCGGTCCCAAAGCCGGCTCTCCTGAGGCCTTCTCCTGCGGGTGTAGGTGCCACCTTCTCCCTGGGTCCTCACGTGGCCACCCCTCTGCATGTCTGTGTCCTACACTCTCTTCTCATAAGGACACTGGTCAGAGTGGATCAGGGCCACCCAGTGACCTCATTTTAAGATCGCCCGTGTGGACACCCCAGACCCAAGAAGGCCCAGTCAGCAGGTGCTGGGGGGGAACCAGGGCTCCACCACACCCATTTCTCTGCAGGAGACGCCCAGGAGCAGAGTGGCTGGGTCACATGGTAACTCCATGCCTAACCTTTGAAGACCCACGAGACTTGGGTTTTCCACTCTGGTCATCAAGAGGCTGAGGGCAGAGATGCAGGCCAGGGGCCTACACTGTCCGAGGTCACCCTTGGGGCTCCTGCTGGGCGCCGGGCTGGGCAGCTAGCTGGGCAGCAGAGAAGGCGGGTGATAAACACGCCGCTGAGGAGAGAAGCCACTGGTCGGCCTGCAGGAAACGACCCAAGGCAGAGAAAGGCAGGAAGGGTCTGGATGTCGGGGAGGCCACCATGGAGTGGGCCCTGGAGAGGCGGCCACAACGGCGGAGGGAAAACCGCAAGCGCCCTGCTACGGGTTGGACCCGGTCCCCAAAAAGTGTGTCCACATCCTGAACCCCAATGCCCATGAGCAGACTCACCTGGGAATGGGGTCTTTGTGGGTGTGATGAGGACAGGGTCACACTAGAGCAGGTGGCCCTCACGCAATGATGTGTCCTCATAAGAAGAGGGAGATGTGGACACAGACGCAGGGAGAGGCCACGTGATGATGGGGCAGCGACTGGACGGAGGCGGCCACAGGCCGGGCGGCACCAGAGAGCCCCTCCCCCGAGGTGGGACCCGCCTGCCGTGTCTGCTCTGGCCTCCCACGTGGTGAGGGAATAAATGTGCTCTGCTCCCAGCCAACCCCTGCCTGGTTCTCGGTGAAGGCGGCCACAGGAAACGCATTCTGCCCTCAAGAAGCCCGGAGGGCCTGGCAGGCGGAGCCAGAGCTGTGGCGTCGGCTGTCCCATGGCGGGGTGAGCAGGCTTGTTTCCACGGCCTTGCAAAATTTATGAAAAGGAAGCTGCCTCGGGAACGTGAGCCGGGCTGTAAGCGATCTGCGGCCATCTGCCCACCGGCTGTCTGCCTGTCCACGGGGTCACGGGGCGGCACAGGGACCCCAGACCGCCCAGAGGGTCCTGGCCACCCTGGGGCACAGAGGGCGCCACAGACCCAGCACCACGCTCACCGAGGCAGGGAGACCCCGGGCCCAGCCTGGTCCACTGCCACCCTGCAGCCCACAGACCTTGGCTTTGTCTTTCTTGTTCCCAGGAGTAAGGATTGCTCTAAGGAAGTCGAACTGCATCAAAGCCCAGCATTTAGGGCATTCTCAGCTGGGGCAATTCTTCTTTCCGCCTGCACCGAATCTGGGTAGCATCTGGGGGGCATCTGTGGCTGTTTCACGGGGGGGTGGGGGGCCCTAGCATCCAGTGGGCGGGGCCCAGGGAGGCGGCCCACCCCCTGCAGTGCCCAGGACACGCCCCTCCCAACAACGACCCACCCAAATGTCATTAGAGTCAGGCTCAAAGGCCCCGGGGTCCGCTGCATATATGCCCAGGGACGTTGGGCCTCCATGTCCGGGGGACGTGGCATCCTGGCTAGAGGCTGATTCTGGAAGGATCCGGGCACCAAGGTGGGAATGTGCCCCCCAGGCAGGCCGCTTGGCTCCAGGACAGAGCGCAGAGCAGCCCTCAGGGTTCATAACAGGTAACACAGGAAACCCAAGACAGGCGCTCGTGGTGGTGACATCACCCACATCAATACTTTATAGCGGGAAACCGAGCCTGAATTTCAGGGTGCGGGCGGCCGGCTCGGGTGGCCTCCAGGCCGGCTGCCTGCCTGCCTGCATGAGGCTCGGGACAGCCCACCCCGTCCTCAGGGGACGCCAGCAGGTGGGTGGCACTGTGACTTTCACAGAAGCCACCCCTTTCTGCAGTGGAGTCACCGTGTCACCAATTCACTCTTGTTTTGATGAGCCCAGGGTGGGGGCCTCTCATCTAAGGCAGGTTTGGCCAGAAGCTGGCCCTGCATGGCCAGAGCTTCTGGTCATGGCTGCCGAGGGGCCAGGAGAATAGGAGGGTGGAGGGGCTGAGGCTACTGACTGCAAGCCCTTTGCAGTTCTGAACAGATAAGATATTTCTGCAGACGGATAAATGACCCACCAGTACATGAAAAGACACTCGGCACCACAAGCCAGAAGGGAAATGCTCATCAGACCCACGGTGAGACACCACCTCACACAAGGAGCCGCCGTTCACACGCTATCCCCAGTGCAGTCAGGGATGTGGAGACAATGGGACCTCGTCCACAGCTGGTGGTAAGGAAGGTGGTCCAGCCACCGTGGATAACAGTGGCCGTTCCTCCAAAGAGTGAAAGCAGAGTTACTGTGGGACCAGCTATTCCCTCCAGAGAGAAGGAAAACACAGAGATACGTGCATACCAATGACCATGGTAGTGTTTTCACAGCAGGCAAAGGCTGGAAACACCCAGGTGCCCATCAACAGGCAAACACACACACACACACACACACACACACACACACACACGGAGCATCACGCAGCCACGAACAGGAGTGGAGCCCTGCCACACAGCACATGTGGACAGACCCTGAACTCACGGCGCTCGGGGAGATGCCAGACACACAGGCCACATAGTGTGACCCCATTTCTGTGGCACGTCCACAACAGGCAAAGCCACAGACAGAACGTGGGCTCATGGCACTAGGGAGAGAGGCCGAGGGGCTGGAGGTCTGCTAAGGAGACGGGGCTGCTTTTGTTCCTGAGCCTTTTGTACATGTATTTCCTACTGAGTTTAAGATTCATGCATGCTAAACACTCTTGTACACAAATAGATGACTAAACAGAAGAAAACTAACAATGATCTGTGCCTCCACCCCCAGCAGTCAGCAATGACTGCCTTTAACATGGGGCGTCTTCCTTTCAGAATATTTCCAATATTTATCTTGAATAGGAAATATGCACATATCTGAACATAGATACGTGTACATGTTTATATGTATGTGCATAGACACAATATGTGTTGTATACCTATTTATGTTATACATACTACACTTGGGAACATGTTAATATTTTCTAAGCATTGGCTAAAAATGACAAGGTCTCATTGTAACAAACTCATATAACCCCGGAAGCATATCCAATAAACGTGCAGAGCTGTTATCCTGCTGTCCCCCCGGATCCCTGCTACTTCCGAGTTCGCCCACGGCCTATGTGCACCCCAGAATCTGTGGCGATGGTACAGCCCTTTCTGCTCTTTATAAGGTGGCGTCGCGCTCCCACCTCGCTTACGCATCCTGCATCCTTCGGTTTTAAATGGTCTTTGAGCCTCCATTTCCCTTTTCCTGGATCCATTTAAAAACCAGCCCAGCATCTCCCAGGCTTTGCAGAAAACATTTAAAAATAGAGTTGACAGCGGAGGAGGAAACAAGCCTTCCGAGGCATCCAGAGGGAACGGCTGGTCGTTTGGGGAGTGACCACACCAAACAGGGTTTTCAAATACATACTTTGTAGCTGAATTCTGGTCCCCAAAGCGAAACAAGCGTCCCCGTGGAGAAGGTTCTCTGTTCTTTCCCTCGTTTTACACCCTGAATCTTTCCAGAGGGTATTCACATTTCTTCTAAAACATTTTTTGAAATTGTAGTAAAAGTATACCTAACATAAAATCTACCCTTTTAACCCCCTAGCTCACAGCCCTGCGGCATAAAGCATGTTCCCGACGTGCAGGCATCTCTGGGACGTCCCCAGGACGCCGTCTGCCCTGGGCCCCTTCCTCTTGGCCCGACCGGCCTCCTCAAAGTCGCTCAGGACCTGCAGCGGTCGCCCCAAACCCAGGCTCTGGGAGAGCTCACGTGTGGCCTGCGCTCAGGGTGCAGCCCCACAGTCCGGGAGCACTGGGGACCTCCCCAGTCGGCCCGCACACCCCTCAGACCCTCCCTCCGACCCACCAGATGCCCAGGGGCCTTCCTGGCAGAGCAGAGACCCAGCAGAATGAGGGGTTATTTCTTTCCCTGAAATCCAACATGCTTGTCCTTTCAAGAAAGCCACACTTTTGTCGTCCCCTTCCCAGGCTTCTCTGTCCAGCTAAGAGTTTCAATTCCCAGCCATTCTCCTGGTGGAAAATTCTAGAATCAGGTGGGCAGGCTCTGGCCCCACTGGTCTCTATCACCTCTTGTTTTCTTGGTGACTTCCTTTTTGCTGAAGATAAAATAGGTCCCAACGATAAAAACAAACATACCAAGACGGCTTGTATTTATCTCCAAAGCGGGACTCTGGGCTTCGGAATGTTCTCGTGTCACTTCCAGATATTGTAAGGGGTTCCGGGCAGCGCGGCCGACAGTGCCGCAGAGCAGGCTGGAGCTTTAGAGACCAGTTTGAACCCCCCCCCCCCCCCGTGTCCCTCCAACAGCCTGCAAAAGTCAGTTATTTCTCCCTGGGAAAATTTTGTCTCTGGAACCTTCCACAGGGGTCATTTACACCTTGAAGAATTCAAAGCATGAGGGACTCCCGCCTGGACCCCAAAATTCCCCTGTCAAGGAAACTGAGATCTTGACCCTAATTGAGAAAAGAAAATTCTGTTGGGTCCCTGTGCACCGTCTTTGATATTTCCTTAGGAGGCAGGGTTTGGGGTGGTTTCGATTGCTTTTCCAGGCATACCTCGTTAATAATTTTCTTTGTTCCCTCCCGAAGCAAGCGCAGAAAGGCTGGAGGAAACCTGGGGTGGGCCCTGGGGTGGCCTCCCACGTCTCTGCAGGGCCTGGGGACCTTGGGGAGGCGGACCGCCCACATTCCTAACATTCTTTCTCTCCTTCCCACATTGTTTGTTTGTTTGTTTTAAATTAGACCAGGAATTCCTTTTGGAATCTGCTGGGACTTCCAGCGTGTCCTAGAGCCACTGCTGGGCCCAGGCACAGATCACCCCAGCACCCTCCTAGGCTACACCCTCCCAGAGACACTGCACGCGGGCCATCTCGCATCCAAGGGCTTGCAGCGAGCCTGCGAGACCCCAACACGCACCCCGACACTGCGCCCTGACTCACCCGCCCCCCATTAGAACCGGCTGCCTTCCAGCCAGGACCAGCTGGGCTTTCCCACCTTACCTTAGTGGGGAGGAAGGCAGAAAGAGACGTCTGCCACTTGCAGGCCAGGCTGGGCTGTGGTGGACACTGAGGGTGGCCTGGACAGTGGGCAGTCCCGGGACTGCAGTCATGCCCCAGATCCTCCATGGGATTCACGCCCACGGGGCCCCATGGCCCCCGGACTGGTGTACCTGAGGGCCCATATTTCAGTCCCCGGTGCTGGGGTACAGTGGGCCCCACGATGGTGTCTCTACGGAGTTGTCCCTTGCAGAGTTAGGTGCCCAGCCTGCAGAGAGCCCTGCACTGCTAGGGGTGCTGAGGGGCGGGGGCTGCACGTGTGACCCTGACAGCCTCCGGAAAGCAAGAGTGGACGTCAGCCGGATAACGTCTGCCAGCCTCGCATGGCACCAAGCGGGTGGGCGGGCGTCAGCGCACCTGGGGCTGATGTGAAGCTGTTCTCAGGGGTGTGCAGAAGTGGGGTCAGGGCCAGTGGAATTAACCATTTTTAAGTGAACAATTGCTGGCATTTAGTACATTTCCAATGCTGGGAATCATCACCTCTGACCATGTCCAGTTCCAGAATGTTCCATCCCCCAGAGCACCCCCGTGAGCCGTCACCCCGCCCTCCCCAGCCCCCAGCCCCCACGGGCCCCTGCTCTGCTGTGGATGTGTCCCAGGAATGCGGTCACCCTGTGCGGCCTGGGGGTCTGGCTCTCACTGGGCACCATGTTCAGGGCCTGTCCACGTGTGGCGCGTGGCAGGTCTCCGCTCCTGTCGTGACTGCGTCCTGCGGCGGCTGCCCTGTGACAGCCTCGTGCACAGCTGGGAAATGGAAAAGTCTGGGCAAGTTCGGACAGCCTCCCGGCGAGTTACTGTCTTGGACTGCAGGAGCCGGAAAAACCTGCTGGGGATGCCTGGTGTGGAGGCTCCCTCGTGAGCGGCAAGGAGCCGGGGCTTGTGCGGTCTCTCTGTGGCCGCCCCAGCGGCTTCCTTCCAGCATTTTCAGCCCAAGTAGGGGAAATGAAGGGAAGGGAGGAGGGAGGGCAGGGGTCAGGCACGCGCCCTTACCAGGCCTGCGGTAGCCACCGGCAGCCTGCGTGGCTCCTTGCTCGTGCCTTGGTGTGGCTGGGGAGACTGCCGTTCGGAGTCCATCTCCAAGGTCGCTCAGCTCCAAGGTGGTGAGATTTGAAGTGGACTCCAGCCACCTCCAGGGGCAGATCTGGGCACAGTGGGGCCACCATCCCTGCCCTCCGGGGGTCCCGGTGGGAGCTGGCCGGGATTCAGGGACAGCCTTGCCGTGAGCGAGCGGCCTGGACTCACAACAATGTCCGCATGTGGGCGCTTATGCCCGCTTTATTCATAACTGGCGGGACCAGGAGACACTGGTGAGGGGTCTATGGGGACTGTAATTTCTGCTCTGTTTTCTGTAAACCTACAACTGCTAAAAAAAAAAAAGAATTAAGAAAGGGTGGGGATGCTGACAAGAGCAGGGTGGGACCCTCCTAAGGGTGAGGCCTAGAGGTGACACGGGACCGGGACCGAGTGTGCTGATGGGGTAGAGGCCCTATATGGACATTTTCCGAAGAAGACACGTGACGGCCCACAGGACCGTGCCAAGATGCTCGGCGCCGCCAGTCCTGGGGAGACGCACACCAGTCTTCACGGCTGCTTATCAGAAGGACGAGAGAGGCCAGTGTGGGCAAGGATGTGGAGAAGAGGGACTCCTTGCACGTGGCTGGCGGGAATGTAAACAGGTGTAGCCACCGTGGAATCGGTACAGAGCCCCAAAACATTGGAAATGGGAAACCACACCACCCAGTAAGGCCACTGCTGGTATTTATCCGATGGAAACAAAATCATGGGTGGGATAGCCTGAGATGGGGAGCTGAAACAGATCTCTTGAAATGATACCCTCTGTAGCGTGCACATTGATTTGTGTAAAAGACTAGTAAAGATATAGTTTTAAATTATGCAGAAAAAATAAATTGTACAACTCAAGCATTTCTGGGATGTTCACAGAGCTGTGCACTCACCACCTCTGTCCAGTTCCAGAACATTTCACCACCCCAGAAAATCCTGTCCCCTTAGCTGTCCCCCCACCCCCTCCCCAGCCCTCAGCACCCACGAGCCCATGTTCTGTCTGTGGATTTGCCTGCTGGGGACGTGCGACAGGAATGGGGTCACACAGCATGCGGCCGGTGTGTCTGGCGTCTCTCATTGAGTGCTGTGCATTCAGGGCCCGTCCATGTGTGGCTCATGTCAGGGCTCCGCTCCTCTTCAAGGGCTGCTCTGTGTCAGGGGACACGTGTGTGTCTGCTCACCTGTCGGGTCTTTCCATCTTTTGACCGTGGTGTGACCTATGCTGCTGTAACACCCATGTACAGGTTTTTGTTCAAACACCTATTTTTAATTATTTGGGCACATACATACCCAGGAGCAAAAGTGTGAGACCCCAAGTGCATAACGCCCAGAAAGGCTGGACACCGACAGCCCTGGGTGGACCTCACACTTCTGGCTGCCCTGTCTGACAGGTCCCGGCACCTGGTGCCCTGGGGAAAGAGAGAAGAGGCCCAAGGAGACAGAAAGGGAGGACCCAGCGTAGCCCTCGGTCTGGCCCTGACACAGGTCCTCTGGGAGCCCCTGCGGGTGGCCGCGTTCTTGTCCACACCATGTGGTTACACTAATGACTGACCTAGCAAGGCAGCCAGCCAGATGGACAAGACATAAACAGCGGCCTCCCGTCCCCAGCCCTTTCCATTTGACTTGGCAGGAAACGAGGTTTTGTAACTTCACATTGAGGGTTTCATGCCAAACTTGCAGATAGGCTCGGAAATACCTTAATGTAGGCCCAGGGATGCATCTTCCAGAAACACCCCCCTAAGCATCTATTCAAGTCAGGGGTGGAGCACAGAGTCGATCTGCTGTCCCAGGTGACCCGGCACAACGCAGGGTGCTTCTGGGAGCCTTGGTCTCTTTATCTGTGAATGAAACCAAGTCCCTCCCTCCACCCTGCACATGGAAAAGCTGATGCTACTGTTGGCAAACTGTCCCCTTGGTGACTCATGCACAGAGCCTCCTTGCCTGTAAAATTTATTTCTAATTAAAACAGTTAGCATTTTACTTTAAACAAGCTGGTTTGTCCAAACACCCCGTTAGGGGAATCAAAAGGCAAAGCACAGATTGGGGGAAGATACTTGCAGTGCATAATCCTATAAAGGACTCAGGTCTATAATATGTAAAGAGCACTGGCAAATCAATGACAAAACCAAACAACCCAGTTTAAGTAAATGGGCCAAAGCTTTGAAGGGCAGGTCCTGAAGAGGGGCACCAAGTGGCTGCTGACATACTGGACAGGGCCAGTCCTTGGGGAGGTGCAGGTCCAAGCTCCCGTGAGGTGCCCCGCACACCATGAGCAGCTGCCAGCGCCAAGGGCTGGCCGGACCTGGCGCAATGGAACTCCTTGATCCCACTGTTGGGAACGCAAAAGGGGGAAGCTCTTTTTGAAAGAGTTCCCCCCACCGAGGCCTTCATCGCTCTGCACACCATGATCGGCCCACTTCCCAGACGAGGCACAGAGAGGCTCAGCCACTTGCCCAGAGTGACCAGCCCATCAGAGGAGGGGGCTGGCCCCCCGCCTGGGACCGCAGGGTCTGTGTCCTGAGCAGTCTCCACTTGGTCTGCTCCTGGGGACCAGCAGTGTGTCACCCTGCTGCCCTTCCCTGGTCAGGGACCGGCCCCAGGCCCCCAGGCACAGGGGTGGAAACCTCACCTCTGTAGACAGACAGGGAGGGAGGCCGAGGCCCCCACGCCTTCCCCATACCTGGAGCCACGCCGAGGGCAGCCCTCGGGACCCCCTCCTCCACTGCCTCGTCCAGCAGACCCCTGCTACGTGTGGGCCTCTGGGCTGGCACCAGGTGAGATCAGAGACAGCCTCAGCCAATGCAAACCCAGGCCCCCTGCAGGTTGACTTGTGATTCTGAGACCTGGGTCCTGCAGGAGGCTTCCTGGGGGCCTGGGTGTCCCACCTAGGAGAGGAGTCAGGTCCGTGTGAAGCCTCTGTGTGCTGCTGGTTCTCCGTTAGTATTTCTGAGCAGCCACCACGTGGTAAGAGGAAACCAAGCGAAGGCCTATTGGGACCAGGGGACGTTTGAGTGCACCTGGGAAGGGTGTCCAGGTGGAGAGCATGGCTGTGCAAAGGCCCTGAGCAGCACCGGGACTGGTATGTTGGGGGAACAGCGAGGGGATCCTTGGGGCTGGAACAGAGTTGGGGGGAGCGGAGGATGGGAGGGAAGGGAGGGGATGAGCAGGTTGTGCAGGGCCTGGGGAGCTGTGGAGAGGACCTGGTGGGCAGAGTAGGGGGGACCTGACCCAGGTGTCCACAGGTACCATTTGGCAGCTGTGGGGAGGACAGACAGTGGGCAGGACAGACAGAGGGGACACTGGTCTAGGAGCATGGGGTGGAGGGCGGTGGGGAGGATGGAGGCTTGAACAAAACGCATGGCTTGCAGGCTATGCTGTGGCCGCTGCCCATGGGGAGCCCTAGAAGGTTGTGGAGGCAGAGAGAAGTGCCATGGGGTCCCTTGTAAGCTTCCCCGTCCTACCCCATTCTACCTCCTTCTGAATCCCACAGGACAACGCACCCCCAGTGCACCCCTAGGATTCTCTGAAGGTCACACGCTCTTATCGGTGGGGACAAACAGTTCATCGTAAGCAGGAAACCGACACAGGAAACAGTTTGCAGGGACGGGACTCGGAACAAAATTTTAAGTTCTGTTTGGAGTATAATTTTTTTAAAGCATATATATACATACATATTTAAGTCTAAAATAATGCCGTAACAGTTTTAATACACCTACTTTTCAATTTTTTCAATTAATGTTCTGGGAAAAAAATCTATTGAAAGATTTTCAGTACCTAAAAACACTACAGAGGGTGTGTGGTTTTCTGAGTCAGATGTGTCTTGGTGAGGCTCTGTCCCTGTCGCCTCCACCAGCCTAGAGGTGTTTTGTGGGGCTGTGGCTGCGCTTGCTCCCGTCTGGATCCCGAAGGGGTGCTGGGAATGCGTCTGGCAATTAGAGGAACGGGATCTCGAAAGAGGAAATAGAGGTATTTCTCTGGGGCGGCTGAGGGCTGCCGCCGCATTGTTAGTGGTTTGCCGCCCTCTGGCGGCAGCGTGCATTTGCTCTTTCAGCCGCAAACCAGGAAATTGCATGAGTTCCTGGTTGTCCGGCAAGGGTTTATTTATTTACTAGGTCAATAGCAACAAGAAGCGACATTTTTTTCAGCACTGATTCTGCACCTGGTGCCTGGTAACTCTCATGAGGCGGCCCCCTCCAGGCTAGGAGAAGGCATGGGCTTGCCCATGGCCACTCGGGGCAGAGCTGGGGCTTGAACCCAGGGCTCTTAACATTGCAAAGAAACTCTAAATCCCTTTTTGGGGCCTGGAACCAGCTGAGCCTGAAGCTGGTCCTACTTCAATTTTCAGTTACACAAACCAGGAAATCTTGGTTTTGCCAAAGCCGGTTTGGATTGACTTTGCTTCAGAAAGTCGCTTGACCGTGGCCAAATCCAGCTTTAGGCCCACTGCCTGCTGTGTGACCCCCAACTGCCCTCTGTGTGGCCCTACTGCCTGCTGTGTGATCCCCACTGTCCGCCGTGAGACCCCGACTTCTCATGGCCCCATCTGAGAAACATCTCCTGGAGGGAAGACAGGATGAAATGAGACCCCCAAATTCCCCGAAGCTGAGCTGCTGTGAGACCCCACCGATATTTTAAGCTCTAGAGCTGCAATGCCCCATCACTTAGAAGGTTAGTTTTATGAGGGCCGGAGAAGCTCTTCCCTGGGGACACGAGTGTCAAGGGCCCTCACACAATGTGGCTTGGGGTCTTTGCATGTGCACAGTGATAGGCTGTGGGTACTGGTCCCTGAAGATATTAGATACTCTTAGGAACCGGTAAACATCTCTTCATTCAGAAAAGGGTCTTGCAGATGTTACTAAGGGTCTTGAGATGGGACAGCGTCTTGGGTTACCTGGGTGGGCCCCGAATACCACGGTGTCCTTACAAGAGGCAGAGGTCTGAGGCAGGGCCCTGCCACACCCTGATTCAGCCTGGGGACACTTAGTTTGGACATCTGGCCTCCAGAAGACCCGTGTGTGTGTGTGTGTGTGTGTGTGTGTGTGTGTGTGTGTGTGTGTG
>JAQQAC010023519.1:4322712-4349839 GCA_029783875.1 Phataginus tricuspis
GTGTGTGTGTGTGTGTGTGTGTGTGTGTGTGTGTGTGTGTGTGTGTGTGTAAATTTCTGCTGTTTTGAGTCTCCCTATTATGGAGCTCTGAGGCCATAAAGGCTCCAAGCCGAAGTTAGACGCCGCGGGGCCTGGAACTCCAGGGCCAGCCCTAGGACACCGCTCTCCGTGTCTAGACGCTTTGCAGTTGCTGAAAACTGCGTAGAAGCACCCACAGCTTGGATAAGTGTGCGAGGAACGGCTAGCCTTGTGTAGCGACCCAGCCGGGGTGACCTCACGAAAATAACTGACACCCACAGAGACCCCGTTCCCAAGTGCCTTCACCTTCTGAGGTGCGGGGTGTGCATACGAGCTCGGGGTGACCCTATTTTACCCACGACAGCAACTGCATTTACATAGTGGGCACGGGGGGCCCTGCAAATGGCCTCAGATCTCAGGCCCAGGTTTTAACCCAAACCTCGGTCCCACTGGAAAGATTCTGCCCGGAAATTTGCCGCAGGGTCCTGGTGTGAACCCCTGTTTGCAGACTGACAGGCAACCACGGGGAGGGAGGCCGTGCGGACTTGAATACTTACAAAGATGCAAAGGAGGATTTATTTTTTTTAAACTGCTCTCAGCAGGGCCACTGCAAATGTGTAGTTAGTTACAGTTCTTTTCACTCCTCTTTGGAAGAGGAAACTGGCGAAACAGTGTCACAAGTCCCCCCCAAGGGTCTGCTGGGGCCCACCCTGCTGTGAGCCACAGCCCCGTGCCCCTCCATTCAGGCCTGGCTGGGGATTGGGGGATGCTCGAGGGAAACCAGAAATCCACACTTTTATTAAGATAGCCTGATTTTTAAATTTGGTATGTTCTCCAAAATAATTTTTTAAAAACTTGAAACATTGCTGGCCAAGGAAGAGAAGTCTGTGTTCTGAATTCGGCCCCCCGGCCACCTGTTTGGGGCCTCAAAGGCGAGTGGTTCTCAGCCAGCTTGTTTCACCTGCCCATCAGCCCTCAGGTGGATAGGTTCCCTCCTCTTTACTGCCAGGGAAACTGAGGCTCAGCGAGGTGAAACGGCTGGTTAACTTAAGGCAACCCAGTGGTGGACCCGGGGATGAGATTTGAATCCAGTCTTTCCCACCAGAGCCCATGCCCTGAACCCTATTTTGGGTTCCCCCAAAGATACGGGGCCCCAAAACTCCTGCCCCTAGTGACATATCCTGTGTAACCCCCTTGAGAAGAATGTTATTTGGTAAAGGTGAACGGCTTTTCCAGACATAATTAAGGCCCCCAAATCGGCTGACTCTGAGTTAATCTAAAGGGAGGCCGCTCTGGGTGGACCTGACCTAATTGGGCCTGGGTGAAGCCAACAGCCACGTGCTGTGGAGGGGACACGTGCCACAGGCCTCGGGGCACAGCAAGAAAGCTGGGATCTCAGTCCTACAGGGTAAGAAATAATCCTGCCAGCGCTCATGGGCGCTTAGGACCCCTTCCCCAGCGGAGTCTCCCGATAAGAAGGCAGCTCGGCCAGTGTCTTGGTTGCAGCCTTGCGGGACCCTGAGCGGAGGACCCAGCCACGCTGGGCTGGACTTCTCACCCTCAGAACTGTGAGACAATAAATGGGTGCTGCTGTAAGCAGCTAAGTGTGTTTCAGCTTGTCTTGTGGCAATAGCTGACCAATGCAGCCATCTCCCCCGAAGGGACTTTCCCACGATAACCAACATCCTGTTCTTAAGCTACGCACAAACGCACTCCAACTGTTGAAAGTTAAATTTCCAGGTAAAGCCAAAAAGCTCCTCCTGTCCTCTCCCCCTCCAAGCCCACTTCCGCGCTACATGTGAGCTAGTCTAGACCCACCTTGGTGACCACGGGCATCACCTACAGGGTGACATGACAGTGTAATTCTCTCTGTAATTTAAGTCCTGCATGTTTTTTCAGCCAACAATCGGAGCTTGGGAATACATCCTCACCTAATGGAACGGGACCCACCTCTTTCCCGGGAAGGCCACTGGATGTCCCACATGGTGAGAGCAGTTTCTCTTCATATGGGGGCATGTGGATTGTTTCCCTATTTTCTCCCTCCCACCGAGACCTCCTCATCCAGGAGGCGTTCGAGTGCCAGCCTGTCCCCGAGTGTTGCAGCTGGACGTGCAACCACTGGGCCCAGGTGTCTGCCTGCCCCACTGCCAGATTTAGCGAATAAAAACACAGGATGCCCCGTTGCGTTTGGACGTTCAGATAAACAGTGAGGGATTTCTTTTAAGCACAAGTGTGTCCCAAACACTGCCTGGCGCATACTTTTTCTTACCATGTCATTCCTGGTTGGCCTGAAATTCACACTGAAGTGGGTGTCCTGAATGTTATCCTATGACCTACCCCAGCTTCCTTGCCAATAGCAGCCCCAGCTCCAGATGTGTGAGTGAGGGTTCCCCCGTGACCCCCCATAGCTAGTCGTGGTTGAGCCCCATAGAGCCGAGTCTGGAATCGTGAGCTCGGAAGCCGCTGCTGCTGAAGCCACTACGTTGAACTGGGTCGTTACTCAGCAAAAGCCGACAGATATGCACAGCCGGGAGCCCTGGCGCGGAGGCGGCCATCCCGGCTCCAGGGTATTCCTCCTGAATGCCGCAGGGTCTCAGTCTTGCAGGAGTTAATTAAATAAGAATGATTCTCCCAAGCAGAAGGTGAGGGTGTGGAAACACGACTAGAAGCAGACCCGGGAGGGAGGGAGTAGGTGCTGGTCTTTTAGTTAGAAACTTGGTTCATATTTCAGGCTTTCTCATGGCCTAGGAGAGAGTTCTCCCTTCCCAGATCATAATACACTGAGCTGGGACAGAACCAGGAAAGAATATCCATCCCCTTGCATGAAAGAACGGGGGGCTGCCAGGGACCCACCAACAAGGGGTCTAAAATGTGCCACAACCCGGGGTCACATCTGTCTCCCTTTCATCCTGAGCGTCTGCTCCAACTTCCCACACAGACCTTCCCCCGCCTCTCCCGCTTGCGAATTCCACTAAGAATTCACTTAAACCACTCACTGAATACCTTTTGGGACATCAGCCTGGCGGCTGGATAGAATTCTTTCTCTGTTTCATTAAAAGAATTAAAGTAAAAGCGAATCATAAAAAAAAACACAACAGACATTTCCACCAGTCACACTTCTGGCCTCTCCGAGCTCATGGTCCAGACAGATTACGAATCTCAAGGAGGACACTGTACTGTTTTAGGGCATATCTAACCCTTTTTAAGCCCGAAAATTATAGGTCCCCTTGGGTGGTTCCCAAGGGCCTTCTGATTCCTTAAAAGAGGCAAATACATTTTCTCCTGTAGGATGTGTCCTTCGTGTCCGGCTTGCGTCCCTGAGTGCAGTGTCCTCGAGGTCCATCCGCGCTGTGCATGGCTGAGTACTCTTCCCGTCTGGACGGACTGCTGTGCGTGTGTCTGTCCATCCCTTGACAGGCACTCTTGTTCCCACCTTCTGGCTCTTCAAATCGTGCTGTTCTGAATATTTGTGTACAAGCATCTTTTTCTGTCCCTCAGTTCAGTTCTTTGGGGTTTAGACCCAGTAGAATTGCTGGTCATAAAGTCATTCTGTGTTTAACAAAGGACTCTGTCCTGGTGTCCTGCAGGTCAGTTAGGCTGAAACACAGCTCTGCCTCCCATCTGCACTCAGGGACCCCCACCCGGGTGGCTCCAGTGGCCCTGGTGGGCGCAGGGTGGGGGACGCATGGTCCCCAGCTCCTGGGCAGGGGCAGAGTGTCCCCTCTGTGCAGGCCCCACCCGGAGGGCCCAGGCAGGTCACCAGCGTCCAGAGCAACTGCAGGGCTGGATGGCGCCGCCCAGGGCTTCGGGCTCCGCTCCGCAGTCCTCCCTGCCCCTCCTGGGCCAAGGACAGGGCCGGAGCAGCCACAGACCAGGAACCCTGACCGCATCGCAGGCCGGCGTGCTGCGGGGGGCTGGCCGGGCCGGGGCCGTCCTGGAGAGGGGAGCGTAGAGGGCGGCCGGTGGCCATCAGGGTGGTGGGCTGGAGCCAGGCCGGGGGCGGGGAGTCCTCCCAGAGGGGCAAGACCGGAGCCTCCTCCGCAGATGGCAGACCACAGGCTCCCGTCAGGCTCAGGCCCCGAGGAAGAAAATCAGCTGAGGGCAGGACGCAGGATGAGGAGAGTAGGTGGGGGAGACTGAGGCAGGGACAGAGGGACAGAGACAGAGAGACGGGCAGAGAGAGAGACAGAGGGACAGCAATAAAGAGCAGGACAGAGCCCCCCCAGCTCTCTGCCCCAGGCCTGGGGTGACCCTGTGGGTGTGGGGCAAGCACCCGCAGTGGTTGCTGAGATGGGGCTCGCCCATGGGGGTGCTGGCCACCACCTACGCTGGGGTGGACACTCCTTCCTGGCACTTGGTTAGGGTTAGGGTCAGGCCAGTTGCCGAGGGGCCTTCTGGCGTCAGGAGGAGTCCCCGGAGCCCCTGGGATCTGGGCCTGCAAGGGACGTTCCTGTGGGGGTTCCATGGCGGGGGGACTTCTGAACTAGAGGACTCACAGATGTGTCCCTCGGAGACGCAGCCTGGGGCAGGGAACACAGCCAGGCCAGGAGTTGGAAAAGGGGTCAACATCAGCCCCCTGGCCCAGCCTTGTGCGGAACACGGCCCCTGTCACAGTCCTGGGCACCCTGAGCGGACAGGATGGAGGGGAACTGAGAAGCGAGGCCAGGCCCTGGGGGGTGGCAGGGCAGGGGCCCCAAAGGCGCCCCCATGCCGGCGGCCCGGGACCTGACGTCCCCTCACGTGGCAGAGGGACTCACACAGGGGGTTAGTCAAGGCCCTTGAGATGGGGTGACCCCGGATTCCCGGGGCCCAGGGTCCTCACAAGGGTCCCTATGAGGGGGCGGGAGGTCAGGGTCAGAGAGACGGGACGACGTGGCCCTGCCGGCGGTGCAGACGGAGGAGGGCCCCCCGAGCCAAGGCCACGGCGCTTCTAGAAGCTGGAAGAGGGGACACGGTTCACCCTGGGGCCCCTGGAGAGCCGGCCCTGCCCGCCTGGGTTTAGGACCTTTGACCCCAGAACATGGGGTGACAATTGTGCAATTTCAAGCTACGTTTGTGGTGATTTACAGCAGCGACCGGGCTCCCACATCCTCGGAGGGATGGAAGGACGGCTGTGGGTCCCAGGGAGGATGTGGGGCGCAGGACTTATTGCAGGTGGGATATATTCTGGGCCCTGAGATGCCTCCTGAAGGGGTCGGGCCCCTCATTTGGCTCCTGGGGCTGGGACTTTGGCCGCCGCGGGGCGTCTGCACCTCCCTCGGGTGGTCTCTGCTTGCGCCGAGGCAGCCCGGCCCCATGTCCTCCCTGCCCCAGCCCACCCTCGGCCAGGCCCTGCCCCTGCCCCAGCTATTTGGGCCCATGTTCCCGGCAGCCTCACGGGAGTTTTCAGGAAGGATTTGTGAAACCTCAACGCACTTCTCCCTTCAGGGGCTCAGGGGGAGGAGATATGACGAGGGTCTATCACCAGCTTCACCAGTAGCGTCAGGGACCCTGGGGCCGAGGCCAGTCGGGGGCCTCCATCAGCACCCATGGCAGCGGCTGCCAGGCTGGGATTTGTGCTCAGCGCCCACACCCCTGCCCGGGATGACCTGGTCTCCCGGCTGCTGGCCTGATGTACACGGGGAGCCCGACTGGTGGCCACCCCGACCTCTCCTGAGGCCAGAAGGGCTGGGACTCAGCAGCAGTGCCATTAGCTCCTCAGTTAGCCACTGAGGAGGGCCTGCTGCGGCAGGAGGCGCCGGCCCGATGGGGAGGGTCCCTCGCTCACACGGCCAGCCGCGAGCACCCACGGCGTGCCGCGCCCCGGGGTGCGAGTGACAGCCAGTGGGAGCTGCGAGGTCACCAGAGAGGTGAAGCTTACGGAGGGGACGGGCAGCTCGTCACGTTTATTCCACAGGGACGCAGACAAGCAGGCTGGGAAGCAGGACCCCTTTCTGCCCCAAATCGAGACCTTGCTCTGCCAGGCAGGGGTGCCGTCCGCGGGACCCCACGCCAGAGCGCGGCCGGACACGCCATGGAGGTTGGGCCTCCTCCCTCAGACTGGTGTCCCAGGGTTGGAGTGGGGCAGGTCACCCCTTTCCGACTGGGACGTCTCAGGGCGAGGTGCCCAGCGTCCCCCACTTCAGACCTGCCGCTCGAGGTCCAGGACCCACACCTCTTCCTGACCGGCCCCTCCACCCTTGGACCAGCAGAAACAGTGACATCCGGAGGTGACGGCTGGTCTTCCTCTTTGGGTCCAAGAGGGTCTGGAAACGTCTTAGAAGCAGAATAGACAGAGGTCCCTTTGCGCCCCCAGCTGTAGACCCAGAAAGCAGAACAATTTCTCCGGGAAAATGAACATGGGAAAGAAAACCCTTGCGTCTAAAAGCGCAGCTGCCCTTGGGATCCTTGGCATGCGATTATGATTCGTGGTTCTGGGGGTGGATCTGTGTGGGGACTTTCCCCTGGGTGTGGGGCTCGGTAGGGTCAGGGCAGTGCAGGAACGGAGAGCCTCCATCCCCAGGCTCAGTCCTCATCTTTGCTGACGTAGATGCCAGCTTCCCAGCGTTCCGCCATGGCATTCTTGTGCCGGGTCACCCGCGTGGCTTCCAGGACCTGCAAGAGGAGGCAGAGTCCCCATCGGGGTTCTGAGTCCACAAACATCTCCCCCCACTGCCGGCTTATAGGAGAGGGACTACAGTAGGGTAAAGCCCCCATCCCCGTCAAAGAAAATGCCCTGTCTTGGGTCCAGTCTGCCCCCAAACCATCACCATCTAAAGAGGCAGCCTGTGGGTCTCTTCCACCATCTGTGCCCATGGCAGGCATTAAAAGCAGATCGCAGGGAAATCTACCTCGGGCAGACACTTTCTATGGAGAAGACGCTCAGTGATGTCCCCACGCCAAGAAAGGCTTCTGATGGCCCAGGTGCAGCGGGGCAGGGGGCACAAACCAGGGGAGGAAAGACCCAGGTCCTCGCCCCAGGGGCACACTCACCTCCGAGTTGATGTGGTCCGAGGTGCTGATGCTTGCATACTGCAGGGAAGGAAAACACGTCAGTCTAAAGGGCCTCCCACCCCAGAGCCTGCCTGGACAGCCCACTCGGTCAGGGAAAGCATTCTCTGCCCCCTGTGGTCCTCCCAACGGCCCCTTGATCGCCCCAAACTCAAAGCCACCCACTGTGCTGTTCCCTCAGTGAAGCCTTGGTCCATCATTTGCGATTATTTTCTCTTTGTAAACTTCATCATAATAAAGACAGTTGACGTTTACAGAGCTCCTGACGCAGCCAGCCCACGCTCTAAGGCTCAGAGGGGCTCTTCTTATCATCATGCTCATTTTCCAGAGGAGGAGACAGAGGACCAGAGAGCGGCAGGCGTTTGCCCAGCCTCACACGACTGACAAGCGGCAGGTGTGCGACTCGGACCCGGTCTCTGAGTGCATTCTGTGCCCCGACCACCAGGCTAGTCTGTGAGCACCAGGGAGGCAAGGCCAGAAACCGTGTCCTTCTCTGTGGTGTCCCTGATACCCTGCCCAGGGAGGAGATGGCCTCGTGGTTCCAAATGTGGGGTGTGGAATCAGGCCTGGATTCAAGTCCCGGCTCGGGAACTCACAGCCGTGGGACCTTGGGCATGTGTGACCTTGGCCGCCTCTGAAAATGGGTGTGAAAGACTTCTCTCCAGGGTGTTACAGGAGTGGTGCATGCAGAAGGTGAGCACATCACAGATGCGGTGTGGACAACAGTCCTCAGTGATAACGACAGAAACACACACAAAAATAACGATGATGATACTGATAAACTGCCACTGTCTTCCTCCAGTCAGAGCTGGTCACTCAGCCTTTGATTCAGGGGGATGGCCTCACCGTGGGGACCCAGCTTATGTGACCTCTGAGGGCAGACATGCACTTATCTATCCCACACTTTCCATGCGGAGGTCACAGAGGCACAGTCACCCTTGGGGCGGTGAGGGAGACAGGACTCAAACCCAGGCCACACTGCCATCTCTCTGGGCCCTCTGTGGCCCTGGTGAGGGTCAGACCTCAGCCAGGCCTCTGGGCAGACGGGCAGGACTCACCCCCAGCTCCTTCTTTCTCTGCCCTGGAGCAGCGTCTGCTGGGGCCTCCGCTGTCCACACCAGGCCTGGGTGCAGTCGGATGGGACTGAAGAAGGGTGACTCAGACACCGAGTAGCTGCCCATGACACCTGTGGGGTGGGGGGGGAAGCAAGGTGCATCAGGGGGGTCTCAGAGCCCCTTGAGGGCAGAACTCTGCCAAAACCCAGCCAGGGAGACACAGTCTCGGGCCAAGAAGCTGGATGCAGATGAATGGACAGACAGATGAGCAGACAGCTGGTTGGAAAAGCTAACGGGCAGATTGACCGAAATGGCGAGTCTGGAGAAACCGGCTACACAGATGGGCTGACCACCCAAGGTGAAGAGAGCAAAAGTGATGGGGGGTGTTTCATATGGGCAAGACGGAGCTATCAACAAGACCATATGACATCTGCAAACCTATATGCACCTCATAACATCCTGAATCCATAAAGCAAAGCCTCAAGGCAAAGGGCTTGTCTCTCTCCAAAATCTACAGCTCCTGCAAGTAGACCAGCTGGTAGAGGAGGCGGGCGATGTCCCCCAGAGGTCCCCCTGCCACCAGCCCCTTCTGATAGCCCCACCTTCCTGTGCTCCAATCTCTGAGGCCCTGAGCGAGGCGGCCATTCCCCAGGACCCCTCCTCACCCGACGCGGCAGACGAGCTCCTGGAGTCTTGGTCACAGCCTTCAACCGGAGGCGGGGAGAAGACCTCGGGGAAGAGTGCGCTCCGCCGCTCCTCTGCCACCTCCTGCTCCCGCCGCAGCACGCTCTCCACCTCCCTCTCCAGCAGCTCAGACGACTGGGACCTCTGTAGCCTCAACACCGGGGCCCCAGCTGCCTCCCAGCCCCAGACACGGGGGGTCTCAGCCTGTGGCAACACGTCTGGGACCCTGAACCGCAGGGGACGAAGGCGGAAGTACTCCCTATGCAAGGCACCCCCGTTGGCTTGCAGGGGTCCCTGGGGGGGCTTCCAGTGCTCCTGTGCTATGTCCAAGGGTCTTCTGGAGGATTTGGAGACGTGCCTCTGAGACCCCAGGGCCTCTGCAGGGCCCACGGCCTTGGCCTCATCTGCAGAAAGGCCACTGGGCTTGTCGTATGCACGGAAAGCTGGGGGTCCCAGCTGGGGGGTCCTGGGGTTCAGGTATGGCTGGTAGGTTTCTGGTGGGATGCGGTTCACCTTCCTCACCTCTGGGGCAGGGTCAGCCGCTCTAGCACCCGGGGCCAGATCGAGGATGGAGTCTGAGCTGAGGGCTCTCCGGAGCCCAGGCTGAGGAGGCTTGAAGACCTCATCCGGCGTGGACGGCCGGCCTGCCTGCAGGCCCTTCCGCCGGTGCTCCTCCTCGCGCTGGGTCTCCTGCACCATGTCCCGCTGCACGTAGAGGTATGGGTGGCCCCTCTCCCGCCTCGGGGTCTCCATCAGGCTCACCTTGGTCAGCAATGGCCGGCTGCGGATCTCCACCAGCTCCTCGTGGCTGGCCGCCCGCTGCAGGCCCCTCTGTTCTCGGAGGTCTGCCTCACGCTCCTGGGCCAGCCGGATCTCCCGCTCAATGGGTGTCTCCTTGGGGGGCTCTGGGGACCCCGCTCTGGGCAGGGAACCAGGGTCATCCAGGGCCTGGCCCTTCTTCTGTCCGATGACCATCTCCGTTCCCCGGGGCTTGGCTGGGACGATATACCCGTTGGCCAGGGGTGGCCTGTTCACGGCCTTGGGGGCCTGCCTGGCCACAAGCGGGGCACGCAGACTGGCCTGCTCCAGGCTCAGGAACTGCTGCCTCGCCGCCAGGAAGCAGACCTGCTCGCTGTCGACCATGTTCTCCTCTGGGGCTGAGGGCTGAGGTTGGCCGGGGGTGCTGGGCTCCCCACGGTCAAAGAGTGTGGCCACTGTGTCACTCTTCCTGACCGCCTGGCCCTGGATGACCACCCGGCGCTCCCGCTCCAGGTCCCTGGCGTCCGGGTGGCAGGCTTTCACTCCCTCATGCTCATTGTGCTCTGCGCAGCGTGGCCATGGGGTCAGCCGGCCAAGAGCAGAGGGCAGGCGTCCGGGCGCTCCCTTCTTCACCACGTCCGGCTGGGCCTCGCCGTTGGCGGCACCTGGCCCTGGCTTGTCTGGGCCCCAGCCACTGCCTGTGGGCCCCACGTCCACCGGCTGGAACGTGTAGCAGGCGTCACCATCGGCGGCCACGCGGGGCGAGTGGGGGATGCTGAAGATGGGGTATCTGGTCACTCGGTCCATGTTCTGGGGGGTCTCAGCACACCACCAGCTCCGGGGGTGCCGTCACTCCGGTTGTGCTGAGGGAGGAGAAGAAAACAATGACGAGCAGGCACGGCTTCCCCGCAAAGGGCCGAGGGGCCTCTGCGCCTGGCTCGGTCGGTGAGCAACCCGACCTGGCCAACGACGTGACATCCTGAGACTGCAATTAACATTGAAAACTGGACCTTCTTCCCAAGGGGCTTGTCAGGCTGGTTGGAAGAAGCTGAGAACCGCTCGGGAACCGCAGACCCAACAGAGCGCCCTGAGAACGGTGTCCAGGATCCGGCCGCACACGGACCACGCCCCATGGCATCTGACCAGCACTGCGGTGCCCCCCCTGCTGCCCTGCTCCCACGCCACCCGTCCCCACCCAGCTCGCGGCGTCCAGACTGAAGCCACCCCCAGGCAGCCCCACCGGTGCACGTCTCCTTCTCTCCCAGGGCACAGGGCCTGAGGCTTGTTCTGCGATCGTTTCACCCGGCGTGTACAGGTGGCCCCACTGAGGGGAAGCCATGGCCCAGGGTGGAGTGGTGACGGGCAGAGGCTCCAGTCTCCTGCCTCCCGCATGCTGGACGTGTCCCCTGCACCCACCCAGTGGGACGCCTCGTCCCATCCCAGACAGCCTCCTACCCTGGCGCCAGAAAGACTAGGCCACGTCTTGGACTTTGCCCTGCCGGGCCGGGTGAGGCCGCGGCGTCGGGGTCACACCCTGACCCAGTGCCCCAGAGCCCGCGCCCCACCTGCAAGGCTCTGAGTTTCCACCGAGCACGGCTCTGGGACCCTCCGCCCTGAAGGTCCTGCACCTGCTCTCCAACCTCCACGGGTCCTGGCGCAGTTCTCCCGGCCTGCCCTGGGCACTCAAGGCCTCCGTCCGGCCTCAGCACAAATCCCCAAACTCTTCAACCTCCTCCCCCTGCGGCTCCCTCTGCGTGGACCCTTCATAGTTTCCGTAGCCGCAGCCCACAGGACACCCCCTCCAGGGAGCCCCCCCGGGCCTGAGCCCGTCATCCAAGTATCCCCTGTGTGCTGGGCCCAGCACCCAAGTGTTAGGTGTCACCTTTTTGCAGCTGGGGAAGGGAAGACGGGCTGCTCAAACGGCCCTTGTTCTCGGCCTCAGACCCCCGTCCCACCAGAGCTGCCATGTACATCTGCTGCCTGTATGCCAGCTTGCTTGTCAAGCTGAGTGTAGCTCTAAAAAGGAAAACGCAGCTCCTCCCTGAACTGGGAAGTGTTATCAAAAAACCTAAGGGGAACAATGGGCAACTAGCTCGTTCTGTACCTCAAATACTGAAACCATAATTAGGAGAACAATATTTAAAACAAGCAGGCCTGGGTAGGAACTCCCAGCCAACTGGGCTGACCACTGCCCGAGTGACCACACAGCCCCACCGAACTTTATCCTTGAAAGTCGCTTCTGGCAGTGGACACGTCTTTGGAAAGGGAATCAGCTTACTTAAGGCCTGTCCTCTCCCAGATGAAGCTATCAGCCCAGGACCCGCTCTGCCTGTGGCCCTGGGAGAGCATCCCCCCTGCACCCACACGGTGGTATACAGCAGGCGCCTAATAAAGGCTGGCCCGACAAGGCATAGTCTCTGCAAACACCACTCGCCCCAGGTGTCAGGTTCATTTTAGCCACCAGCCTGGCTGGCCCTGTGGGGCTCCCCTCCAGCCAGGAGCTCGCCCTCTGGCCCAGCACTGACCCTGAGGGCTGGGCAGGTCTGTGTCCCTGTCCCCACACCCCGGGCTCCCTGGGAGGGGGGCAGGCATGTTTGCTGAGTGACTAACAGGATTTATAAGCCACTATGAGAAAAGGGCCACCTGCCCGGAGGGTGTCAGTCTCCCTGGTGGGCAGGGTGCAGGCCAGTGGGAGGACCCGCTTCCTCCTCAGCCCATTCCTCCAGGGTGATTCACGGGAGCCAGAGGGGTGGGGCTCGGGCCGGGTGTGGCATCGGGGGTCACGGCGCTGGTGCCCCACTCCCCTGTGTGCTCAGGTAAGCCTCAGTCCTGCCCCGGCCTCAGTTCCACACCAGACGGCAGGTGGAATCCAGAGCCCACGACTGCCCCAAAGGGCTCCCACACAGATTCAGCGCCTTGTGCCTGGCGTGCAGAAGGCGCTAGATCAATGTTTTCACGGTGGCTGCTGATATTGGTAAACTGGACCCACCACTGATCTCAGGGTGACTCTGGAGCAGGTGTTCCGACTTGGAAGTCGGGACCGTGCTGCTCCCACGTGGGACCCGAGCTGGGCGCCTGGAGCGAGGAATCCCCAGGCAGAAGACTGCCCCCTGAACAGCTTCGCAGGCTCTGCGCAGATGCACGAAAACAAGCGCCAAGCCGCCAGGGTCTTGCACAGGTCCTCTTACTCTGACCGCCTGCTCCTGAGACTGTGTGACATGCCGCCACCCTCCCTTCCGGGTGACAGCAGAAGGAAGCAAGGCCCAGAGATGAGGTTGCCTGTCCAGAGTCACACAGACAGTGACAGAACAACAGGTCCAGAAGCCCAAGTCTTTCCTTCCGGTTGGTCACCTCTTCCTCCAGGAAATCCCTAGATGGTACCTCCTCAGCCCCGCCCTGTACTATGTCAATACCAGCCTCAAACTGGGTTTATGGTTCCTGGTGCCACACACCTGCTTTCCCATCACTGCAACTGGCCTCCTGCCCTCGGGGCAAAGGTCCAGCGGTGGGGCCCAAGGCTCCGACAGGGCAAGGTCGCACCAAGGGCTGGGGAGCCCCCAGCACTTCGAGACACCTGGACTCTGGGCCACGTCTCTGCCCCAGCCCTATGCGACACGGCCCCCTCCCCAAGGCTGGACAGAGTCTCTCAGCTGGCACCCCTACATGCTGACACCCCCATCCCACCACCCGTGCGCCCCAACCAGACCCTGGATTCTGGGAGGTGCTGTGTGCTGCTCGAGGCCTCCCCAGCAAGCTCTGGCTGGTGCTAAGTGTCCCCACAGAAGCCTCGGAATCCCCAGAAGCAGTGGGGAGCCCCTCCGGCCCGTGGCCGTGGGGATACCGATCGGGTGCCTCCCTCAGAGGTCAGGGCTTGTGGTTCTTGGAGTTGGGGCCCTGAAGCCCTCGGGGAAGGCTGAGGTCCTGGCGAGTTCAGGGATAGGGCCTCTGCTCCCCTGGGTGGGGGCTAGTAGGAAGCCAGGGGAGGCCCCCACCAGCCCGAGACCCCAGCTGGGCCCAGAGGGAGATGGGGTGCGGTGGGGGGCCTCCCTGCATCCCGTGGGCCCCATAGGCGAGCAGACTGTGCCCACTGGCACACGAACCCCAAGACAAAAACAGCCCCCACCCCGTGCAGGACCCCCGCCCTGCCCAAGCTTCATGCCCCTGCCGGCACGGCTCATGCACCTTCAGCCTTACCTGCAGCCTCCCAGCCGGCTCGGGCTCTGTCGGGAGCCAGAGGCCCCCGGGTGACGCCCTGCCCGCAGGTTGCCAGGGTGCAGGGCCCCACCCGGGGGGAGCAGGTGCACCACCTCCCCCAGGCCCCACCCAGGCCTGGGAAACAAAGTCCAGAGGAGGCAGGAGAAAGATGATGCTGGGCAGGGCAGAAGGTGGGCACCATGCCCGCTGTGCACTGCCCTCGGTCCCGTGGCTCCAGCCTGCGGAGCCAGAACTCACCCTGACACCTCCCTCCCTCCAGCCGCAGCAGAGAGGGGGTGTCACTTGCCCAGGGTCACACAGCAGGCCCATGAACCAGCTGCTGGCTTCTTGGCTGGGGGGTGGGAGAATCCGAGTCCCAAGCCCAGATGTGCCACTGGCTCAGCCCCGCCGTGGGGCTCCCCCCCAGAGAGGCCCTCCTGAGGCAGCCCGGCTGGCTAGTCCTGGGGGGGTTCAGCCGGTCCTGGGTTTAAAGCCACTTAACCTCTTGGAGACCATTTCCTCATCTGTGAAATGGGATGTCACACAGCTTGGAAAGTCCCTCAGTCCCCCTCTGCAGAAAGCCCTGGACAGGGATGTCGGAAGCGCGAGACCATTGGCGGGACGGGCAAGGCCAAGTCCCGTGCGCAGATGGGGGAACTGCGGCTTGAGGTGGGCGGCAAGCCCCCCAGGCGCTCGGCGTTGTCCAGCCTGATTCTTGGTCAGGGTGCCAGGAACCTGCCGGCGCCGAGGGAGCCCAGAGTCCTTGGGGCAGCTGGGCCCCTGGGCCCCTCGGTCAGTCTCCTTGGAGGGGACACGGGACGGGGCTGGGTCTTAACCTGCCCCTGGTGTCTGTGGGGTCCTTCGGAACCTTAACGTCTTCTTCCATCAAACGGGCCCCCAGCCTGCCCAGGGTGGGAGGATTTAAGGACAGGTTGGGAGAAAGGGTCCAGCTAAGAATTACAGCTTGAGCGTGCGACCTGCGCCCAGTCCACCAAAACCTGGGGTTCCCCCCCGACACCCCGAAAGGTCCCTCCATCCCCGTCCTGCAGATGCGGGAACTGAGTCACAGAAAGCTTCGAGTCCTGCCAAAGGGCAGAGAGCGCGACTCGACCCTGAGCACCCCCACCTCACGCACTGCACCTTACCGCTTACACGGGGAAACTGAGGCCCAAAGCGGCAGAACTGCCCCAAGCTCACAGTGAGGTGGAAGGGAAGGGGGCTGTCCTTAGACACACCCTCCGCTGTGCCCCATCTGTTTCCCGGGGGCTGAGGGTATCCGTGGGGCCCCTTCTATACCGGACGGGAGGAGGCTGAGTCTCCCAGCCAAAGGCTGGGCGGGCCGGGCACAGAACCCAAGGGCCCCCCAGGAGAAGAGAAAGCCAGGCCTGTCCCTCACCTCCAGGCCTTACCTGCTCCGGTGCACACGGATGCAGGAGGGGCCTCACCGGCGACCCCACCCACCGCCCTGGGGTGAGCTGGAGAGGTGCACAGGACTCGGACGGGAGAAGCCAGCTCCCAGGGCCTCCCTTTATAACTCGGCAGCCCCGGCGGGCCCCACCTCGGGCCTGGCCGCGCCCTCCCCGCCCAGGTGAAACGCAAGAACTCCAGGCCCCGGGCTGCTCACACCGTTTATTTGCTTCTCCGGAAAGGTTGGGAACGTGGGCCTCGTCACATCAAAAGCAGGGGGGCACAGGGCACTCCAGTGGAGGCTCGCAGCTCGGGGCTCGGGCGGACGCAAGGAGGGAGGGGTTCCCACGCCAGGGTCACCTCAGAGGGGGCCTCTCCTCCCGCTGGGGGCAGGGCCGAGCCCCGGGGAGGGGCCGAGAGGGGGCCTGGCGGCCCACAGCCCACCTGGGAGAGGGGCCGAGGGGCGCACACAGATGCCCCTCGGCACACTGGGCGACAGCCGCCCCCAGGAGGGGCCCCCACCCCTCACCCTCACAGCGAGCGGGACAGGCTCACGGTGGGCCGGGCAGCGAGTGGGAGGGGGTCTCCTGCTGCAGCCCAAGGAAAGCTCCTGGCCACGGGCTGTGCCCCCCCAGCCCAGCACGACAGTCTGATCCCTGGGGTACGGTGGGGGCACCCAGCACCCTGGTCCAAGCAGGCTGCGGAAGGGGCCAAGAGCAGCCCCCAGGGTCCCCAAATTAGCACCAGGAGGAAGGGGGGCCAGTGGGGCGGGAGTCGGGACCAGAAGCAGCTCCTGTGGCCCTGCCTTGGGCAGGGGCAACGCCAAGACCCCCGGCCCACCCCGCCCAGGAGACAGCAAAGGGCCACCGACCATGGCCAAGTGGGGGCTCTGTCCCCTGGGCTTCCCCTCCCCAGGCTCCGTCATCCGCTGGCCACGCCCAAGAAGAGCATGGGGGCCGGGACGTATCAGGCATGGGGTGTCCGGAGGGGCCGGGCTCCACTCCCAGACCTGGAGCCTGGTCTGCGGCCAAGGCTACCCAGAGAGGCACGGCCTCACACCAAGTGCCTTGACGGGGAGCCTCGCCTTTGGGGGCCGAGCAGGCCCCCAGGGACTCCCGGCTCCCGGCTCCCTCTCCAGAGGGGATGGCAGGCTGTCCCCTCTGGGACCTCATTGGAGGTGCAGAAAGGCACAGGGGGTGGCGGGTGGCCTGAGGCTACATGCACCCCAGCCACACCAGCCAGGGCCACTGTGGGCTGCAGCCACATCTGTGGAACTGCCGGGACACGGTGGGGGGTGTCCCTCATTCGGGAAAAGCAGGTCTGGGCGTGTCTGTCTCCAACCAGGCATAGGCCCACACTCAGGGTGCGTCAGGGTGGTGGTGGGTGGGGGACCCCGTCCCTCTCTTCTCAGTGAAAGAAAACTCAGAAGGATCATGTGATAACATGACGTGTCCTGGGGCCCGTGATGGTGGGTGGAGGGTGGGCAGGCGCCAGGGGGCCGGGCTGGTGGGTGTCTGGTACGGAGGACGGGGCCGGGGTCTGGGGATCGGGCGGCTCACATGATAGAGCAGCATTTACAGCGCTGTTTCTTCATGTCGAGGTCCTGGGGGTCGCTGGAGGAAACCTCGGGCCCCACCTGGTTCTCTTCCCTGGAGCCCACTGTGGCGGGCGGCTCCGCTGCGTTGCCGTTGGGCGGGGCCGGTTCCTTGGGCTCGGCCGCGTCCTCGATGACCAGCAGCTCTGCCGTGATGGTGTCCTGCAGCCCCAGCACCTTCTGTGTCTCAGCCTCGTCCTCCACGTTCTGGTAGCCCATGAAGATCATGGTGACCGGGGGCTCCTGGCCGGGCTGGATGCCCGGTGGGCCCGACGTGGCCTCACCCGGCTGTGCCTGCACTCCCGTGATCCCCCGCCTGGAAGGAGTGGTCCGCACGGCCTCCTCAGGTGCCCCCCTGGCCGTGGATCCCGCCTCACTCAGCGTGACCTCGTCTGCCTTGTGGATGAGTTCGTCCACCTCGGAGGAGCTCAGTGGCTGGATTCCGTTCTCCATTGTGCCATCCACGGCATGGACCACTGGCGGGGGGAACAGAGAGAGAGTGAGCTGGTTCCCAGAAAAGAGGAAAGGCCTGGCAAGGATGCGAGCCCCACTCTGGGCTAAAAAGGAAATCATGAACCTAACTGCACATTTAGAACCAGCTGACTCTCTCAAAGCTCTGTTTTGCAATCTGTGGACACAGCCAAATCGGTGCTCAGAGGAAAATGCATAAGCATAAAAGTGCTGGTTAGAAACCAAGAAAGACTGGAATTAATCGAATTGGGATCTTATTGTCTTGCATTTTGCAGCATTTCCATATTCCCTGGTAGGTCTGTTTATTTCCATTGCAAAGATGATGAAGCTCAGAGTAGGGAAGTAACTAGCCCAATGTCACACAGCCAGCCAGGGCTGGGCTGTACTCTCTCTTCCAGCCCAAGAGTGTTTCCCTTACCTGAGGAGTTGCAGGGACCCTGATTTTTTCTTCCCTTGGGTTTATGTGGTTGATCTTGAATTAACATTTAGTCCACTCACCCAGTGTTTCCTATTTTCTTGGAAATGCCCTGAAGGCTCTGCATTTTCCTCTGAGTCCTGCCTTGGCTGCATCCCCTGGATTAGATTATGTCGTTCTGTGTCAAGGGTAAATAGTTTATAATTTCCATTCTGAGTGATTGCCTGTCTCAAAGCCAACATTTATTTACAAGGATGTTTCTAGATTTTGGGGAGTGGCAGACAGTGGCTGAGGAACACAGAGTAAGATACAAGCTTTATGACAGCCCTGACGACTCCCTCTGCAGCCCAGGACATGGTCAGTTTCTGAAAATGCTCAACCTGTGTTTGAAAAGAACGTGCATTCTCCATTGGGAAGAGTTTTATATGTGCAAGCAATCTGGTTAAATCGATTTTCCAAATCTAGCCAACTTCCCTCGTCTGTGTCTCTCTGATCTGTCATTTTCTGAGCTGGTCGCAGTCTCTTAAAGGCTGGATTCCACCCCCTAGGAGGAGTCTTGGTCAGGGGATCACAGCCCAGCAAACTCCTTCTAGAAACACAGATGCCTGGCTGCTGAGGGACGGGAGAGTAGCACACCAGACGCCCTAGGGACATGCCCCCTCCTGGGCCAAGGTCAGGGCTCCGGATCCCGGCTCCTCACCGCAAGAAAGGTGCTCTCCACTTTCAGTTTCCAAACCCTGGGGAGCAGAGTCCGTACTTCAAGGCCTTGGGCTGGAGACTTGGGATTGGGGGTGGCGCGCCCAGGTCACACAGAATCAAGCCAAGTATTCCCCACCGGCCCCCAAGATAGGAATCTGAGCCCTCAGCTGCCATGGAAACGGATCACCTTCCCGTTGCTAAGCAACCGGAGTCCAGTTGGACAGGTCCTGGATCCCCAGGGCTGGGCCGGGATGGGCTGAGAGGCCAAGGCGAGGTATTTCTGTGAACACAGGCATCTCCCCTGCCCCTCGGCCCCATGAGGTCATTCTTGTCCAGGAGACTAGGTAGCTGGGACTTGCCCAGGGCCATGCAGTTGGGAACCTGGGGCCGGGATTCCAACTGGGTCTGTACCCCCAAACCTAGGTGGAGCTGGGCTGCAACAGGGCCCCTCTGACAGCACCCTGGAGGCCTCAAAAGCCTGAACAACCTCTAAGAATGTGAGGCTTTGAGAGTCAAAACCACAGTGAGATAGCATCTCACACCCACTAGGATGGCTGTGATAACAATAATACCAAATAAAAGGACCATTACAAGTTTTGCTGAAGACATGGAACTGCAGTGGGATGTGAAATGGGGAAGCCGATGTAGAAAACACCCCAGGGGGTCCTCAAAAGGTTAGACGCGGAGTCCCCATGTGACCCTCCCGGGTATCACTCAAAAGATACGCCCACACAAACTCACTGAGCAGCATAAAACCACAGGGTCCATCAACTGCCGACCAGACACACAACGGGCAGGACACCACGCAGCCGCGAAAAGGAGTGATGCCCTGACATGCGCTACACACGGATGGGCCCTGAACACACGGTGCTCGGTGAGACGCCAGACACACGAGGCCACACGGTGTGTGACCCCGTTTCTGTGAAATGTCCATGACAGGCGAATCTACAGAGAGTGGGCTTGCGGGTGTCCGGAGCTGGACAGGAGGTGTGGAGTCACCAGGGTCTCTACTTAGGGAAGAGCTAACGTGTCCTGGCATCAGAAAGAGCATGGTATATACACCATGGCGGATGTACCAAAACCCCCTGAAGTGTACCCTGAACTGTGTGGGTATTCTGGATCCTTTCGCCCCCAACACCATTTCTTGCAGGGGCAGCATTTTCGGACCCACTAATGCGCGAATGTACTTTTTTAACGCCTTCTTAAAAGATATCTTGTTTACAAAAGTGCTCTGTTTCCTTTTTGCATCGTCATAGCCGACAGTGCCTAGAAGGTCCTCTGCCCAGAGTATATACACGCTATTCCACAGGTCACGCCGACAGAAAACACAAGTTTAAATCCAAAATGTTTATGAAACTACTGTCTAAGTACTGATGGATGGCACAGTTTATTTGAAAGTTCTCCTTTAGTTAAAAGGAGAGTGAATTTTATGGTCTGTGAATCATATTGAGAGAGAGAGAGAGGGAGGGAGGGAGGGAGGAAAAGAGAGGCTGTCCTGCTTCTCCCAGTAAAATCTCACACCCTGTTCCCCTCCCAGCACCACAGGGAACCCTAGAAGCCAAATGGGACCTCAGCACCGTGTCCCTGTTCACCCCACCAAGGCCTCACCAGGAATCCCGTTCATTCCCCATCAGCCCACCAGCTCCAGCAGACTCCATCCTGCCTCAGAGCCTCTGCGTGGACAGTGGCCTCTGCCGGCGCAGCTCCTGGGGAGCCTCCCCCGGCCCCCTCCCCATCCTGTTAGACCCTCCTGCGGCCCCCTCTGCGTCTCTGGGGACTTTGTCCCGTGTCACACCATCTTATTTACATCATTCGTGGGCTGCCCCCGACAGAGGTGAGTTCCACGTGGGACTCCCAGAGACCAGCCTGGCACCCGGTGCTCAGCCGAGCTCCAGGGCAGGTGCCTGGAGTGAATGAAGGGTGGGTTGCAGGTTCTGGACTGAACGGCTTGGGAGCCCCGGGACCCAAACAGGACAGCGTCGTGTCTAATCAGGTTGTCTGATCCGGCCCAGGCCCGGGAGAGGGGGCCGGGCAGGGTCGGGGCAGGGGTCGCGTACCTTTGGTCTCGTCCTCGTAGACCTTGATGCCCTGGGGGAGCGGCCCCCGGGGCAGCGAGGTGGTGCTGGCCAGCACCCGGGTCTCCCCGGTCACCTTGTCCTTCTCCACCGTGATCTCGACTGAATACATGGCTGGCACGAGAGGCGCGGGTTACACCACGACCGCCTGCCCACGTGCCCCAGGCTGCAGCCAAGCCGGGGATGGGGAGCCGACAGCAAGAGCCAAGCAGCGGGGGTCCCTGGCCGCGGCCCCCACCCAGCGGCGGCTCTGTGCTCAGCCCTGGACTCCGTCCTGGCCTCCTGCCCCATCTGCGAAGCTCAGGACATCTGGGCCCCTCAGGGCAGCAGTCCCCGGCCCAGCCTTGCCCAAAGTCACCATGGCGCTTCCCCATGGCAACAGGCTTGCTCCCCGTAGGGTCCCTGCCCCCTGCCCCCGGCCCTGGAGTCTGTGCTCCACGCCTCTCGGTGGCCTATTGAACTTAACCTCCCCTGCCTCAGTAGGACTGAAGATTTTTCCCTCTTGAAATGAATGGATGTTGCTGCCTTTTGGGACCCTTTTCAACAGCCAGCATCTTCCCTGCCCTTTAGACCCCATTCCCACAAAACCCTGCAGGGAGACCACAGAGCTCCCGGGGGCTGCTCGGGGCCCAGGACCTCTCCCTGAATTCCTGTATCCCACCCTGCTCCCCCTGGGGTCCCACCGGGACTCCCAAAGCATCATGTCTGTAGACCCCCAGCCTGCCCCCTGCCCCGGCCTCGCCTGGGTCTTCCCACCTCTCACAGGAACAGAGTCAGTTTTCTCTGTCTCTCACCCCCAGTCTGTCCATCTAAAAGTCCTGGGGAGCTTCGCCTTCAGAACACCGGTAGCCTGCCCACTTCTCCCGACTGCGCACTGGGCGGGACATTCACGGCCATCGCCCTCCCTATCCCCCCGCCTCCACCCCCTCCCCACGCCCACCCCCCACTGCCCTCTCCCGGCCCCATCCGCCTCCACCCCACACTGACTCCCCTGGACCAGCGGCCCCTCCGCGTGTTTCCCAGCACTGCCCACGGTCCGTCCTCCCCGCGGCCGCCAGAGGGCGCATGTGAGCCCCGGGCCCAAGTCCCTGCGGCTCCCTCGACCTCTGGCCAGCGTCTGGGGGTGAAGGCCCACGACCTGCTCCCCGGTCCCGTCGACTCCTCTTCCACCCCGTCAGCCTCTGGTTGTTCCTCCCAAACCAGGCCGGCGCTGCCCCCGGGCCCTGGCGCGGCGTGCCCCTCCCCGGGGGGCCCTCCCCCAATGTCTGCAGGCCTTGCTCGGGCACTTCCTCTGGGTCCTCGCTCAGACGTGACTTCCTGACCTAGGGCTCCCCAAGTCCGCGGATTAGAATCGCCCCGTCCAGCTCCCTACAAGCCACCTTGTCTTCTGAAGCTAACTGCATAGGCGTCACCCCGTCAGCAGGTTGGCCCCCAGGCCGCGACCCTCATGCCTGGCACACAGCAGGTGCTTGATAAGCGCTTGTCAGATTAATGAACGAATGTTATTTAATTCCATGTCCATACACAGCCTAACACCCCCACCTCCAGGCACAGTTGGGCGGGTCGTGCACTGCACAAGGGAACACGCGTGTCGTCTGGCCTACGCGCTGGCCGGGGCAGGCCTAACAGGCATGGGGCCCCCAGGGAGGAGCTGCCTCCCACCTCTGCCTCCTGCCTGACCCCAAAGGGGACCGGGGACCCCGGGCCTCTCGCTGCAGTAAAGTCATTAGCTGTCACTCCAGGCTCAGTGTGGGGCTAGGCCCTGGGCCTGCTATCCCCACAATCCCACTGCTCCCCAAGGAACCCGTCAGCCCTACCCTGCCTCTCCTGCTTCCTAGAAGCACAGAAATGCCCATGATGGCTCGGTCGCCTCCAGGACGGGGCGCTCCCTCCCTCCCCCGCGGTAGCCTGAGGACATGGAGGAGGGACTCCCAGCGGGCACAGGCAGGTGTGTGAGCATGTGTGCCCCCCAACGGGGCCCCAGGAGAGCGGCCAGGCGAAGGGCATGGAAGCCGTGGGATGTCGGGTTAGAGCCGCCATGCGGGGGGCCCAGCTCCCAGGAAGCTGGGCTGCGTGTGACAGAGGTGCAAAGCAGAGGGGGCACCCAGGCCCCACCCAGGCTCAGAGCCACGGCCTCCATCAGCTGCCCCCCAAAGCCACGTCTGCGTCTGCCCTTGCCCCCACCCACCGGGCCCTCCAGGGCAGACGTGGCCCAGGATAGCAGCTGGGTGCAGAGGCCGAGGCTGGGGGCTGACCCACCTGCCTTCATCACAGTGGAGCATTCGACGGTCCTCAGCGGAGTGCTGGACACTCGCTTCTCTGTGGGTGAGGGGTGGAGAGGTGGGGGTCAGAGGAGAGAAGGTCATACAGCTCTCCCATACGCCCAGACACCCCGAGACAGCTTCCCAGGCCCCTGAGCGCCTCCCCACACTCATCCAGATACCTGGACCTTACCCGAACACACGCGTGCACCGGACCCTTCCACACACAGGTGGGTATCCAGAACCCCCAAACACACATGGAATCCCTCTCCCTCCAAAAAACACACACCAGCCCCACAGTCCATTCCCATCTCTTAGCCCAAATGTTTTTCAAAAGTTCCCTGAGAGACCTACATGGATTTCTAAAACTTATTAATTTTTAATTCCACAGTAAGACAAGGAGACACTCTCCTTATGAATAATTAACACAGCAAATCAGGCCAAAGACACTTCCAGGCAATCCCAGCCGGCGGCTCTCTGTGCCTTAGATATGGAACTAGGCAGGTTAGACGGGTGTTTTTAAAACATAGTTTATATTAAATAACTTAAAACCCTTAATCCCTTAAAACAATTAATAAACTATTCCCTTTACAGTCAAACGTATATATTTAAATGTCACATACATTTGTGAAATATTTGCAAACAAAAGCTGGGTGGCCAAGGCCTGGCACCCTCTCCCCCCAAAGGATGGGTTTCAAGCCAAAGCCTCAGGACACGGCCCCCAACTCAGCCAGACATACCCCTGCAAGGCTGTTTGCTCATCTGTGAGCAGGGGGGCTGCAGTACCTCCACCCCAGGGGTGTGGTGGAAATTAAGGGACATGAGGGTGAGGGGCCAGGCCCAAGGTGAGTGACCAGAACAAGTCAATCCCGCTTATTAGCAACAGCCGCCACGTTCCAGCATCCCCGCCCCCCCCCCCCCCCGCCCCACCGCCCCCCCCACTCTGACCAGAGCACACCCAGGCCCCTGTCCCTCCAGAAACCTACCTTTGGGCGTGCCCACCAGGGTCTGAAAGAAAGAATGAGATGGGTCAGGGGTGCCAGCGCGCCCCTCCTGCCGACCAGCAACCCCACCCATGGACTGGTCAGGAGAAGGCCCAGCTCAGCCCCCGTCCCCTTCTGGACCCATGTCTGACACCCAGATAATGCCCCTGCCCCGCTCAGAAGGGCCCTGGGCTCCCTAAGGCTAGTGCTCCCAGAAAAAAGCTCCGGGCCTTGCTCATGCCCCCAGGGCCCGTGTCTGCAGACCCCTGCCCACAGGCCTCTCCTCCCTCCCCATTGCTGGCCTGCCTCCCGGACTCCTCGCTGTTCCTTGAACAAACTCTTATCCCAGAGTCTTTGTGTGCAGTGTCCCTCCGCCTGCAAGGCTCGTCCCCAGGTGTCCACTTGGCTGGCTCCTTGCTCAGCTCCCTGACACCCAGTCCAAAGGTGCCCCCATCACATCACTGTCCATCAACTTCCTGCATTATTTACCCAGCCAGGATGCAGACACCATGAGGGCAGGGACCACGCCAGCACACAGTCCATACTCAGTCAACCTCAACGGGAGCCTCCTTCATCCTGAGTCCGTGCCTGGAGAACTCCTACTCAACCTTCAAAACCCTTCTCCTCCAGCCCACCCATGAATCAGACGCTCCCTCAGGGACTCTGCTGTGCCCTGGGCTCTCCCATCATGGGCCCCACCATCTCACTGTTGGTGGTTGCCTGCCTACCCGACATGACTCTGTGAGGCCAGGGCCTTGGCCTACATCCTCCCCGTCTGCACGAAACTGGGCCATGCAAGCCACAAGGGCAGGTCTGCTGGGCTCTAGACTGACAACACTGGAGGAGTGGTTGGGGAAGGATCTGGACACACAGCAAAGATTTGGCCTCCCAGATGCCGGCGGCGCCCCATGCCCCTGCCCCAGGGTGAGACTGCTCCTCAGCTGTGTGTTTCTGAGCCAGTGTCTCAGCCTCTCTGGGCCTCCGTTTGTGTCTTCCACCAAATGGGGAGAATGGCACAGGTGACGCCCATAAAGTACCCAGTAAAAATAATAATACAGACCCTACATGTCGGGTCTCGTGTACAGCGCTTGCTGTCTGCTGAGTGGTGTGACCCTCTTGTCACCCACAGCCCTTGGGTGCGCGTACAGAAGAGAAACAGAGGTCCGGAGAGGCAGGGCAACGCGTACCAGGTCACAGGCTGGGACGCCGCAGGCGGGGATTCAAATGCAAGCCCCGGCTGTAAAATCCGCTCCCGCCCCAGTGGGCCACAGATGCGGAGGGCTCCCTGGGAAGCTCGGCGCCTCCTTACCTGCTGAGAACTCGGCGGCACCGCCGCCTTCTCGTCCTCCTTGGACGGGCTCGGAGCTGGGGCGCGGGCCGGGGTGCGGGCCGGGCTTGGGGCGGCCGCGTCCTCCTTGGCGGTGGTCGGGAGCGCGTCTGCGTTCTCCAGAACCTCGATCTCCTTCTCCAGCCTGGGGAGGGGGCAGGGGGTGACGGGCACGCGTGGGCACCCCTGCACGCCCAGCACCACCCAGGGGCCACTGCTGACTGGTGTCCCTAACACCTTGCGAGGTGTTCTCGTCACGACCGGGGAAACTGAAGCATAGCGTGGCGAATGCACAGCCGGCGAGCAGTATAGCCCCGCCGGCCGGATCCCTGTACCGCTCGCTGCTTACATCTGTTTACTTCCAGCCCTATTTTCCACTCACGTATGTTTACTTTTACGGGAAGTTTTATCTCTCTGGGGAAACTGGAAAAACGGTGTCACTTTCCAAGCATTAGAAGATAACAGGATACACAAACCCAGTGAAAACAAAACCAGATTTTAAATCCCACCCGCACCGTCACAGGCCTGACTGAGCACAGGGGATGTGTGGGCAGCCTGGGTGAGTCAAGCGCGAGGGCCTCCTGGAGGAGGTGTCCAGGTATGGGCACCGAGCGGGTAAAATGCAGGTGGTAGAGCCACCAGAGGAGTGGGCTGCCCTGGGCGGAAGAAAGCCAAAACCCCCAAAAGCACTGGATGGACGCCAGACACACAGTAGGGCTCAAGCAAGGCCCCGCCCCATTCAGGCACGTGAGCTTCCACCCCGCCACCCCCTCTGCCCCAGGACTGCACCCAGCAGGGTGGGATGCAAAAAAGCCCGTCTTGCCCAGCCCCCAGCGGCCAGTAATTCCCACCAACTCTGTCCCGAGGGCACTTGACCCTCTGCTGGCCAGTCCCAGCTGCGTCTCTGCCTGAGCCCCTAACTCTGGCCAGGCACACAGTTCACAGGTGGGGAAACTGAGGCCCAGGGGAACCCCCCAGCTGACCCTTCCCCCTTTCTTCCAAAGTAAACACATCAGGACAGGACCCCGAGGCCCCCCATGATGGGCCTGCCTCAGTCCCCTTAGACGGAAACCCGGCAGGTCTCCCACCTCTTGGGGCTTCCTTGGCCGAGGGGACGTTTGAGTTTTGGCCGTCACTTCCCTCCGCCCTGACCCTGCGGCCCTGGAGCTGAGCCTGGGCCTCCTGCCTGCCCGGAAACTCCAGGCCTTTTGTCCCAACCCGGGAGGTGGAGAGGACAGACCCCTCCCCCAGGCTTCCTGCAGGCCCAGCTGCAGCCTCTGCGGCCTCCATCAGGACCCAGAGGGACAGCTCGCCAGCTGGGCCGGCACCAGAAGGTCCCCGGGGAGGCCTCCGCGGCAACTCCCATCCTCAGAGACTCATGAATCCGCCCTGACCCCACACCCCTCACACACCTGCCCTGCTAGACGTCAGGAGGAGGAAGGGGTTGCAAGGGACAGCCCACAACATAGGGCGGCCACGCACGCAGGCCTGCGGCTCCATCTGGGCGCACACTTGGCTCGTCCCTGCCGCACGCAGAGATGCCCAGGCCGCACCACCCACCTGGAGATGGACCCCTCCAGGACCCGGGCCTTCTGTTCGTCCTCTTGCATCTGCCTCCGCATGTCCCCGTCCCCTTCCGAGGCCGAGGACGGAGTCCCCTCCAGCAGCCAGCGCTCCCGCAGCGCCTTGGACTGGGGAGGCAGGGACGGAGGTCAAAGTCCTTCGGGTCGGGGTCGGGGCAGGCGTTGGGGTCAGGGTCAGCTCGGCCCGCGCTCCCGCACGGCCCCCCGCGCCCGCTACCTTCAGGTGCTGCAGCCGCCTCCGGTCGTCCTCCAGCTGCCGGCGCTTGCTTTCCATCTCCGCCTGCCTCCTCCGCTTCTCCTGAGCGGCAAGGGCGGATCAGGGCCGGGCCCCAGGCCAGAGGCCCCACCAGACCTTCCCCACTGTGCCAGGTAGATCCTGCTTCCTCCGCGAGGGCACCACGGACCCCGCCTGCCCCCTCTGCTCCCCCCACCCCCGCCTGCCCCCTCTGCTCCCCCCACCCCACCCCCGCCTGCCCCCTCTGCTCCCCCCACCCCACCCCCGCCTGCCCCTCTGCTCCCCCCACCCCACCCCCACCTACCCCCTCTGCTCCCCTCCCCCCCAGCCTGTCTCCCTGCCCCTCCCTCTGCCCCTCCCCCACCCCACCCCCGCCT